>WOXC01008210.1:600000-1065000 GCA_011680675.1 Gymnobelideus leadbeateri | reverse complement strand
CCTAACATTTTGTGGGTTCTTTCACTTTATTTTAACTCAACATCCATTCATCTCTATCACTAATCACTGCCTCTAGTCCCTAATCACTGCCTCCAGTCCCTAGTCACCACCTCCAATTCAAGAGAAGAGGTATCAGTCCTCTTTTTAACAATACCACCTTTTCTATGACTCCAATTATATCCTTTTTTCTCCCCATTCCTGGGACATCAAGCTTACATAATTATTTTTATCATCTTCAATTTCTCCTTCACCAGTTGTTTATGTACTGCCTTCAAACATGCATAGATATTTCCATCTTAAAAGGCTTAAAAAAAAAAAAACCTTAAGTTGACTTTGATTTCAAGTTATTTTTTCCCTTTTAGTTCATTATCATTTATGACCAAGTGGTTCCTACTTAACTACTTCCTTAACCCCAGGCAATATCAACATATTACAATCTCTTCTGTCCAAATCAAATATCCTTTTCTAAGTCTTTAATCTCTATGCTTATCAGATACTACTGATCATTCCACATTATAACTTTTTCTTATCTTGAATTTATTAACATTCTAATCTTATTCTGCTATTTATCCACAATTCCTCTGGCTCATTCACTGGCTACTCTTCTTTTTCCTAGTTCTGAATTATGCCAAGTACCCTTTGTCCAAGTTTGAGCCTCAGGCTTCTTTTTAATCTCTGTATATAGAGGCCCTCTTTCAAGGCATAGTTTCTTGAGATTAAGAACTGTCACACTCATTATTTGTAGCCCTTTTAGTATCTAGCACAGCAAAGCTAGGTACAGCAAAGCTTTGCTTATAAAAAATCATTTAACCTAATCTCTCACCCAAGCTAACTAAATATATATTTATGCATTGAAAAACCTTGTTTATTATCTCTAACCCTTTGCTTATGAAATTCCTGTTATCTGAAAAGCTCTCTGAGTTCCACTTTATAAATAATCAGTGGTTTTCAAAGTGTGGTCCAGGAATACGTGGGCATCCCTAAGAGTCTTTCATGTTTATCTATGAGGTCAAAATTATTTTCATAATTATACTAAGATGTTTACTTCTAAAAGTATAAATTCAAATAGACATCATCAACATAAAGAACAACTCTTTTTAAGATTCTCAGAAATTTTTAAGCAAGTAAAAAGATACTGAAATAAAATTTGAAAACTATTAAGCTATACAAATACCGTTATCCTAAATTCATTTAAAGTCTTACTTCATTCATGGCACTTATTCTGATCATTCGTACTCATTCTTATCTCTCTTTTATCAAAAATCCATAATTTTGGGTTAGTTAAGTCTATTTGAGTTAGTGTTTTAACAGCCTTGTCTTTTTCTTTAATAGTTATGGCTTACTCTCCCTGTGATCATGAGTTCAATAACATGATGATGCTGATGCTGATGAGATAGTTCAAGGACACATTGTATAGTGTTGGGAATAGAGTAGGTATTCTCAAAAATACTTATCAGAAATCTAAAAATATTAATGTTAACAGAAAGTTATTTCATAATTTGAAAAAAAACAGTTTCTTATAACTTCCAATCATTGTTTTCAGTTCCAGGACAATACAAATGTAAAAACCCTTCAACATTTAATAAGAGCATGTAAAGAACAATAGGCCAGGAAAGGATATTGGAAATCATTAATCCATTCAATTTCCTTCATATCACACAGAGGAAATGTTCATGTTTGAATTTAGTTGAACTGAACTAAAATGAATTGAATTCAATATTCTGACACTCTTAGGTCTGTGTGCAACTAAAATTTTGTGATGTGATTTTTAAAAACTGAACAAATGCATTTAATTTTAATTCCACATGTAAGTTAAGACTCAATGAATCATGATATTTACCACCAAACAGTCTTCTTTTAGTTTTTCATTGATTATCTACAAAGGCAATATGAAGACAGTAAAAATATCAAATGTAGGCTGTTGTCTTAAAGGTCAAATAGGATAGGAACAGGTCCATTCACAGGAATTCTCTGGCAGCAAATATATATGCCTTTAGTTATAAAGAAATTTAAGTTTATGAATGATGGATTGACTTCTCCCCCAGAGTCTCTTTGCCTGGCTATTTTTTTTTAAATTTACTGCCTATACTAGTTTTTGCTATATTCCTATTTTTCTTTAAATCTTATAAATTTCCTTTTAATGACATATTATATACCAGGCCCCATGCTAGGTAGTAGGGATATAAAGATAAAGACAAAAATAAAGCCAACTCTAAAGGATCTTATGTTCTAGATGTTGCATTCATTTCAGAAAGGTATGCCAGGCAGAAGTTTCCCCTAACATCATTATGTAGTAACATCACTAATGTCTTGTTCCCCAACCATACCATGATATCCCAAAGCCTACATGTCAATTTGGTTGACCATCTAAGATGAAAAAAAATCTTATAAATTTCCAAAGGATTACATTACTTTACCCAATACTCAAAAATATATAATTACAAAGAATTTATTAAGCACTTACTATGTCTCAAGTACTGACTACTGGGACTAGAAGAAAAAAAATGAAATAATCCTTGCACTCATTGAACTTAATTTCTATATGGAAGTAATTCTGGAGGGAATAAGTCAAAATAAGTTTAACTTAGAAAAACTGTCATAAGCCTTCTTGCCATCTTGATCAGACATAATGTAATTATTTTTATTGAAATTTTGTCCACATTTAATTTTCCTGAAATATTTTGTTAAAATGGACCCATTTCTTCCTTAAGAAGGCAGTAAACAGACTCACATTTAGAAATAAGTGGGGTTATGTCAGTGAAATCTAACTTTAAACTTCCTTGACTCCAGTGGTCTTTATGTACTGCTATTTCATAGAATCCTAGAATTTTCAACCTAGAAAATACTTCCAAATATTATCTAGGCCAAAATTCTAATTTTTAGAGGATTTTACCGAAGCCAAGAGACATTTTGACCATTCATTAATAGTAGCAGAGAAGAATTGATGCAAGTCATCTTTAAAGAACATTTTCACTGACAAGTTAAGAATCTGTTTATAAATACTTTTTAATCCTAGTTGATAGGAAATATCTTTAAAAGTTTCAAGTTTATTTTTTTAATAATTTTATGGAAAGAGGAATATAAAAGTGGGACTGTGATAGTGGTGAAGGAGGAAGTTTGAGAGAATTCATTGTATTTCAAATTTCAGAAAGTACACAATTTTAAAAATAGTGCCCATTTCCATCAATATACACTCCTTAACACATTTTTTCTTTTGTACCTTACATTCCTTAATCTTTTCTATCGGCATTTTCTCACCATTCTACTAGTACTATCTTCTAATAAACTTTTGAAATAAAAACTTTCCAATTTCATTTCACATTATTCTCATTCCTTCCCCCCTTAAACCCAAGTAAACTGTCTTTTTCCCCCACATACTATAATCCATTGTTTGCCTCCAAATCTATATGCAAGTGGAATCCCATGGGTAAAATATCCTCTTTCCTTCTTTCCTCCTTGCAAAATGCCAAGCATCTTCTGAAGCACAATTAAGATGCCATTTCCTACAGACCTTCCTTAATCCATCCATTCCATTATCATCACTTTCCCCCTCCTGAATTTACTTCCTTTAATTTACTTCTGTACTTGCTATATCTTACCAATAGAAAGTAAGTTCCTTAAGGTTTGGAATTGTATCTTTTTTTGTCTGAGAGCATAGTAGAATATCTTAGACTGAGGAGGTCAAGTGAATTGAATTGTACTGAAATGAATGCTAGTTCATTTCACATTTCATTTCTAATTCCCTACTCAAAACACCTTTAATAGATTCATATATGGAAATAAGTACTTAGTTCCTGAAATGAACAATTGGAAATTTTTATCTTAACTTTAAATTTCTTCCAGAGCAGGACAAGCTAAAGGTAAATTAGAAAAAAAATGTTTCCCCTTTGTATTACTGTCCACTAGAGGCTTTGTAGTTTCACTGCAACTTGTGCCCCTTGATATATCCTCCAATAATTTCTAGTTCTATATGATATACAATGTGTACTATTGTGGCACAGAAATAATATACATACATAAAAATATTTTTAAATTGCCCATCATTACACTCCTCCAATTTTGCCCAGAGATTGCTACTTAGCCCTAAATCTGAGTTTGAGTTTTTTATACTTTATGTCCTAGTTCCTTACTGTAGGATATTAGTCACACAGTAGAGCTGTAGTAAAAGGAGCACCTCTCCATTTCACAAATAAATTCTATAAGCTAAGAAATATCAGACTAGCATATAGTTTAGTGGTGTTTAATCAATAAAAACTGAATCAATGAAGTAGCTGGCCTGATCCTACTAACTTCCATTACCTCCTCTGCAATCCTTAGGTACTTCTTGACTGACAGAAGGAAAATTAAATGTAATTGAAATTGAGGGGAGGTAAATTGTTTATGTTGGTTTCTTCAACTTCCCTACCAACTCTAAGGAAGCAAAAACAGGCTAAAGGGAATAAAAAGGAATCAGGGTCACAAACCCTGGGGAGGAAGGAAAGGAGGATGTCAATAAATTGGTCTGTTGCAATTTTTCAAATGTGTTACTGATATAGGTTGATTAGATACCAAAATATAGGATCAAATCAAAATATGTTAATCTGTACTTAGGATACTGGCAATGATTTTCACTTCTCAGCAAATTTTTCAATGAGGGTTTTAAAAATCCAAATACATCTATATTTATATTGTATACCTATATCATCTACATATATATATGTACTATAACTATGGATATCAAAATCGTAGGGTATTGAATTTGTAAAATAATAATGATTTATTATGTAAATAGAAAATAACCCAAACTACTTTTAAAAATGAAGATTACAAGCAAATTAATATTAGAGATCCCAGTTTGCATAGTACTTTATGGTTCATAAAGCTATTTCCTCCAAAGAAGCCGATGGAACAGGTAATATAGCTATCTTCCCCATTTTATTGATGAGACAAATAGGGCTAAAAGAGTCAAATAACTTGTTCGCAGTCACAGAGCCTTGCCTCTATTTGATACATATGCTATTAACTTTCCATTATATTGGCATATAAAATATAAGAAAAATAAACATACATAATTTTACAAGTTAGAAGACCTTCTCCACTCCCAGAAACAGCTGTTTAAAAAATTCAATAATGAAAGAGGGAATACATAATCATCATTATTTCTGTTTTCCAAAATGTACATGTAATTCAAATAGAAAAATATACTGAAAAACACTGTAACAGCGACCACTCTCATCTGCTATACTGTGGCCTATTGCAGGTAAATCATGTTTTCAAGTTTGTAAACAGGTCAGATTTACACAATTCTGCTCACATGGTTTACTTGTTCTGTTAGCATTTTCCCTTTACCTTCTGGAGTAGTTAGCACCTACTATGATTAAAGACTTACTTTATTAACATATTAGCAACTTGGTTCCACTAGGTGGTTGAACTATGGTCAATAATGGTAGAAATGGACAAATGGCCTCAATTAACAACATAGTATGACTTCATGAACTTAACTGAAGTAAAAAAAAATAGGAGGGAGAGCCTTCCAGGGATGAGGACCAGCTTGTGCAGAAGTACCAGGACATGAGATACAATAGCCTATATAATTATTACCTTTTAAGAAACCATTGAGACTATGAATCAGTATTTGTAGTAAGAATTTATTATTTAGAGATATTGTGGATATAGTGATATTCACTTAAATAGAGTAAAGATAAGGTTAGTCTATCATATGTTTTAACTTTGATGATGGAAAAGGTCATAAACACCAGTTTCCATTATCATGATACATTAAGAATTTCAGGACACTTTAAATACATTATTATCTTCAAGACAATGTAGTTTAGTGGAAAACAATATTTGGCTTAAACTCAGAAAATTTGTGTGTGTGTGCTCCAGATCTTCTACTTGCTCTCTATGTAACCTTAAGCCACTTCTCTCTGAGTCTCAGTTTCCTCATATATATAAAGAAGTGATAATAATACTTATGCTATCTACCACAGGGGGCTCTTGTGAAAAACAAATAAGATAAATACATACAGATAGATAGATAGATAGATAGAATTAGGCCCTTTAAAAAGTTGCTGACATTTGGTATTACCTTATTATTAATTTCTTTCTTCAAAAAGGGAAAGAAAAGGGTGTGTTTGAGAAAATGTCCAAAGACAAGAATAATGCAGCAATAAAATATGTTCATGGTTTTATCAGTATGCATACTCTCCCTATCAGTGTAGAATGCAACCCAGCCTAACCATTTCTTCTTGTCTGATTTCATAAATCAACTATAATGTTCTATTGTGTATTTTAATAGTTATGGTTATCAGTGTAACAAGTAGAAAATCCAAATTATGTTTTTGTTTGGTTTTCTAAAATATCAGAACTTGTTAGCTGGGTAGCTTCTTTTCCTAATCCATTAAATTTCACCATACTTAATATCCTTTGAGAAGGATTTCATCTCTTCTTACTAACTTTAACTCTGAATTTGTCCATTTTGCAGCATAGCAAACTCAATTTTAATATTTCCTAATCATTGTATGGAAAAATAGGATTCTAAATTTTTAATGTGATTCCTTTTTTCTGATAGTAATCTGGCACAATATAATAGGAAAGATAGCAGATTTGTGAAGAACTTCTATTTGAGTGACAGCTTAGTCATTTGCCTTCCAGCTATGTGGCCACCAAAGTCAGCCACATAACTGCCAAAGCCTGTTTCCTCATTCTGTAAAATGCGGAGGCAATAATGCTGCTATCTACCATTTCCTAAACCTTAAAAAGCTAAATAAATGTCAGTGTTTTTTGTTTTTGTTTGTGTGTGTGTGTGTTTTTAACATTGGCTATTGCTGGTCTCAACTATTTCCAAAAAGATACCCAGCTTAAGGGGCAGCTAGGTGGCGCAGTGAGTAGAGCGTCGGCCCTGGAGTCAGAAGGACCTGAGTTCGGATCCAGCCTCAGACACTTAACATACACACAAACAAAAAAACCCAGCCCTGTGACCTTGGGCAAGTTACTTAACCCCAATTGCCCACCAAAAGGCAAAAAAAAAAAAAAAAGATACCCAGCCTTTCTGGGTATCAAAATGAACTCAGCTCAGTCCCAAGGAGGTCTTGTCTACAAAGAGAAGGAAGCTAGGGGACCTTTTCTTAGTCCTAGAAAAGTACAGCATCTAAGGAGAAAGAAGCAAAGGTGAGCTTCAGTTCACAAAACATCTACAGAAACTTCCAAGGCACAAATTATTTTTAGCTAGTTTTGGTTCATGTCTATCTAGGTACTCCTCAAGAGGGGAGTATAAAAATACTGAATTTGTGATATAAATTAGAAATGCAACAGACATTTCTCTGTACATATTAGGTTCGTCCCCTTTTAGATTATTTCCAATTTGTCCTGAATATTTCTAGTTTATACATAGTCACTTACATGTTGTTACCTCCATTTGATTATGAGCTTCTTGAGAGTAGAGACTGTATCTACAACCCTTAGCACAGTGCCTGTCACATGGTAGGCACTTAATGTTTGTGACTTAACATGACTACACACAAAATAAAAACTAACAGACACAAATGACTCAAACCCATCTTTGACAGCAAAACCAGACAGGATTCTTTTAACTTGACTTACAACTTTGCTAATAGTTTCTCAGGAAGTTGATACTCAAATCTCACCAGAACATAAAGATTTCTGTACTGCTGATTAGGCATGTCACATTTCTCTTCATCTCCTGTCTCCCTCAAAGTCTATGTCTTCTGGAAAGAGAGAACAGGAAGTTGAGTTCCTTCCCCTTTCATAGATGCAAGAATCATACCCCTTTCCCCCATTCTCCTTCATGTAGAACCTGCCCTTGATATCAGCTCAACTCCCAGAAACTAAGTCCTTCAGACCTTTCACAATCATAAGGTCAAAAATAAAATCATAAGGTCACCTCCAAATACAGATTTATTTACTTTTAGATGGATATTTAAATCCTACTAGGTTAAATCCTAACCAGGGTCCCAGGTACAAACTCAGTTTTCTAAATCCCTTGCTCTCATAAGCCTGTGGTCACGTGATTAAGAAGGACTTGCCCTTCCTTGCCCCTAGATTCATGATGCCATCTGGAGAGTCCAAGGAAGAGTAAGCGAACCTGACACTGTCTCTTCTTTCGACAGACTCACAAGGTAGGGGAAAGACTTTTCAAAAGTTTGTATCACTTAAACTTTTCAACTTTTTATCAAATGCAAAAGTGGATCACCTCTGACATGTCTAAATGCTGAATCATCCATGTGGTAAGAGAAAAACAGTCAGGGAACATTCTTCACTATCTTTTACTATCCACATTATATTTTGTATACTCCAAACTACTATGATGAAAAGAATAAAAATCCTATCTTAAAAACAAATTTCATCCATAAAAGGAAACAATAAATTGGTGCTGAAACAGCAGAACCACCAGAAGCAAGAAAGGCTACCAGTATTTTTTTTAATTGACCTAATAAGCAGAGTTAGAAGGGAGATGTGATACTACAGTAAAAACTTAACAGCCAGGAATGAGAGACAGATGAGTAGAGTAGCAGCCTCTTTGGGACTCATGGTATCTTCAAAAGTATATTTAGTTCCATCGAATGGGAAAGGGATATCCTTGGGTGATGGACAATAAAACCCTGCTTGGGGTACAAAGAAGGAGAATAAAAGGTCAGGAGAATTTCTCAGACTTCTCAAAGATTTAACATGACCTTATTCTGATAAAAGATACAAACTTTTAAAAATATGATACAAAATGCTAACAGCTGCAAGGGCAAGTTTTAAAATTTGAGTGAACCAGGTAGTAGACAGGTCTTGAAGCGGTCAGGCCTTAAAGGATGCTTCCAAGACCTGAGAGCTAAAGCAGCTTGACCTTCCACTATCAAAAGCCCCAGGAGCTTATATAGCCATCTGTGCATCAGTCTGGACACAGGGCTCCAGTCTCCAGACAAGGTAGACTAAAATTCAATAAATATAAAGCGTTATGAACTGACAAGTGATCTAGGAATAAAATAAGCAGGTTAGGGTTATAGGGTATAAGAGTTTGTGTTTCTCCACAAAACCGGCTAGTCAGATTAGGGAAACAACATGCCACAGCAGAAAAGTTATTCACTGTACTCAGAGTCAATTATTCATTTATTCAATAAGTTCAGTCAGCATTCCTTTATCAAGTCCATATATTAAATGCTTTTCCAGGTACTGTGATAATCTCTAAAGATACAAAGAAAGGGAAAACAGTCTCTTCCCTGAAGGAGCTTAAGTGCCAAATACCACATGTAGGCTTCTTTTTACTGGCATCTCATTTCTATTGCCCCCAGACTCTGTTTCTTCATTTGTAAAATAGAGGTAGTGAACTAAATCTGGGGTTCTTAACCTGGATTCTATCAGCTTGTTTTCTTTATTATTCTAATAATTTTATTTAAATATCATTTATTTCCTTACTAATCATATGTATTTTGTTTATGCATTTAATATTATTCTGAATAGGGTGACCATAGATTTCAAAAGTCTTCCAAAAAGGCTTAGACACAGAAATGTTAAAAATCCTAAAGTAAGTGATTTCAAACATTCCATCCAGGTCTCAAATGGTGTTATTCCCTGCCATCCCCTTCATGTAAGGCAGAGATTCCCAAAGCAACAAACTACTGTTTTCCCCTTCTCTGTCCTTTGATGATGCAAAAAGTTCAAGGTAGCCCAGAAATTATTATGGACCTAGACTATTACTGAAACACCATAGAATATTCCTAGCTAATAATAGTTAATAATCTGTTGAAATTAATCTCTCCTGTTGTGAATATACATATATTGAATTGTGGTTCTAATTAATGTTATGACAACTGTGTGTTCAAATACACAGCAATTACAAATGCATGAGAGAAAGGAATGTATTGATGAATAGATGCATTAAGCAAACCTAATACCATTCAGAAATTCAACTGATAAAAGGTACTGATGACTCATATACTACTGATCAGGCCTAATATTGTGAATCTTTAAAATGTCAAAAGTAAATGATGTATCTGTGTGTGCGTATCCATAGAACTCAAGTATTTGATGGATCTAAAAGTTCATCTAAAGTATTAACTAGTTTTAAAATCATGATCTTCATTCCATGTTTTTTATCAATTCAATGTGAATTCTAAGTTACATTTCTCTTATGAAAAATGATATTGCCTTTCTTTCCCTGTCAGAAAAAAGGTTAGCACTGGATATCTATGACAGAATGCTAAATGAAAAAGTTTTAGCATATTTTGGTGACCTAACAGACTATTTTAAAAATAAAGTGTGTTATATTAGCTATATTTAACTCCTTTTTGAAGGTGGAAAAAAAGCAATAGCATTTTAGGCTGCTTATTTGTCAAAAAGTATTTTCATTTGAATTATCTTTTGATAAAACTCATCATTATCATCCCTACAGAGAATGAATGGTTTTTTAATGAAAGGTGGTGAATGGATAGATTTTACATGTCTCCTGTACATCATGAAAAAAATGATGTAGCCTTAACTAACATACCATAATCCATAGCTTGGGCACCCTACACCAGAAAAAAATGTATGATCCTAAAACATGTGCTATATCAAGAGAATTAAAGTAAATTTTAAAAGTTCTACCTTTGAAAAAAAAATGTAGGGTCTCATTGCCCCCATAAAATAAACCTGTATCTAGGTAGAAACAATCACAAGTAGACAGTGATCTTAAAAAACATCATTCCAAGTAAAACTCCACCAAAACTCAAGATTATATACAACATTAAATTCAGCATCTTCTCCTTTACATAAACCGGTTTATCTCTGACATCTCCATTTATTTTAATGATAACATATTTTCAGTAATGCAAGCTGGAAACCTTGGGAGCAAACTTACCCTCCTTTTTGTCCTGCAACTTCCACACCCAATCATTTGCCAGGTTATTTTTATCCTTTTTTTTTTTTTTTTTTGCCTCAACAAAAATCTCCTCCTTAACCCCTTCTTTGTTTGCTTTGTTTATGATCATTACCACCACTGCTACCCTAATTTATGTCCTCATTGGTTTTCTTTTCTTTTTTCTTTTTTTTGCTTTTTGGAGGGCAGTTGGGGTTAAGTGATTTGCCCAAGGTCACATGGCTAGTTTTTGTGTTAAGTGTCTGAGGCCAGATTTGAACTCAGGTCCTCCTGACTCCAGGGCCCGTGCTCTATTCACTGTGCCACCTACCTGCCCTAGTCCTCAGTGATTTTCATCTGGACAGTTTTAATAACCCACTGACTGCTTTCTCTCTATCTAGTCTCTCCTTTTCTAATCCATTCTGTATACCCTGATTTATCTTTCTAGGACACCTCTGATTATGTCACTTGCCTGCTGAAAACCTTTCAATGACTTCCTGTTGTTTAACACAATAATCCCAGATTTTTTACCATGTTATTCAAGGTTCTCCATGCTATATATGCAATCTGCCTTCCCAGTTTTAAATACTATTCCCCTACATGGACACTTTGCTCTGATCAAATTGGACTAGTCATTATTACTTTAATATGATCTGCCCTTTCCTGACTCCTCACTTTTGATCTTGTTTCCTCAATCAGATATGTCCTTCCCCTTACCCAATATTTGCTTTTTGAAAAACTCTCCATTCTTCAGAGTCCAAATAGAATACATCTCCTACCATGATTCTCCCCAGCTGGCAGTGACAATTTCCTCTGAATAAAAACATTATTTTCTAATGGCACATCATGCTATGCTTCAACCCATAATCATCTGGGTAGCTGACTGTATCATTTCTTTTAGAGATGATAAAGTTCCACGAAGGCAGTAGCTGTTCTTTGCTCATCTTTGTATCTGGCATAGTACCTAATATGGTACTGTCCATGAATTCCGCATGTTCAATGAAAATTGTACATGAAATCAATACTCATCCTTTGCGGCTTTAAGCATCTGCTAAGCCAAGGAATACTGGAAAATACTCTGCAAATTTAATCATATAACTTCTAGTGATTTTTTTCAAGTTACTTTTTTGACCTACACTGATAGAAGAAACTGGCCAAAATGATGAAAGTATAGGTTCAGGCTGGGAAAAATAATAGAAATAGGACCACTTTGAGAATATACTATGGATAGATAGATGACAAATTAATCAGTCCACAAATATTTATTAACTATATGTTAATATATTTACTATATTTACTATATTTACTATATGTCTAGAATTATTCTATGCTCTAGGAAGACAAAGAAAGGGAAAATAGTCCCGAAGCTCAAGAAGCTTACATATTATAGAGGAGACAACATGCAAATAAATAGGTAATGCATATTACATACATATACAAGTATGTTTGTACATAACCTATTTACATTATATTACCTGTATATACATATTTGTACATACAAATAAATACACATAAGTGGTGAGAGTGAGGAGTGTATATGATATATATATCTATATATATAGGTATATATGTATTTAACTTATCTATATACATTTATAAATATTGATAAAGTATAGTGTCATGGCAACTATACTGGCATACCCAGGATGCTACTAGCACAGGTTTTAGATTTGCTTTACTAGGAAAGATAGTTGTTTAATCAGTCAATGATCTTTTTAAATTACATTTACTAGTTCAGGGGAAGTCAGCACCCTGAACCTCAGAGAAAATACAAACAGAGAAAATGCAGAGAAAATACAGAGAAATAAGGACCAATAAACAGGTCTCTGACTGCCTGAATCAACTATATACACTTTCATACAACCTTGGACTGAGAGAGCCTTTACATTTGAGCAGTCAGGGAGCTCTGAACATAATGTCACTCAGAATCTCAACCAGGAAATCACATGATCCTTTTCATAAACAAGCCCCCAAAGCAATTCAGAGCATATATGCACTTTGGAGCCAGAAGGCATCACAACCTTCCTGACTCAATGCCTAAACAGAAATTGGCAAAAGTTGTGAAAGTCTTTCTACAAGCAAGCATCCCCTAAGGGCAAGCTTCTCTTAATGAGCTTCACCTGAGGCCTATTTATGGGCAGGGAGGATCTTACATATCATTTACATTACATATGAAGCAAGGTAATCTTAGAGGGGACTGATAATAAAGGATAATAGTTTTAGAAGCAAATTTGTATTGTATTTTGGAAGCAAATTAGTATTGTTTTAGTGCAGGTATATTCATTTTACAAATGAGGAAACTGAAGCTGAGAGAATTGCAATGACTTGAGTTAGGTATTATGTGGGAGAAGTCTGGTGCTCTGTATCACCATATCATAAAGTGGTATGTGAGATTTGAAATTTGAAATATTAGCTGGTTCTGAAAAAGTAACTTGAAAAAATCACTAGAAGTTACATGATTAAATTTGCAGAGTATTTTTCCAATATTCTTTGCATTCCAGTATTCCTTAATTTGTCATCTATCTAGCCATAGTATATTCTTAAAGGGGTCCTGTTTCTATCATTTTTCCCAGCCTGAACCTATAATTTCATTATTTTGGCCAGTTTCTTCTATCAGTGTAGGCCAAACACTGTTCTAAACTTTGTAGTATTAGAGATTTACTTGAGGCACTAAGAGTTTAAGTGTTTGCCCATGGTCACAGAGCATATGTCTGAGGAAGTACTCAAACCCAGGTCTTTCTGGATCTGAAACCAGTCCATTATTCACTCTGCTATGCTGTCTTTCCTATTTAAAGTAACTATTTGAATTAAGGAATTCTGTTGAGGATGGAGATATATGATATGTCTTTCAAAGAACAGTCCAAAGGTTAGATAAAATATATGGGACACAGACTGATCTTAGGCCTATTCCCTTGTTTTGTCTTGTCGTCAGCTTGAAATATCATTCCTTTTGGGGCAGGTAGGTGGCACACTGGAGAGAACACCAGATCTGAGTTCAAATCCAGTCTTAGACACTTCCTAGCTATATGACCTTAAGAAAGTCACTTAGCTTCTATTTACTCAATTTCCTCGACTGTAAAATAGGAATAATAATAGTATCTACTTCCATGGGTTGTTGAGGAGCTCAAGCAAGATAATAATTGTAAAGTGAGGAGCACAATGCCTGGCACATAGAAAGTATTATAAAAATATTAACTATTATTTTTTTGGCAAGACAATTGGGGTTAAGTGACTTAGTAAGTGTCAAATATCTGAGGCTGGATTTGAACTCAAGTCCTCCTTGACTCCAGGACCAGTTCTCTATCCCGTGTGCCACCTAGATGCTGCAATTTATTTATTTATTTCTATTTAGAGACAAACAGGATTAAGTGACTTGCTTAGGGTCACACAGTAAGTGTCTGTGGCTGGATTTAACTCCAGGGTCAGTACTCTATCCACTGTGCCACCTGGCTGCCCACTATTATTATTAATAATATTTTTCATGTAATGAATTCTTAGTTCTACTCTCATATTTATATATTTAATTTATATATTTATATATTATATATAAAATGTACATATTATAATTTATACATTTTATATATTTAATTCTAAATACTACATTTAGGCATGATATAATTAAATTAATTTCAATTACAGTTTTACTCACCCATTTGACAAATTTTCTCTAATTAGATGACTGACTTTTAAAAAATACATTAATGTGTTATTAATAAGAGGGAAGCAGAATAGTATAATGGCTAGAGCACCAATCTTGGAGTCAGGAAATCAGGCTGACTCCAAATCTCACCTCTGATACTCTCTGTGAGACCCTGGACAAGTGGCTTAAACTCTCACTGTCTAGGCAAATTTCTAAGGTGATACACAACAGAAGTTACCTAACTTAATTGATCAAGGGCTTTTCTTCATCAGGAGTTTCCTACTTCACTGAAACTTCCTTCCTAAAAATGGTTAATAGTTTAAAATTGCAAATATTTACTTAAAATCTATTATAGATATAAATCAAATTTGGCATATCTAAAATGCCTAAGTGGTGTACATGCATGTGGGGAGAAGGGAGAGGGACAAATGAATAAATTCTCATAACTTAAACATTTAATGAATTTGTTTTAGAAAAATTCCTATTTTAAAACATGTTTAATTGTTTTTATTCTTTCTTTCAACTTTTCAGTAGCATATCTGTGAAGAATACAGTGTTATTCCTTCCCCTTATTCCTATGATCTGATTCTCCTGTGATCTTACTGACTTTGGTTAGTCTATTAACTGTGCCCCAAATATCCCACTTATATTCCCACCACCTCTTTGTTCATGATGTTTCTCTCATGTGGAATACATACTTTCTTCTCCTTCATTTACTTGCATTGTAATCACATCTCAAAGCACAACTCTACCTAGGCTTATCCCATCCAAGAATCTATCTCTGACTTGTTTGCTCCAATTGTTTTATTTTCTGAACTTAAATGCACTTACAATGAATTTTTTTAAACCAAGTAAAGCAATGAATTGTTCTCATTTTTTTTTCATGTACGTTGATCTTGTTTCTTCAGTTAGAATTGTATAATCATCCAAGATAAGGACAATGTATTATTTCTTTTTCTGTATTCCTCCAAAGCACTAGCACTTTGCTAGGAGCATATGTGCTCAATATAACCTTGGACAAATCATTTTATCTCCATGTGTCTCAATTTCCTCATCTGTAAAATAAGGGGTGGTGTTAGATGGCCTCTGAGATATCTTCTAATTCTAGATCTTTTATCCTATGAATTCTACTTCTTTTTAACAGTTTTATTAACATCATTTAGGAGATATAATGAATGCCATAGGAGAGAAATAATGGAGAAAAAAGTAAAATAACTAACATTTATAGTGGGGGCAGTTAGAGGGCATAGTGGATAGAGCGTCAGGCCTGAAATCAGGAAGACCTGAGTTCAAATCCATTCTTGGACACTAACTTTGTGACCCTGGGCAAGTCACTTAACCCTGTTTGCCTCAATTTTCTCATCCATAACATGAGCTGGAAAGGGAAATTGCAAACCACTTCAGGATCTTCACACAGAAAGCCCTAAATGGAGTCACAAAGAATCATGTACTGAAAAACATACAACTGAACAACAACAAACATTTTATCATGCTTTGAGGTTTGCAAAGCACTTTATGTATGTTATCTCCATATGTACTAACATCCCTGTGAGGTAGGTGCTATTATTGTGCCCATTTTGCAGATGAGAAATCTCAGACTTGCCCAGGATTATGCAGCTAATAAGTGTCTGAAGCTGAATTTGAATCCATGTCTTTCTCACCACAGCCTCAATGATCTATCCTCTGTGCCATCTAGGTGCCTAGGTAACAGAACATAGTAATTTGGACATTCCTAAAAAGTCCATTACAATTAAATGTAAACATCTCTCTTAAATAATAACTATCCAACTAGGAACTCAAGTGACTATTCTATAGCAGAGAAATGTAATGCTCCAAAGAAAGGTACACATAAGGAATTTAAAGTGGCTGGGTGCACAATATGAAGATGCCACAGGCTAGCAAAATACTTTTGAGAAACAACACCATTTGTAAATCGAAGAGATAGAGGCAGATACAATGCCAAGGTCTTTGATAGGGTTGTTACTGCAAATGAAAGGACAATCTTTATACTAGTGTGGGATGAAATTATAATAATAGGTAGCATTTGTAAGACATGAGGGTTTTCAAAGCACTTTGCCATAGTATCTCATTTCATACTAAAAGCAACAGAGATGAGCATACAGAGGGTTAGGGAGATAAATTACTTGCCCACTTGCTAGCAAGTGGCAGCTTCAGAATTTGAATATAATTTCAAGTCTCCAAGTCAATCTTATAATTGCATGACAATGCATGTAAAGAATAAAATCCAGTTACAATTTTGTCTTTTAGGGGACATTTTCTGCTACAAGTAGTGGTCATTATTAAAAGCATTGCACTTGAACGTGAAAGAAAAGGGGATATATAGATAGTGAAATACACAAGTATTAATAGCTATTTCAATCAAATAATCAATCAATAAGCACTTATTATCTACCTATTGTGTTCCAGATAAGAAGTGTGGGGTAGAAGTGGGGAAGAGGGAGGGAACAGGGAAGGAGAAAAGAAAAGGGAGAAGAGGAGAGGGGAAGAGGGAGGGAGAGAAAGGGACAGAGAGGAAGAGGCAGAAGTGGGAAAAGGAGAGAAGGAAGGGGAGAGAGAAGAGAGAGAGAAACAGATGGAGAGGAAGAAGGAGAAAGAGAGAGAGGGAACACACTAACAATCAGAATCAGAAAAGTCTATATGAAGAAAGTAGCTTCTAAACTGAACCTTGAAGAAAGACAAGGTTTTTTAAGAGGCAAATGTAAGGAAAGAATGTATTTCAAAAGGAAGTGCCTGTCCAAAATTATTGATGCTAGAGATAAAATGTTGAATTAGGGGACCAGTAAGAAGACCAGTTTGAATGGAATACAGGGGTGCATGAAAGGGATAATATTAAATGTCTAGAAATATAGGTGGGGGTTTGATTGTGAAGGGATTTAAATGCCATCTTGAGAAATATGTATTATTATAGTCAATAGGGAAATTTTTTAGCAAGGTAATGACATAATCAGACCTGTGCTTTAGGAAGATAATTTTGGTAGTTGAATAGAGAATAGATTGGCAAGGGGAGAAACTGGAATCAGGAAAAGCAATTAGAAGGCTATTGCAATAAATCAGGAGAGCTGGAAGGGACCTTCCTGATTATCTAGTTCAAACTCATCATTTTATAAGATAAGGAAATTGGTGTCCTGGGAGGTGAAGCATCTTGTCTAATGTCATATAATGAGTTACTAGGAGATTTACATTGTATTGGAGCCTATGTCTACTGGCTCCTCTCTAATCCAACAAACGATAGTTACTATTGTACCAAACTAGCACATAGTTCAGTTTGATGCGTACTAGATGATATCATCTTTTCCATGCACATAAAGTTTATCTAGGTAAATTATTGAAATTGAAGTATGATATTGGGAAATCTCAGATGATGAAGACCTGGATTATACTGGATTATATATATACATTTTATATATTATATATTATATATATGTACATATATATAAGTATGAACAATACTTAAATTTTTTTGTTATCTCCTTTAGCTCCAAATGCAGGGCTCTTCACTTAGCAAGAGCTTATTATATGTTCAATTGAACTGAACACTGAAAAATAAAACTACAAAGAACTTAAGACAAAGGTCAATTTTTTTTGATAATTGTAGAAAAGGAGAAAAATAGTTATACTAAAGCTCCATAGTCTCTTGGTGGTAGCTTGAGTTCTGGTGAGACATAGAAGACCAGAGTGAATATGGCATGATTTGGACATAAGCAGAAGTTGGCATGGTGATCTGGTTCTGAGTAAGATAGATGAAATCTTACCTATAAGAGCCCAAGGTCTATCTTCCTCTGTGTCTCTGTCTGTCTGTCTGTCTGTCTCTCTCTCTTTCCATCTCTTTCTTTCTCTCTCACACTCATACACACAGGTATGAAGGGCAATTGGGGTTAAGTGACTTGCCCAAGGTCACACCGCTAGTTTTGTGTTTCATGTCTGAGGCCGGATTTGAACACTCAAGTGCTCCTGACTCCAGGGTCAATGCTCTATTCACTGCACCACCTAGCCGCCTCAAATCTCTTCTTTTTGGCTAGTTCAATTTACACACTTGATGTGTGCAATGTGCCCTTGAGATTCAATTTACACTTTTGATACCCATGGAGGTCAGTCTCCTTTATTGACTTCCACAGCCACAGACTGAATTATCTCATGCCTATATTTGATCACAAGAGAGACAGTGTCATGACAGAATTGATGCATCAGAGAAAATCCATCTCTATTACTAAGCAAAAAAGAAATATATCTGAAAATGCTTCCTTTTACAATGCACCAATAACATCATATATGTAAAGAATTTTACAAATCTTAAAGCACTTTGTAAATGTTAATTATGATTATGATGATATTACTAGGATGGGTATTTCCTTCACTGACACAAATAGCATTCCTGTTATGATTTAGGAGATGGTCTATGAGAGCTGATGTCACTTAAATATTATCACCTTGTTGCCAGTCTGGAAATGAATCTCTTACTTGGTCAGGCAGGTCCTCAGCACGAAGTCCATTATTGGGTCCAGAAGTAAAAAAGTAAAATTTCCTTTTTGATTATGCCTGTGTTTTCATTAATAATACAGAATCCCTGTTGAGTAAATTTCTACTAACAGATATCAGCACCTACCTTGCACCTTAAGGTCTTGAAGAATTGCTTAAGGGCACTAAAAGACTGAATGACTTGGTTAAGGTCAGATAGCCAGTATATGTAGGCATGCCACAAACCTAGATTGCTCTGACAAGTGCTAGCTGTCTATTGGCTTTGTTAATATCCTGCTCTTCATTCTCTCTATTTTGGGGGCCCAATTTTTCTCATATCTACCACTAACTCCCTGCAAACTCATTACCTGTCTTTTTACTATATCCCCTCATCCTCCATGCATTTTTTCATGCAATTTTTATTTTAATATATGGAATACACTCCCCCTTTTTCCTCTCTTCTCACCCAAGTCTAATTTATATTTTAATACCTAATTTATAATCCACCTTGTACATGAGACCTTCTCCAGTTTTCCCAGTTGAAAATTATTTCTCCCTCCTCTAAACTCCTATAGGGCGTATACATAAGTGTCACTGTTCTGATAATTTGACAATTCTTTATGATCTTATACTGCTACTTATCTTTTTTATGTGCATTCATTTCCCCAGCTGAACTATGAGTTTCTTGAGGACAGACACCAAGTATAACATACTTTTATTTCTCACAGTGCCCTGTTCAAGGTTGGTTCTCAATAAATATTGATTGATTCAATAAATGAGTGCTTTAAGGCTCATCTTTTTAAATCAGAAACTCTGACTTGCAGCTGTCACTGAACATTGCTGCTCTATGTTTTGCCACAGAAAATTATCGGTTATTGTGTCTACTTTTCAAGATCAATCTATCAATCAATCAATAAGCATGTAAACACCAGTGGCTCCTTATTGCTTTCAAGATAAAACAAAGTATTCTGGCTTTTCAAGTATTTTCAGGCCAGCAGTAACTTATCTTCCTAGCCTCATTCATTTTCTATTATTCACTTTTCTATACTCTACAGTTCAGTCAAACAGGACTTCTTGATATTCTTCACATACTGCATTCCTTTGATCTCTATTTCTCTGCACTTATTGATCCCCCAACACTCAGAATCCAAAGAATCCTATATCACACAAGCTCCACCTCCAAGAATGGCTTCATTCATAACAGCTCAAGCACTACCATCTCTCCCAGGTGCTAGAATCCTCACTCTCTAATTTAATGTGGATGTATTTTTGTCTACCTATCTGAGGAGCTAGGTGGTTCAAAGGATATAGAACTGGTACTATAAGCAGGAAGACTCAAGTTCAAATCTGATCTCTTACTAAATGTATGATCCTGGACAACTAACTGTTACAGTCTGCCTATGTTTCCTTAATTATAAAATGGGAATTATAATCAGCTATTTCACAGGGTTGTTCTGAGGATCAAATGAAATAATATTTGAAAAGCTCTACTTAACACTGTGCCTGGCACATAATAGGTGCATCTACCTATCTATGTGTTCCTTGAGAGCAAGGACTGCTTTATTTTTACCTTTTATTCCAAAGAGTCTGACACATAGTGAGTACCTAATAAATGTCAGTTGATTAATTAAGCACCTACTATGTTAGCAATAACTTCATTTTGTTTTACTTTAAAGTTTCCAATAGGCAGTAACCTCAGGCTAGGTTAGAACTAACTCCAGGACTGGTGGGAGCTCTGATATTTACTCTTGAATTTCCCATAGTGCTCCCATAACCATAGATCTGGGCTCTACCAGTCATGACAGGGATTTTTAATGCCCTAAAATATCATTCATCTTGTAGGTGATTAAAACCAATAACTTATGTGGTGTGCTATCAACTGACATTTCATAAAGTAGCAAATTTAACATGGTTTCACATATAGGAAGAGTTGACCTAGAAGTCAATCAAGCTGCATGAGCTAAGGTAATTAACCTTGCCATCACTAAAGTGTGGTAATTGGACTAAATGATTTATAAAGTCCATTTAATCCTTATAGTATCTAAACACAGAATTCATGGAGATGGCCTAGTGATAGCCACAATTTGATCTTATAGGATCTTATAGGTAATCTAGGATCTTATAGGTAAATGCAATTGGATACAAGGCAAATTGAAATACAAGAGAATTTTACAAAATACTGTTTTTAAATAATTACTTCTCACCTGCAAAAAGGCAAATGTGAAATATTATGATAGAACTCAACTTAAATATAAAGCATGATGGCAAAATCATAGACTTCTAGAATTTCAGAATTGAAAAGGAACCTTAGAGGTCATCATATTCAACACTAACCACAAAAGGAACTTATTCTACCATATTCCTAGCAAGTAGTCATCCAGCCTGTATTTAAAGACTTCTAGTGAGGACTTGAGTCTTTCTCAAGTAGACTATTCTACTTTTGAACAGTTCTAATCATGAAGAATTTTTGTGTAATTCTTTATATTAACCCAGAATACCTTTCTTCAAAATCAATCCTGTGCTCCTCATTCTGTTTTCTTGAACCAAATAAAGAAAAGTCAAATTTGTCTCCTATGTGATCATTTTTAAGACAACTATGATACCTTCTCCTCAAGTTTTGCCCTATCCAGGTTAAATATAACTAATTCCTTCAAAGAATTCTTGCATGATATAATTTGCAGTCACCTTACAAACCTGATCAGTCTGCTCTTGTCACAATCCTTTCTAAAAATGATTTGTCATTGTTCAGTTGTGTCTGATCTCTTGTGCCACCATTTGGGATTTTTTGGGTAAAGATACTGGAGTGGTTTTCTATTTACTTCTCCAATGGAGCCATTTTGTCAAGAAATCAGAAGTTAATTGGTTGTCCAGGGTCATAAAGATAGGAAGTATCTGAGACTGGGTTTGAACTGAGGTCTTCCTGACTCCAGGCCCAGTGCTCTATCCACTGAGCCACCAACTATCCCAAGACTAGAAAAATATGGGGGGGAGAACTTAATGCAATATTTCAAATATTGACAAATATTAACAAAATTAATTCAAATATTTTAAATATTCAAATATTTCAAATATTCAAAAATATGACTAGGACAGAATGCATTGGAATTTCAACTTTTTGTTAAAGAAGCATTATCTTTTTCTGGCTAACACTGACTACTATTGACTCACTCTAAACTTGGAGACCACTAAGAGCCCCAATTCTTTTCTTTTTTTCACATGAGCTACTGATTACCATGTCATGTCAGCTTCATCACATACTTCTCATGCAAGTGAATTTCTGAAGCCAAATGTGAACTTTATTTGTCCCTTTTAAATTTGTTTGTATTCCTTTAGCACATTATTCTATCCTGTTTGGGTCTTTTTTGGACTCTGTATCATAAAACTTAACTATTCCCCCTATCTTTGTCTCATCCATAAATCTGATAAGCATATCATTCAAGCCCTCATCCAAATTACTGATTTAAAAATGTTTAACAGAGAGTACTATGACACTCAACTTAAAATTTGCTTAGCTCTAGCTCTCTTTGGAAACATGGACTCCATAAACTGTGTAACTTATTGTTTAGATTTCTCTTCTTCATTTAAATCACGTTCACAGATTAATCTCTTTTAATATAGTCATCAACTGCTTATGTTAAGACATCTTTCTCAGATCTGCCCTTACCAACTCTTCTACCTTCTACTCTCTAATATGTCTGAATTAGTTTCACACTCACAAATTGGGGGTTAAATGATTAAATAGCCATTCCAATATCCCATGGCTAGTTAATATAGGAGCAGCTAAGTGGAACAGTGGGTAGGCTTGCAAACAGGAAGATTCATCTCCCTGACTTCAAATCTGGCCTCAGATGATTACTAGCTGTGTGACCCTGGGCAAGTCATTTAACCTTATTTGTATCAATTTTCTCATCTGTAAAATGAACTAGAGAAGGAAATGGCAAACCACTGCAGTATCTTTGCCAAGAAAACCCTAAATGGAGTTATGAATAGTCAGCCATGAGTGAAAAATGACTGAACAACAAAGTCAATATAGAGCTGGGATTCAAATCTCGGTATTCTAACTCCCTGCCCAATGTTCCTTTTTTATGTAAAGTTGCCCCTTAATGATTTACAAATAATGGTAGAAACTATATGGTTTCTTGAAAACAGGAAGAATGGCTGTATGTGCTCATTGTTCCTTCCTATTTTGAACATGTGACCATCTATGAAAATAATGTCCATCTAAAATTCTAAATTACCTAAAACATAAATGTGGCTGAAATACTGTAGAAACAATATTCCCCTGCAGTGTTTACAATATTAAAATGAAGATTTGGGAAAAGACGCAGTGATGAAAAGAGTAAGGGAGCTTCACTTTTTGCAAAAATGTCAACAGATTTCAGAATTTCTTAAGATTTCTAAAGATACATTGTGATATTTAATCTGGAGAAAGCATGGGTGAAGTTAATTCTATTCCTCCTTTGTTATAATGACTAACCAGGGTTTTTGTTCAATACCTTCTTAATGTAAATTTACTGAATACACACACACACACACACACACATACACACAAACACACACATACATATCACTTACAGATATGGCAATCAAGTTACCTAGTGTTAATTAACTTTATAGGCACACATACAGACATGCTCAGATCTCCATCACTTCACAGGTTTCCTAGTTTCTTGTCTGATACATTAGATAATCAAGGGAATATTTAAGTTAGAAGAAAATATTTCCGAATCTACTGGCTTTACAAAGAAACAGAAGTCATTATATACATGTCATATGCAACAATAAAAATTAGACATAGATTTATGATATTAGGATCTACCAAAAACTGGATAATCAGTTGGCATATTACTTCAGAAAAATATCATTTTGATATTATTTTTGATAAGGGGATGGGTTTTTTTTTTAAATAAAATCAAAGTATTAGAAAAATGGATTATATTTCATCATGGTTACCTTGACATTTCAAATCTTTGTATTTTATCAGTATTAAATACAACTTATTTCATTTGAATTATAGAACAATCACCTTTATTTTATTTTATATTTGGGGTAAAACATACTAGAATGACTAGCCAAACTTGGCATAATCAAAGAATCTGTATAAGTGAAAACAAAGAATCTTAAATCACAGGTTTAGAGTTGGAAAGGACTTTAGACATCATCAAGTCTAATCTCTTCATTTTATAGATGAGGAAACTGAGATTCAGAAAGCACAAGACTTGCCCAGCGTCACATAGCTAGAAAGTATATGAGGCAAGATTTGAACTCAGGTCTTCCTATCCACTATTTCATTTATCAGTCCGCAATTTCATCTGTATAAGGAACTCCTTGTAGAGAAATTTCCTCCACATTTGTTACTTTCTGTAACTTCATGGGGATTCACTGATCTAAAGCTGGAAGAATTCATCTAGAATCTAGATTCTAGTTGAGAGATGGGGAACCTGTGGCCTCGAGGTCACATTTGGCCTTAAACGTCCTCAACTGCTGGCCTTTGAGTGAATTCAAACTTCACAGAGCAAATCAGTGTAGCCTCAAGGCCACAAGTTCCCCGCCTCTGTTCTACACCAACATTCTCATGTTATAGATGAGGGAACTGAGGCCCATGGAAGAAAAGTGACTTGTTCAAGGTCACATGCATAGTAATGATCAGAAACAAGATTTGAACATATGACATCTGATTCCAGTGACAATGTTGTTGTTTCTTCCACTGTCCCACACTTAGATCATTGCCTATAATCCTCAGAGACTTGCTGATGGTCTCAGAACTATATGAGTTGGTAGCAAGACTTGAACCCAGATGTTCCTGACTCCATATCTAGCTCTGTACTAAGTATGCCACTCTCTCATTAGCATTACTGCATTTGCAAGAATTCTATGACCTTTGATTTCAAAATACACCAAGATGAACAATGACTTGAGACTACGCAATATTAAAACTTCCAAATAGATCTTTGTAGAATCTCATATTGTAGGAAGCTCATATTTATCTCTTTAGAGTCTTTGATACATCTTTCTATGAGTAGGGAAAAAAAATAACACATTTCTTACTGATGACTCAAGCTATTTCGATAAACATTGGAAAAACACAGATTTTGTACCTTTTAAAATTATCCTTATTTTCTAATACAGAAACTGTTACAAAAACTTGCCATGAATCCATCAGTATTCATTCATTGGGTAAGGATAAAATATTTATTTATGAAAACAGTCAAGAGCTCTATTTTCACAGGGTTCATCAGGATCACAAGGTATTCAGAGATCCTTAAATTATTCAAAAAGTTGATGATTGCTTAGTACAGTACCTATAGTACTGTACTAAGTACTAAGTACCTTAGTACCTAACCTATAGGAGTTGCTTAATAAATGATTATTCATTGAGTGACTGAAAGTAGTGAAGATGATGATGATGATGATGATGATGATGAAGAAGATGGAGATGAGCAGAATCCGAATGTTTTCATAGAAAAATGTTTATTTCAAGAAACAGTAAGAAAAATATAACCTCAGATATCGATTTTTTCTTAATCACTACTCAGATTAGAAAAGGCAGTGTGGTATAATTGAAAAAACCATGAATTTGAAGTTAAAAATACTAGGCTTGAGTCCTGGCTCTATCATTTACAAATGCTTTGGTGGGGAATAAATGCCTATAGTTGCCTGGGCTTCATTTCCCTCATCTATAAAAAGGGGGTAATAAAATAGAGGTAATAAGCACTACTTACATCATAGGATTGCTGGGAGGAAAGAGCTTCAAAAAATATTAAAGCAATGGTGTCAAACTCAAACAGAAAAGGATCCCTGGAGACTAAATATGACTTGGAAAACCACAAATTAATGTTTTCTGTGTCGTATTACTGGGCAGTTATATGGTACAGTAGATAGAGTGCTAGGCCTGGAGGTAGGAAGAATCATCTTTCTGAGTTCAAATCTGGCCTCAGATATTTTCTAGCTGTGTGACCCTGGGCAAGTCACCTAACCTTGTATGCCTTAATTTCCTCATCTGTAAAAGAGTTAGAGAAGGAAATGCCAAACCACTCCAGTATCTTCTCCAAAAAAAGCTTCCAAATGGGGTCACAAAGAGTTGGACAAAATTGAAATGACTGAACAACAATAAAGTGTTGTATTTTATTTTACTTATTTTGTTAAACATTTCCCAATTACATTTTAATCTGGTTCAGCCTATTCTTGAGCAAGGAGTTTAACACATCTTTTAAATGCTATATGAATATCAATGATTAAATAATGTTTAACATATCAAATAACTAAAGTCCCTTCTAATTTTAGATTTATAAGTCACCTGTAATTGTATTTTTATCTCTAGTACCCAGCAGAATTCCTAGCATATAGTAGGTACTTAATAAATGCTTGTTGGTTGGTTGATTGAGAACTGTAAGGTTAGTACAGAACAAAGTATTCCTTACATGGAAATTTCCTATTAAAATGACCAGTATTTGGAAGAGGTATCATATTCAGATAGATGTTTTAACTTATTTACTTGTAGCCAATATAGTCCCTGGTTTGATCATTTATCCTGTCCTAATTTCCCTCAATTTACACGTTTCAGTTTCTCTTTGCTGCAAATATTCTTGTAATTATTCTCTAAATAAAACAGTGCCACAAAGTCATCATTATAGCAGTGTTATATACACATTTTTACTTAGAGTTCTACTCTTGAAACAGTTGTGTACAGTTTTCTTAAAGTTAGATCTACACTGGTTTACACAGGCAATGCTGCACTCTCTTGTTGGATTTATCAACCCCTGATCAAGGTTAAAGAATTAGCCTCTATTTCCCAGATTGTTTATTTGTTACAATGGGGAAGTGGCTTTAACAGGGGTCTGGGTTCAGGTACTTAGTTCAGGTACTAATTCAGTTAAGCTTTACTGTTTTGTTTTGTTTTAGCAATTTTTAACTTTCAAAAAGCACATGAAGAAGCTCTGAATTTCTACCTCTGTGGATCAATTGATAAAACTGAAATACAACCTCAGAAGTCACACTTCTAAAAAGTGGTACAAAATTTTCTGGACTCTGTTTGGATTCATATAAAAGAGATCATCAAATCGTCTGACTCAGACACTTGTACCTAAATGAAAGATAAATGGTAGCAATCACGGTAGTAATCACATAACAATATTTGAAAAATCACACTGTGAATATGAGAGCAATTCATTTTAAGCATAGAATTATGTACATTTGAAGCTTGACTCTACACCATGAATACAATACTTTAAAAACAGTATTAAGTGATTTTTAAGAGATGGAGACAGAGATAATACACTATATAGGCCTATTAAATAATCAGTGTGTTCTTTGGACACTCAATAAAAATAAATTTTCCTCTTATTTACATCAACAAGCCTTTCAAATAATTTCTGCTGTACCCTACTTATATACTAATTATCAAATGCAACAGATTCTTTTTTTTCCCTGAACACAGCTTTAGGAAAAAATCTAAATGATTTCCCTTTCCATGTGGTAGGCAGAGTTGTAATTGACCACACATTGAAATCATAATCTATCATTTTATAAAAGAAAAATCTGCATTATCCATTAAATAACATTAAATAACAAAAACATTGACTGCTTTATACCCACACTATATGGTTTTCTGGTTTTAGAATTCTGATTTGCAAAAGATAGAAGCATTTGTATATACTAAAATAAAACTTTTATAAATGGTAATATTTTGAGAGTCCCATGACATTATTTTGTATGAACCTTACACTTTGAAAACTATCCATAATATAGCACCTATAACTGACATCATCATCTAATATAAGCAGTGTCTTTAACTTTTTGATTACCAAAAAATTATATTCTTATTCAGAGTATCCCAAAAGACTTTGTTCAGTTTTAAGCTTTAAAATAGCTTAAAACTGAACAAAGGCTTTTAGGATATGCTGAACATGTATGTGTCTATATATGAAGAAACATGTGAGTGTGAAAAAATATAGGCTGTATTACTTTAACATATGAAATATATTATCAATGTTTAAAAATGAAAATTATTTTTCTCAATAAAATAAAATTATGCCTATAAAAATAAAGCCCATCTATGCTTGTTCAGTACTTTGAATTACAGTTTTCTAATTTAAATTTTTCTGAAGTTTTCTTGCTTCACTAAGCAGACTAGCTGAGTTTATTTCTTCAATAATTTGTTTCCTGAATTTTAAATACTCTATTAAAAAAAATCTTGCTTCAGTATCCATAAGCCTTAGTTCACACTTAAGCTACTAATTATATATTTCATATTTTAAAAGTTAATCCTATCCTTCCAGAATTCTGCATTTTTCAGTGAACTTTCCAATCTCTCTTCTTCAAAAGAAGAAACAAAATACAGATCATTATAAAAATATACTTTGAAATGTTATTATTTAAGAATTTAATTATCTAATTGTGAAAATGTCTTCTTAATTTTACTGATAATCACATCCCTCATTGGGAAAATCAAGTATCCAAATTTGAAATATTCCTCTCTTTCTTTATTTCTATCAAACTAAACCCTTCATGGGTTCTTTGTAGGATAATACTAATTTCTCACACTCTTAATGGAATATCCCAATCTCTTCTAAATTACCTATTTTTAAAATTTCTTGTGGATAAAATTAAATTCTTAACATTATGTATTTATACATTATCATTCTTGATTTTCCCTCTTTCTTATCTATTAAATTTATAAGTAGAAGGTTGTTAATTAGTCCAATTTTGCAAATATCAGGCTAGTCTATTAATTTAATATGTTAGGTAAAAAATTTTTACCTCTTATTTTTTATGTAGAAAGAAAAAAATGTATTCCTGTGCCCACCATATCCCAATTACTAGCACTGAGCACAATACCCTGTGCATAGTAGTCATTTATTAAATGTCTGTTGAATTGATCTGAAATAAAAATAAGTGGATAACATCTTACTACTCTATTCAAGAAGGTTAGGCATTCTTTGGCCTAGGCTACTTAGTTCATTCCAGAGTGAAATCTGGGAAGGCTGACTACTAAGATCAACTAACTTTAAATCTGATGTGAGGCTGGATACTCCAGGAATTGGAAAGAAACTTACCCTGGCTTCCCAATGCCCTCTAGGTTGCTAAACAGAATAGCTAGGTCAAAGTACCCAAGAATAGGTCCAGTTTGGGAACTTATATTAGGTCAGCTAGATTCATCTTTCTCTGACTTCTCAAACACTTATCTAATATTTCATTTGATATTTTGTAATAATCTCATAGAAACATAGATCAAGAGGAAGAAACTTAATAGTCTGACCCCTTGTCTTAGAGATAAGGAAATTGTGACCCAGGGAATTTAAATGACTTGGCCAGGGCCACACAGGTAGTAAGCATCAGAGCTAGGATTTGAATAGAGGTTCTTAAACTCTACTCTTTCTCTTACTCTACTCTTTCCACTGAACCATATTGCCTATTGCTATTATTTTCCTTAAATTTCTGTGTGCATGTGTGTGTTTGTGCACATACATATATAAAATTGGCTCAATGTACAATTCAAATATTTATTAAGGGCCTGTTGACTAATCAGCACCATGCTTGGTGCTTAGAGATATTCACAATTAAGAGGCAAGCCCTTTACCTTTGTAATGTTTACTGGGGTAATATACACACAAATAATGATCGCCTAAAGTAACACATGATAAAAGCTTTCAAATATGTAAACCAAAGTGTGATGTAAGATCTGAAAAGGAAAAGTTCATTAGTAGTTGGCATAATGGGGAAGATTTCATGGGATGGTGTGATATTTGGGTTGGGTTTTAAAATGAGTAGGAATTCAACAGACATAGATGAGGAAGGACATTCCAAGTATAGGAAAAGTGTGAGTAAAGGCAAAGAAATAGAAAAGTAGCAGAAGTTGTTCAGGGGAAAGTCAGCATAACCAGGCTAGGAGCAATAATAAGCAAAAGGGAAATGGATAAGATAGTCTGGAAAGGTCCACTGCTTAACATATTGGCAAAGATAATAACTGATAGAAATAATGTTGAAGGGTATATGAGAAGGAAGAACATTAATGCATAAATGGTAGAGCTGTGAATTGACCTGAATTGACATTCTGGAAAATACTTTGGAAACATGTAAGAAAAGTGATTACATTTGTCACACAGTTTAATAAAGGGATTCCACTATTGAGCATATACACCAATGAGACCAAAGACAGAAGAACAGACAGTTCCAGTAAATACTTAAATATTCATTTTAGAGTTCTCATGGTAACAAGAACAAAATAAAACAAAACTAGAAAAAAGTGTGCTCCCAGAAAGTTGAAAATAGCTTTTAAAAGATTATATAGATATAATTGAATGTTATTTGCTGTGAGAAATGTTAAGTGTGAATAATTCAGAGAAATTTGCAAAGACTTCCTTTGAACTGATGAAACATAAGTAGGACTTAAAAAAACTATTTTTGTAATGATGACAGCAATGCATAGGAAAACAATATTAAATTTTTGGCAAGGAATATTTTGGGAATTGATAAGACTGTCTTAAAAATAATCAATGAAAGCTTCAATAAAAATAAAGGAAGGGGATCCAATATTTAATAGAGAGTCTTAAAAGCTATTTTGAATTTTATTGGTAGTCAATAGCTAGCTACTGACAATTTCTGTTTAGGAAAGTCATGTAATCAAATATATACATGAAGAAGATTGGTCTGGCAGCAAGATAGAGGATGGATTGGGGAAGATTGGAGAGTTAGAGATAGAAAGACCTACTGATGCAGACAGGTGGCTGTGAGAACTTGTAATAGGATAGTAGTGGAAAGAGACTAGATGGGATGAAAATATGAGATTAAAAAAGCAGAATCAAAGGAATTTGATAATCAATTTTTAATATGAGAAGCATATAAGAGATAAGAGTCAAAGATTAAGAATCATAAAACATAAGAGTTGAATACAACCTTAGAGGCCACGTGGTATAACCATATAGGATACAATCTATAACTATATGCAATTGTTTTGTAACTATAAGGTTGAGATCAGTACAATGCTTTTACTGTGTACTTAATATCATTCATATCTAATGATCTCTGTTTTTGGAGGCAGCTATGTGATACATGTAGCATACAAAGTCCTCCTCCTGGACTCAAAAAGTTAAAATTCTGAGTTAAAATTCTGCCTCAGATACTTATCAGCTGGGCAACCCTAGGCAAACTATTTAATTCCTTTCTGCCTTGATTTCCTCAATTATAAAATGAGAATAATAGCATCTATTTCCTAAGTTTATTATTAGGATAAAATGAGTTTATAAGAAATCTGTGGACTTTAAAATACTATAAAAATGCTAGCTATCATCATTCTTTAAAATTTATCAGAATATCAGAGAATCTCACCATTGTAAAGAATTCCATAAATTATTTTTTTAAAAATCAGCATATTTCAACAGGAATTCTTTCTATAACATTCCTGACAAGTGGCTATATTCCCTGGACTTAGATATCTCTAGTAATTGGGAACTTGTTACTTCCCAAAGCAGTCAAATTTCACTTTTATTAAGAAGTATTTTTTTAAATAGAGCTAAAATCTCATTTTCTGCAATTTATGCCAAAACAGAATAGGTACCACCCCCCTTCCACCTGATAGCCCTTGAAATTCTGAAGACAGTTATCACTGTCCCACTTTGTCTTCTCTTTTCCAGGCAAAACAGCCCGAGTTCTTTCAATCAAATTCATTTATGGTATGATTTACAGTATAATCACCACCTGGACTCCCTTCTGTGGATAGACTTCCACTTGCCAAATGCCACTTCATGAAACGTGGTGCTCAGAACTGAATATTCCAGATGTGGTCAGACAAGGACAGTGCAGTGAAGCCATCACCAAAATTATTCTGAATTACTTTTCTGTTTGTTTGCTTTTTATTAAGAAGTAGCTAGTGGCACAATAGATACCACACTAGGCCTTAAGTCAGAAAAGTTCTGAGTTTAAATGTTACCTCAGACATTTACTAGCAGTGTAACCTTGTACAAATCCCTTAAGCTCTATCTGCCTCAGTTACCTCAACTATAAAATGGAGGTAATAATATCACCTACATCCCAAGGTTGTTATGAGAATTAAATGAGATAATGTCTGTAAAAAACAGTTAGCATAGTACCAGACATAAAATAGGTGCCATATAAAAACATTCCCCTTTCAATTGCTGCGACTTGAGATAGTATTTTTTTTTTATTTGCTTTGTTTTATTATGGATTTTTGGTCAATCAGTCAATAAACATTTATTAAGTACCTTATTATGGGTCAGGTACTATACTAAGTATAAGGAATACAAAAGATATTCCCAGTCCCTGTGTTGCTCACAATCTGATAGGGAAGACAATAAGCAAATATATAAGATATATATACAAGACCAAGTGACTGAAGGAAAATAATGGGTTTTGTACGACATGTCATGCTTATGTGAGAAGGAACTCAGTGTCAGTGAAGGTCTGGGTTCAAGGTCTATTTCTGACTCATACTCATTAGATCATTTAACATCTCAGTGCCTTCAGGTAACTCCCTAAGAATCTGCTGATCTGCCTTAGGAGAAGATATTTCTCACTCATAGCTCCCTAAACCAAAGAAATCAAAGGTCTGTAGGGGTGAAAAGTCATATTACTTACTCCTGTTCAACTTACTGTCCAAAATAACTCCTAGGTTTTTTTTTTCTCCATGAACATGCTCTGGTGTGCTTAAGTTTGTAATATTCTTCAAATACTTGAAAAACTGATACAGAATAACCATTATTCTTGTTCCTCTTAGCCCCAGAGGACCAGCCTAAGAGCAGTGGGTAAAGATTAGGGAGAAAAAATTAGGGGGAGGCCAGACATAAGAGAAGACTTCATAGCAATTACATCTGCCTCATGGAAGGACTGTACTCAAGGAGTGAGCATCATTCTCCTGGGAGGTCTTTAAGCAAAAATTGCATGACTGCTTGTCAAAGATTATAGAAGGAATTTTTGTTGAGGTGTAGGTTTGACCAGATGACATATAAGCCCTCTTAACTCTGAAGAATCTTTGATTTTGTGATATATCATTTTAGAGGGCCCTTTTTATCTCAGAGTTCTTAACTTGGACAATTATGTTAGACTTTGCAAAGATACTCAATGCTAGGTATTGTGTATAATAACCCTTCATTTACTTATCTTTTTAAATTGCTATTTTCTAATACATCCCTTTTCAGTTGGTGACTTTTTTTTTGAGGGCATGGAGAGGTGGGCAAACCTGTAATTTCATTGTTATAGACAGCCCTTTGTATGGAAACATCCTCCATTAATCTTAATCAGCAATTCAGTATTAGAGCTGCTTAAGGTCACTGAGACATTAAATGACTTCTCCATGTTCACACAATCAACATTTGTCTGATACAGTACTTGAACCCAGATCACCTTGTCTCCAAGGCTAGTCTTCTATCATTAGGCTCTGCTGTCTATTTGTTGAATTACAGTCCTTATAATTTCCACCACAAAAAATGTTATGTTGCAAGAAGAAATGGTTTATTTCATTATAATTACCATTAAGGGTCAAATAAGCTGACAAACAAAATATTGTTCATTCAAATTAGGTTAGCCAAGTTATATGTCCTCAAGCTACTCAAAGGACAATAAATAATGGGCTAAATAAATGCAGTTTAAAGAAGGTACAATTAGTAAGATGCCCCAGAGACTTTGTTATATCTAACCTTATTTGAGATTTTCATTCAATCTTCAGAATAAACATAGAAAAGACTTTATATGAAATTTGTAGAGGATTGCTAATTTATATACATAATTTTTGCTTTTTGGAGGGAGGGGTGGTAGGGCAATTGGGGTTAAGTGACTTGCCCAAGGTCACATGGCTAGTTTATTTATGTTAAGTGTCTGAGGCTGGATTGGAACTCAGGTCTTTCTGACTCCAGGGCCAGTGCTCTATTCACTGTGCCACCTAGCTTCCCTAAGGGACTGTTAATTTAGAGGAGTCATGAGTATCAGTTTGGGAAAAAAATGAAATCTTATCATGTGGATCCCCCATTAGATTATGAGTTTCTTGATGACAGGGACTATCTTTTGCCTCTTTTTGTATCCCCTGCACTTCTCACAGTGCCTGGCACATAGTAGACAATAAATGTTCACTGACTAATCTACAAAAAGGGGGGATCACATCTCACTGAAAAGCTATCACTATAATATGGGAGGAAACTTGGGACCAAGAAGGTAAAACGCTATGTTTTAGACCTTTTTGTGACTGGTCTTGTGATTTCACATGTTTGGGGAGCTCCACATAAGAAACTTCTTCTACCAATGCAAATTAACACCTTCTTTAAAACTTACTGCCTCAAAAAATTACCTGAGACACAGGTAATTTAAGTGACATGCTCACAGCTACAAAGCCTGTACAATGAGACTTGAAACCAGGGAACTGAACTGGTTCAGAAACCAGCTCTCTCTATGCTATGTCTCATTTTTCTAGCTTTAGGCATAGGCAAAGGGAAGTTAAATTTGTTCATTCAATGAGCCCTTTCATTTTACAAATGAGGAAACTGAGGCTAAGGGAACTTAGATATGTGCAGGCCATGAAGTAGTCTTCAAACCTAGGGTCTCTGACTTGAAATCCAAGGGCTCTTGCCACTCATACAACACTAGAGTATATTCAAGAGTGTGAAACACTGTATAGCTCTTGCCTCAAATGTTTTCATTTGTATAAACTTCAAGAAAACAAGTCAATACTCCATTTATTAGAAAGAACATGGGAATAATAAGTGAAACTCATCAATTATTGTGCTTATTGCATCTTCACTCTCATTATGATGAATTACAATAGATTCAAATGTATTTAATTTTGCTTTTTAAAAAAATCATCTGGACATCAGCTTAAAATTTCTAACTAAATTGTATTTCCTTTATTTACATATATATCTTCATTAAGTGATTCCAATCTCTCTGATGATTTCTCAAATCTATACAGTAACTTCACTGTTAAATTCCATTACAAATACCTTAACTGGCATTCAGTCCTTAGGCTTGACATGCATATACATCTGTTCCATATGCAAATGCTGCAAATTTTTTTTCTGTTTCCCTCTAACTCCATATTGAATGTCTTTTATTCCTTGATCTTTAAATTATAATTACTTTCCTTTTAAAGACATATCTCTCTTTTCAAAGGCAAAGATAATCTATAACTCAGAGGATACCTAGCTTATCAGATCATTGTCCCTATTTCCCTGAAAAATATTATTTCCCCCACAATAACATTCTTGCTTAAACATCTTGTTTCTGGCCTTTATTGTTCTTTTAAATGTTATCTATGTTACCTTTTTCCACACTTAAAAGAAACAATTCTCAGAAGAATGTCCTTGAAAGCAAGAATATTCTTTTACTCTGTTCCAAATTCAAATTCAAGAGACACAACTATAATCTTAGTTGATGCTTCATAGGAATTAAGAGTGTTCACTATGCTAGAGCAAAATTACACAGAATGGCAAAAAAGATATAAACTTTAGAGGAAATTTTGCAATTTTCTTGACCTTAAAAAAGTCATTTTGAATTTTCAAAAGATGTAGTTCTTTCTTCTCATTCAAATAACACCAGAATTATAACCTCTGAACTAGAACAATATTCTAGTTCCTTCACCTGCTGTTCTTCATCTCCCTAAGAGTTGTTTTGAATGGTTTGGAAACCCACTGAAGACCACTCCCAGTTTTCTTTCCTGATACTCAATGATGTGTCTCTTCTTCAAAGTACTGATCAAATCATATCCTTTTTCGTGAAGCTTGTCTAGACAAACCTACCCATTTATGAACATTTAAATAATCATTCACAATTAACTAAAAAAAAGTACAAATATGAAGAGCTCTGTCTTCTTGTATTTCTGTGATAGATATTTCATCTTTATTTTTGGACCCCTTATATCTATCACATCATAGGTACTTCATAAATATTGCTAAATTCATTGGATTCCACTAGATGGTCTTTATAACATGTATATATTTTTCTTATCTCCCATATCAAATTATGAACTCTTCAAACCTAGGAAGCATCCTTGTTTCTTTTGCATTTATCCTTCCCCTCCCCTGCCCACTTAATGGAGACAGAAGTAGTTAGAAAGCTGACCTCAAAGCCAGGGAAACCTGGCTTCAAGTCTCTCCTCTGACATATACTTCTAGGGAAGGTGTTCATCTGTGCTGATAGAGGAAGTTTTCTATCTCAATGAAAAATAATGGCTAGCATGCACATAGGACTTCAAGATTTCCAAAGGGTTTCACATATTTAAAGTTCTTTAATCCTAACAACAACCTGGTGAACTAGATTTTTATTATCTCCATTTTGCAAATGAGAAAACTGAGGCTGACAGAGGTTAAGTGACTTCTGTAGTGTCACACAGCTAGTAAGTACCTGAGGCAAACCCTGGAGTTCAGTTCATCCTAAGTCCAGACCCCATTCTACTATATTATATCACTAAGCCTTCTCTACTTTACCTAAATGCTGTGCTACTCCTAGAGAGACTGGGATAATGCCGAATGAGTGACAATGCCAAATGTACATAGTCTTGTCTTTGTAGTTTCTATGATTTTTACTCTGTATATGAGCAAATCCATCAACATTTCCCAAAACAATAAATCATGTTATCATGATGACCAAGAAGAGTTTAAATACTTATTAAAGTACTTTCTTTCACATAGAATTTCTTTTTTAAAAATCTTGAAGAAAACAAGGTTCTCTGATAAAGGCCTCATTTCACACAAATATAGAGAACTTGTATAAGAATATGAGTCATTTCCCATTGATAAATGGTCAAAGAATATCAACAGGCAGTTTTCAGATGAAGAAATTAAAGTTATCTATGGTCATATAAAAATGCTCTAAATCACTGTTGATTATAGCAATGCAAATTAAAACAACTTTGAGGTTCCACATCATATGTATTAGATTGTCTAAAAAGATTGAAAAGGAAAATGACAAATGTTGCAAGAGATATGAGAAAATTGGGACACTAATGTATGGTTGGTAGAGTTGTGAACTCATTCAACCATTATGAAGAACAATTTAGAACCATGCCCAAAGGGCTATAAAACTATGCATGCCCATAATACCACTACTAAATCTATATCTCAAAGAGATTAAAAAAAGGACCTATATGTACAAAAATATTCATACTATTTTTGTAGGTACAAAGAATTGGGCATTGAGTTGATAACCATCAATTAGGGAATGGCTGAAAAAGTTGTGGTACACATTTGTGGTGGAATACTATTACTCTATAAGAAATGCTAAGCAAGATGCTTTCAAAAAAACCTGGAAAGACTTACATGAACTGATACAAAGCAAAGTGAGCAGAACCAGGAGAACACAGAAACAACAATATTGTATGATGATCAACAGTGAATGGCATAACTATTTTCAGCAATACAAATATCCAAAACAATTCTGAATGACTTAAAATTGCTATCTACCTCCAGAGAAAGGACTGATTCAATCTGAATTGAAGTATACTATTTTTTTAGTTTATTTTTCATGGAGCTTTTTTGTTTGTATTTTCTTTCACAACAAGACTAATATATAAATACATTTTGCATGACTAGACATGAATTTCTTTCAACTCTTCATGACTCCCTTTGAGGTTTCCTTGGCAAAGATATTGAAGTAATCTGTCATTTCCTTTTCCAGCTCACTTTACAGATGAGGAAACTGAGGCAAACAAGGTGAAGTGACTTGCCCAATATTGCAAAGCTAGGAAGTTTCTGAGGCCAGATTTGAACTCAGGAAGAAGAAACTTTCTGACACCAGTTCCAACACTCTATCCACTGTGCCACCTAGCTGCACACGTATAAATAATATCAAACTAATTGCCATCTCAGACAGAGAGGAGCGGAGAGAGAAAAGAAGAAATTTTGGAATTCAATTTTTTAATGAATGTTAAAATTTTTTACATATAATTGGAAAAATATTATTGAATATTTTTAATCTTAATCAAAGATTCAAAGAATCTAACATTTTCCAATATCTACAAAGTGAACCAGTTGAGATTCTGGAAAGATTTGTTTTCACATGATCTTTTTCTCCCATCCCGAAGTGTCTGAAATTAGTTTTCCTATTAAGAACTAAGATATAAATCACATAATTTCCTTTGATTCTCTGCAATCATCTACACCACTCATCTGCTCAATGTCCACTGCAAATAAATTAGCCTACATCAGGATCATTATCGACTTCTTCATTGCATAGCCCTAGTTGTCTATCCCAGGATAAACTAATGTCCTCACTCAAAGTTCCATTTGCATTTCTGATGAAATTAATTTATAACTAATGATAGACCAACTCAGTTATATAGAAAGCATGCATGAGAAAAAAATCCTCATCTAATCCTAGAGCCAATATGTAGTTTATATTGTTAGCTGAAAAGTTTTGTGCCTCAGTGAGTCAGCTAGTGGAAAATTGATGTAACAGTTCAAGGCAAAAATGCCCTATTGTTTCATTTGTGGCTGTGGACATTCAGAAAGCTTAAAAATATTGTGAGAGTTCTGCTTTAGTTAATAAAATCACATTCAGCTAAGTAATCACATTCTTAATATGTTGGGGGGGGGGTACATATTGTTGTCTTCTAATTGCCTATTAAAGAAATAAACCTGAATTGTTTTCTAAAGACAAAAACAAAACACACACATATAAAAAAACCCACAAAGCTAGGCATAATTTGTGAAAAAGGATGACCATTTCCAAAGCTTTTAGCTCACAATATATTTTATTTGGAATAGCCTGAGACCTCTGCTATAATACTCTCCATTAGCTATAAATGAGAGTATCTCAGAAGAGCTGGAAAGCTGCAAACAAAAGATTAAAATGCATGGAAGCCTTACACGATAGATTCTATAATCCTGTGATAATTGCATCCATTTAAAGATGAAGCATCCAAAATTGCCACCTGTCCAACCTACTTAAGATGAGCAAACCAAAAACATGCAGATAAAAATTGTTGGTTGTCCTGCAGATGGACAGGTTTAATATACGCTAGAGTCCAGTTTTAGATAGGGTAGGCTGATAGATGTGCTGAGTTCACTATTTGTCTTGTGGCTTATTGCACTTAGTAGATATGCACTCTGTATGGAGATAGAATATTAATAGTGCCTGGTTAGTAATGTCTACCATGCAAATGAGGATTAAAATGCAGCAGACCCCTGGCACTCGTCCACGTCCATTCATGTCAAAAGCAAGATACATAAAGTTCTATATAAAGAGGGGAAAAATCACAGCCTTGAAAGAATAGGTTCTTTTCAAGAACTGTGGCTCAAATTAATAGCCCTATAATTTTATCTTACAGACACAATTTTTTAAAAATCTTTTTTGCTACCTTTCCTGTCTAGAAAGTATGACCTTAATTTTTTTTTACTTCTTTCCTGACTCAAATACTATTTAAATATGTGAACTAAGAAGTGGTAATGTGAAAAGTTCAACATGGATCTATAATAAAAATTAAATATAATATTTGTTGCTTTAATACATGTATAAATGCCAAATTAAACTGAATGTGTTCATAGTTTTGTTAATATGATTATGACATTTTAAGAAGCATGAAATAACTTTCCTCCAACCAAAGTTCATAGAGCTTTGCTCTAATTTAAAACCACAACTCCTCCTCCCCTATGCTATTTCATCTAACACCTTGTTTTTATCCAACTATTTAAGAAGATTGGGAAGGATTTCCTATATAGTTCCCTTCACATAATAATAGCAATACTAATACAATAATAACAGCTAATGTTTATAGAGCATTTTAAAGCTTGTGAAACACTTTATATACATTACCTCATTTAATCTTCACGCTCCTGAGAGGTAGGTGCTATGACTTCCATTTTGAAGATGAGGAAACTGAGACTGAGAGAGGTTAAATGACTTGCCCAGAGTCACAAAACCAAAAAGTATCTGAAGCATTTTTTTAATCCAGATCATTATCTAAAAATGCCTATCTTGATTAAGAAGACACAAAAACACTTCTTGGGTCTATATTGCTATCCTCAGGACTTCCCTGAATTCTCCTCTTCCTCCTTACTACTTCAGAACTTCACAACTGCCTGTTTTATTTCCAGACCTCCTATTTCTCTCACCCCAGTGTCATTCCAGCTAAGGGCAACCCTATCTCATTCTCTGAATTACCAGGGATTTGGATTTCCCCATTTTCACTGCCCAATAAATGGAGAAAATGAGGAGGAATCACATAATCTCAGAATATTATAGTTGGAAGACACCCAAATCTGCAACCTAAAAATTATTTTCAAAATAAAACTAAGATGTTTCAATTTCTAATTAGCACTAGATATCACATACATAAACATAAACTCTTGGTGGGGGGTCCCTCAAGAATTTTTAAAAGTGAAAAGGAGAACAGAGACAAAAAAGTTTGAGAATCACACATAGTCCAAGTACTGCACTTTACCAACGAAGGGACTAAGCTAGAAAGAGGTTAAATGACTTGCTCAAGACTAAACAGGTCATAAATGACCATCAGAGTTTGAACCCTGACTCTAGCTCCAAGATCCTGTCCTTTATCTTGGAGGAACCATCAATCAATTAATCAATACACATTCATCAAGCTCATGCCATGTACCAAGTACTGTAAAATTTTCTCCATTCTAGTTGTAAGGAATAAATTACTGTGATATTGGTTGCTAGCATCCTAAGGTAGAACTCTGGATGCATGTTTCCATAGAAACCTTCTTACCTATGACAGGTTGTATAGTACTATTAGTACTATATTCAGTTATATAATGAGTTACATAGCTTTTTTACAGAACTGTCTAGGAACTAATGCAATGTATATAATACTCTTGTTACATTGGAATGATGTGCTCCAAGTTCAAAACAACTTACAAATAAACTTCATACAATGCCATTTTACAAATTGATAATTGTTCATATGTCTACATATGATTTTGTTTTTTAGGGTAATATGACTGAAGGAAAAAGCAGCTATTAAGAGCTTACTATGTGTAAAGCACTGCTCCAAGTGCAAGGGAATATAGAAACAGTTCTTACAGGTTTTTCATTCTAATAGGGGTAGACAACATACACATATACATACATACATACATACATATATGTATATACATACACACAAACACACAGATATGGTTTTATTTGCAGGTCAGGTGGTCTTCAAGGTACAAAGGCAAAGTAGAGGCAATGCACCTTCTTTAGTGTCATATCCATTCCATTCAACTCAATTAAAATCAATCATGTCCAAAAAAAAAAGATCCAACTTATATATTGAGGTATAGGATGATAATTTAGAGATGGAAGGCACCATTGAGATCAATCTGAACACCACCACCCTCATATCCACATTTTTGCAGATGAAGAAACAGAGTCACAGAAAAGTTAAATGAATCACTCAATGTCACACTAATAATGTCAGAAGCAGTATTTGAATCTGGGTCTTCCTGACTCCAAGTAAATTCCCTGTCTACTATGTCATAAATAACCCATAATTAAATACTGCTTAAAGGTGTGTAAATTACTTTTCCAATTAAAGTGCTTTTATTAAAAAAAAAAACCCTCACTTGATCTATCCATTTTCACTGGCTATCATTGTATTTCATGCTTCTTTTTCATAGATAAACTCCTTGAGAAAGCCCTCTACAATAGATACCTCCAATTGCTTTCCTTTCTCTCTTTTTAGCTCTTACAATATGGTTTGCAGCTTAATCATTCAACTGAAATTGTTTTCTCCAAAGTTGCTAGTGATCTCTTAATTGTCATATCTAAAGTCCTTTTTCTCAATCTTTTACCTTTCTTGGGCTCACTGAAGCCTTTGACTGTTGATTTCCCTCTTCCCCTTGATGGTCTCTCCTCTCTAGGTTTTTGTAATACTGCTTTCTAATGGTTCTCCTCCTATCTGACTACTCCTTCTCAGGCTCCTTTGCTGGATCTTCTTTCAGGTCATGTCCACTAACTATGGTTCTCCCCAAAGCCCTGTCTTGGTCTCTCTTCTCTTCTTCCTCTATGCTATTTAACTAGGGCTTTCATCAGCTCCTATGGATTCAATTATGATCTCTATTTAGATGATGCCCACATCTTTTTTATTTAACCCTGACCTCTCTGTTGATGTCTAATCTCATATCTCTTGCTGCCTATTAGACATCTCAAACTCAATGTCCCATACACACATCAAATTTAACATTCCAAACCTGAACTCAATATGTTTTCCCCTAAACCCTCCCTTCTTCCTAACTTTCCTGTTACTGTTAAGCTTGCCACCACTCTCCCAGTCACATATGCTCACAAGCTAGGTGTCATCCTCAGTTTGTCCCTCTCTTTCACTGCTCATACAGTAAATTACCTGACAAATTAGTCACCCAGTTTCTGATAATTCTATCTTCCTAACATCTCTCTCTTTCTATCTTTCCTATGCACTCCCTTCTCTCCTCTGACTGCCACCATTCCAATGAAAGCTATCATCACCTCACTCCTAGACTACTGAAACAACCTGTTTGGTGGCCTCACTGCCTCAAGTTTTTCCCCACTCCAGTCCATCTTCTACTCAGCTGTCAAACTAATTTTCCTAAAAAAACTGGTCTAACCATGTTGTCTCCCTATTAAATAAACACCAACGGTTCCCTATTACTTCCAGGAAGAAATATAAAATACTTCATTTGGCTTTTAACATTTTATATAACATGTCACCTAACTATATTTCTATTCTTCTTACACACTTCAACCCTCCACATATTCTGAAATCCAGGGACACTAGTTTCCTTACTGTTTCTGAGACAGACATTCTATTTTCTGACTTTATGCTTTTTCATTGGCTTTCTCCTCTGCCTGTAATCCCTCCTCATGTAGGTATCTTGGTTTCTTTCAGGTCCTAGTTAAAGATGGATCCCTTCCTGATTCCCTTAATGCTAGTTCTTTCCTTCTGAGATTATCTCCAAAATATCTGTTTATATCTTGTTTGTACACAGTAGTTTACTTTTTTCTCTCCTACTAGTAGGACATATTTAATAAATGCTTGTTTACTTGTTAACTTGACTAAAAATTCTGTAATGTCAATAGTAGAAGTATTATTGTTCCTATTTTACAAACGAAGAAATTAATTTTCTGGACTAAGTGAATTGTCCATGATCATTTAACTCATGGGTGTCTGAGGCAAGACTGCAACATAGATCTTCTGATTCCAAATCCAGTGATCTAGCTGCTGCATAACATTGCTTTTTAGCTGCAGCTCTTGTTGCCTTTATGTACTCTACACTCTAAACAAATTGGATCATTCTCCATATATTCTTTCTGTACTTCCCTGTCCTGTTTCCATGCCTTTGATTATTTTCTTTCAGGAGCCTAGAAAGGCTCTCCCACCTAACAACACTGCAGGTGGAAGTCTTTGTTCCTTCTAGTAACAATTTTAATGACTCCATGAAGTCTTTCCTAAGCATTCCCTTGATCCTGCCACCCTCCTACTTCCCCCGTCAGCTGAAAATGTTCTCTCTCTCCTCACATTTCTCATAGCCTGTACCTCTCTTTGTACTTCTGGTATGAGATTACTATGTCTTTTGCAAGTTCCTCAACTATGAGTTCTTCATCAATTCATTTTTATATCTCCAGTGTCTAATACAGATCCTTACACAGAGTAAGTTCTTAGATATTTGCTATGTTGAATTAACATTAATTAAGAATAACTTTCTACATTTATTTTTCATAGTTATATACATATTTGTTAGAAAGGTTGTTTTCCTTTTTCAACAGAGAGGTGGGAAAGGAGGAAGTTTGGGAAAGAGAGAAAATACATTGCTTATTAATTTTTTTTAAAGGATGATCTCACCAGTATTATCAACACTCTCCCAAATCATAAGTCCTTATCTAAGAGGTAATATAGAGCAGGGGTAAGAGATTCAGACAGACTCAGAAGAGGTAATATGGTTCAATGGATAGATTACTGGGCTTGGAGTTAGGAAAACCGAGGTTTTAAATCCCAAATAAGACAATAGTTGTGTGCCCCTGGACGAATTCCTTAGTCTATCTGGGTTTCAGTTCCTTATCCATAAAATGAGGGGATTAGACTATATGGCCTCTAAGGTCCTGTCCAAATCTTGGACCATATGCTAACTAAATTATATAAATTATGTAAGGGAAACTCAGTTCCCTTATCTATAAAGTAGGGAGAGCAAATATTCTACCTAGCTCATTGAGCTACCATGAAGAAAGGGTTTTGTTACTTTAGAATACTCTACAAATGTGAATTATGACTACATAGCTCAGCATTTCTTTTTAATTCCTGACTATAGGCCTCTAGCAATTTAATGGGTACAGAAAAGCACCAACACACCTGATCCTTATCAAAGCAGCAGCAGGAATAGCTTAGAGTAGAGATGGGGACTGTGAGTAGGAAATGCCCTGGTGTCAGGACCATGTGGCAAATAAAGGTTGAGACCCAGGTGCATTAATTCTTCAGGAGCAATATTTTGATTAAGCTTGGACATAAAAGAGGGGACAAATCATTTCCTAAAAGGCTTCACTGCAATAAAGTATTTGATGGTGTCTGTCCTATGAGGTCTTGAGACATTTTACTGTTTATCCCTGAAAATATACAAAATAATAGTCAAAAGCTTTTTCTTCTTCTTCAAGTTATGGTGTTATTATAATATGTAGCATCTTTCACCTATTAAGAATTTGTCCAAATTCAAGAAAGAAACAAAACAAATATTTGATTTCAGGGTCGAAAATGCATATTTCAAAATACATGCATTCATTTACAGTCGAACCCCTCAGAACCTTATTAAGAGACCATTTTATTTATTTATGTATTCATTCATTCATTCATTTATTTATTTATCTACTTATTTAATAATTTAATTATTTATTTAACATTTTGCATATAGTATTTAACTGGGGAGCTGTCTAGTTTCCAAAGTTGATGTAGAAGGGGAGTTGTTTCTACAGGAAGGCTTATTAGTTGCAACAGCAAAAGTTGACTTGAAAGTATAACAGAAAGAAAGGAGAAAAAAAAAACAAAAATTGTACAGACACAAGACTTTTAAAGACATGATGGCATAGGGTAACTTTAAATAGGTAAAATTAGCCCCAAACTCCTAGGTATCAACAATGCATTTCATACAGAAGAATGTAAAGCTCTTGTACCCAATTTCATAATACAGAGAGACATCCAGGTAGATAGATAGATAGATAGACAGACAGATAGATAATGTCTGCTATTTAAGGCTTTTAAAACCACTTGTAAGAGCCTACAATGTAAGTTGACATTGCCTGCCATAAATCATTCAAGGGGAAGTTCTTTAAAGCAAAGGCTATAATAACTTTTTTACCCAAAGAGCAGACCTCAAAGTCATTTCCATTGGAGGTCAGACTGTTTATTCTGTTCACCAATGCTATCTGCTGCCAGTCACACTTAAACTGCTCCCTTTTGGCAAAGTTTAAGAAATGTTCACCTCAGCTGGAATGATGGTTTTCAGTTCTTAAATTCTCATTCCTGGGACTATAGAGAGTACATTTTTACATCCTGAGAGGGTTCTGATCCTATCCCTGCCATGTCTATCACTGTCCTAGAATCCCTGTGTCTAGAAAACTGAAATTCTACTGATGTGCATCAGGGATGGGGCTTTTTTCTGTGCAAAAAAGAGAGCAATCATTGCTGCTTCTACACAGTCTGCAGTGCAACAACCCCCTCCAATAGCTATCAGAAATCTTAATATAGGGTGACGAGGTGGCACAGCGAATAGAGCACTGGCCCTGAAGTCAGGAGGACCTGAGTTCAAATCAAGCCTCAGACACTTAACACTTACTAGCTGTGTGACCTTGGGCAAGTTGCTTAACCCTAATTGCCCTCTAAAAAGAAAAGAAAAAAAGAAATCTTAACATACATTCTAGAGTGATGGTATCTCACATCAGGCACTGTGACCCTATCTTTGGTGCTGCCACCCCTATAAGTATCTGGAAGCTGTGACCCCTCCCAACTGCTCTAGAACTGTAGACATCTAGATTACCTACATACCCAGTAGAGACATCTAGAGAGCTGCCTCCTCCCCACAAGTTAAGCTTATACAAACAGCTTCTGTGCTCCATACATAGCTACAGGTGAAGGCCAAGCTCAAAACCCAGGTGAACCACCACAACCCACTATCTCCAGCTCTTTTAATACATCTGTTGACTGCAGAGAATATTTCATTAGATTTCATTCAGATTGATGTACATAATTTCTTTCCTTACCGTTTGTAGTTGTGACTTTGTCACAAAATTATGTATTTAGAGGTCAGTTACCTATAACTGTAAGAAGTAGTATAGGATGCCTATGAAGGCCCACACCTTAATTCTTGATACCAGGAGGTTGAACCTGGATTGTCTGAGCTCAGAAATTCCTAGTTGGAGTAAGGATAAAGTCAATCAAATTTCTGAACTAAGACTAATACTAATAGATAGCCTGACCTGCCTTAGGTCAAAAACAGAGCAGGTATGATCTGCTGCAGCCATTATGGAGAACAATTTGGAACTATGCCCAAAGGGCTATAAAACTATGCATACCCTTTGACCCATTAATACCACTACTAGGCCTATATACCAAAGAGATCAAAGAAAAAGGAAAAAGACCTCTATGTTCAATAAAAATTAGAGTAGTTCTCTTTGACATGGTAGAGAATTGGAAATTGAGGTAATATCTATAAGTTGGGGAATGTCTGAACAAGTTATGATATATGATTGTGATCGGATACTATTGAGCTGTAAGAAATTACAAAGGGGATGGCTTCTGAAAAATCTGTGAAGACTTATAGGATTTGGTGCAAAATGAAGTGAGCAGAATTAGGAGTCCAAAGTAATAGCAGATTGAACGTATTTTTCAACTTTATATTTCTTTTTTTTTTTGTAACACGGCTAATGTGGAAATGTTTTGCATAACTTCATATGAATAATGGGTATTGTATGCCTTGCATTCTCAATGAGGCAGGAAGGGAGGGAGTGAAGGAATAGGAAATTTGGAATTGAAAATAAAACATAAATTTAAAACATAAATGAATTCACAAGGCTTAGACAATGTCATATTGCAAGAGGAAGGAAGGAAGGAAGGAAGGAAGGAAGGAAGGAAGGAAGGAAGGAAGGAAGGAAGGAAGGAAGGAAGGAAGGAAGAGATTTAAACTTCCCACCTGATCAGCAGCAAGTTTAGTACCATGAATGGCTGCTGTTAATCCAGACTGGACAAGATAGACCCAGTCTCAAAAAAAAAAAAATTTAAACAAAAAAGAAGTGAATTAAAGAATCTTATCAATTCCTCTTTTCAATTATTTCCTATGGACCCTGAACATAATACCCAATTATTTCCTCTGGATTTCTAATATAATCAACTCATTTTGTAAATGGAGTGGAGAATTATTACTGGCTCTGATGGTATTACTAAGCTATATGACATAGTACAACAACTTTCGTTCACAATGACACTGACTCAACTTGAGAATTAAGTTCAGAATACTCTGTTTAATGAGTCATGGAGGAGAATGTGCAACATTTAGATTCTATCCTAATGACTGAGATTTTAAAATTTGGGGACTTAAAATGCTTAATCTTCAGATATTCACAAAACTCAGTTATATCAAAATAACTCTTTCCCTGAAGACTGCTAGCCTTCAAGGTCCGACTATATGTTTTATCCCCAAAGATTTCCTCAATTGGAGAGCAATATAAAAGTAGTTATATAATTTGGATGTCATATTATTTTGATAGACAAGATGAAGCATTCAAGGCCTCCATAATAATTCTACATTTCTCAATTTATTCTCTTTTTTCTCTACATGTTCTTATGTTCAGATAATCTGGTATATTCACTACCTCTCATACATGTTTTGTGCTTTTCCAAATCCACACCTCTGAATTGACAACTGAACAGTAACTCTATTACATATCTTTCCTTATAGCTAGGTAATGATTAATGTGAATATTGATGCTGATAAAGTGGTTGCATTCTTCAAATTTGCACCATAATTTTATGTAAAATATGGTATTTGCTTCTGGTCCAATAGAAATATGCAATGACAATTCAAATGACATGACAATTTTGTGGAATTCATAATCCACACTAATCAAGCTCTAGCTGGTGGAATGCCTTGATCCCTATCTCAATCTATTGAAATAACATCTACTCTTCAAGATCTAGGTCAATTGTCCTTTCCTTCATGAAGTCTGTTCTAATCACCCCAACTAGACATTATTGCTCCTCTAAATTCTTTTTATTTTTTATTTGAACCTGTCATAGATTTATCAACATTGATTATCATGGTAATTATCATATATTTTATTGCATTATATAACCTTTTACATATAGATCTTTCTTCCCAGATATCAGTTTGTAAGAACCTTGAGAACAGGAGCATTTATCTGGTGTATCAAATTGTTTACTAGTATAACTTTGTTACAATGAGTTTTATCTTTATCTATTATTAGTGCTACCAGATTAAGTAAAATTATAGAAAATAAAATATGTGTGTTCCTGTAGGAAATGTTTATGACATCTTTCAGAAAGTATTAATTATTCAACTAATAATAGAAGTGTATGAAAAATGTTAAGTATAATAAACCCTAGGGCTAATTAATTTGCTAGCTATTTCATCTTTAAAACAGTAGTATGTCAAATATTTCTTGGGAAGAGAAATCAGTATAATATGTTATACTTTGATTTGGATAGCAGTATTTTGAAAGAGACCAAAATTTAATGTATATTTATTTCTAAAATATTACATTTGCAACCCAAACCAAAAAGTAGTAATTTAGTATATGAAGCTTAGGGAAGGGCACTTATTAGGAAATAAACTCCACAGTGTATTTATTACTCAGTTGAATCCATGTAGGCTCATTTTCACCCAGTAGCATTCACATCTTATACTTTCCCATATCTACAACTTTCTATTCAGAAAATTCAGTAAGAAAGGTAACTGCAACACTGAGAAGTTATTTACTTAAAATATTTAAGCATATTTCCTTAGTATGTAAGCTATTGCAGAGTAAGGATTATCTTATTTTTTTTTGGGGGGGGGGGAGTTATCTGTAGTGCCTAATACAACACTTAGAACGTAGTAGGTACTTAATAAATGTGTATAGATATATTGAGTCTTTTGAAATTTTTTTAAAAATCTTGATTGCCACCAAAGTTTAAAATATCAAATGAAAATCACTATACTAACATTGTTGATGATGATGATAAAATTATCATAATAACCCTCCCTTTTCTCTTCTGCAATTACCACCACTCTCTTGTAGGCCCTCATCATCTTATACATCCATGACAATAGCCTGCTAGTGGGTCTTCCCCTCATACACTAATTCATCTTCCATTCAACAGTCAAAGTGATTTTCCTAAAACACAAATCTAACCACATCACTGCCCTACTCAATAAACAGCAGTGACTCCTTATGGCCTCCATGATCAAATACAGTATGTTCTGTTTGGCATTCAAAACCTTTCATAACCTATCTCCATCCTTCTTTTCCATTCTTTTTATACCTTACTCCCCACCACCACCTCTTCCATCTAGGGACATTGATCTCTTTGCTGTTTCATGACCAAGTCACTCCATCACTTGGCTTTGAGCATTTTGTCTTGCTGTTCCTCATGCCTATAATGCTTTCCATCCTTGACTCCTCCTACTGACTTCTCTCTGGATTCCTTGAAGTTCCAGTTACAATTCCATCTTTTACAAGAAGTCTTTCCAAATCCCTCTTAATTCTAGTGCCTTCTTTCTGCTAATTATTTTCTATTTATCTTTTTTTATGCTTCATATATATTTGTTTGTATGTTGTCTCTCCCATTACATTTAAGTGCCTTGAGGACAGAGTTTTTTTTCTTATTTTGAATTTCTAGCAATTAACACAGTCCCAGACACATAGTAAGAGCTTAATAAATGTTGTGTTGATCGACTGTCACTCATTTATACTTTATAAATTTGCAAAATACTTCCCTCAAAATAAGTATTACTAATCCAATTTTATAAGGAAAGAAATAAAGACCCAGTATGGCTTAATGACTAGCCCATACTCCACAGTTACTAGGTGTCAGAGTCTGGACTTTCAAATTTCTAACTCCAAATTCAGTGCTCTTTTCACTAAACTATGCCACTTGTCAATCATAAAATATTATATATTCTCTTTTTCCCCTGTGTACCCTTATAAAGCATGGCACACATATAAATAACATTATATATATATATATTTATATATATATGTGTGTGTATATGTATATGTGCATTTACATATATATTAGCTATGACCCAATTTATAAATGCTAAAACTTCAGAATAAACTTTTATATAATCTTATTACATCGTTAATTATGCCAATTTCCTCTTCAAATTTTCTAAACATTTCTGATTAACAGAGTGGCTTTAAATTGAGAAAAAGAAGGAAAATTGTTCATCTAATAAAATTCACTATGCTCTATAAATATATCATTTTAGCAATACTTCTAAAATATGGTATTATTAAAAGGTATGACATTTTAAATATATGACCATCATTTTAACTTGAAAGTGGCTAGTTTTATAGACAATGAAGCAAATATTTAAGTGTTACTATATCATTTATGAATATAAAAAGCAGTATGCCTGGAATGTAAATGTCCCAGACAATTTTCTGTAGAATAATTAGGTAGACTGAAACGAAAATAACGATGCCATTAAAAAAAAGAAAACCTCATAGGCAAAGATTTCTATAATTCAGGCATTTTCAGTTAAGCATTTTTTTCAGCATCCAGTGAATTAGTTTTTTCAAAAAACATTTTGATTATACACCACTCTCTCCATGCCAATACCAGGAATGGGGTGTGGTAACTGAAAATTCCTATGAAATGAATTACATACCATTAAAGAAATATTAATAAGTAATATTTTAAATTGTTCACCGAGTTTTTAAATATAGATTTATTGTTATTTTTGTTATTTTGCCAAAGTTATCTGGACTTTCCTTCCTTCAACTAGAAGTACTCCTTAAAAATGTGCATATAATGTCATAGAGAACCAAAATAAAAAAATATAAATATAAATATACTTACAGTTATAACAGGTATTACTGTATTCATGCCATGCTAATATATTGATTTCTACTTCATTGTTATTTTTAAAACAACTGAAGTATGTTCTGAAAACTCAAATGCATTTTGTCAGTAATCAAAATCTCTGACAACACATTTAGTATGTCCTTTTGATAAAACTTTCATAATCATTATTTTAAGCAGTTTCTGAAAGGTAACTACTGAAGTCCATCTAAAAACATGTTAACACAGTTTTTAAAACTAAAATTGTGCCTTTTTTAAACCTCTATGAGCAAAAATGTAGTGGTTGTACAATCTGAACCATTTAAAGGAATTATTTTAGCAATGAGTTTCCAAAACAGTTCTTCAGCCCAGATAATTACTACACTCAGAAAAATGCAAATAAAAACATTTCTGTTCATAAGGGAAGCAGGGAAACACTTACCTAAATTTATTACACTAAAGCAATATGCAGGTGCATATTCTGAACCAACTTAGATGACAGTTGCAGCCCAATTATGATTTTAATGTTTATCATGCCAGTAACATCCCAAAGACATTTTTTCACCATTGCTTCAAATACTAACTCAATAACTTAATAGGAAATTCTGCTGTGCACTTCTTTATCTCTTTTTTAAAAAGATATGTGTTTGGGGACTACGTCTAGCTAGTTTCAGCTAAATGTCTGTGATAGAATTCTAGGCAAATTTCTGCCAAATCATGAAGGAAAAATAAATGTACACCACAGGAATGATGATGTTAATGAAGCTCAATTTTGTTCAATGTAGCATTTCTGTGTAAAATGAAATAAAGAAAACAATTCAGAGGTATGTATATGTAAAACTCTTTTCCTTAACACAAATTCTGAGTATTGGAATTAAATTTTGGGCTCCCTAATACAAGTTTCAGAGAGGATCTTTGATAAATAATGCTAATAATAATAAAACAAAATTTTTTAATGATAAAACCTCTTCTCCCAAATTTTCCTGCAAACTCTTACCATAGAGAGATTATATGGACTACCTTTCTTATTATGAGATTCAGAGGTCAATAAAATAGATTTATGTTGATTTCTTTTTCCTAATCCTATTAATCAAATAAGTTTCCCTGACATTTACCATCCTGGCAAGTGGACTACACTTGCTTCCCAGAAACCAGACTAAGAATGAATGGGGCACCAAATCACCATTAGGCTGGCTAAAATTTTGTAATGAGTTCTTTAGTCCTAACAACCCATGAAATCACGAGATTTACACCCAATCATGCATTAATTAACAAAGATTTCTATCCCTCTGAAGGAAGATTGCAAACAACTGTAGGGATACAGTGGGTTGCAATTACTTTAAAAGTCAGCAGTATAAACATTTAAAAAGTTTAGTTTTATAATGATTGGAATGAAATAATTTATATACAATATAACAGCATTTTAAAAAATGGTAATAATGCAGGGCATTCTATAATGAACTCAAATTATAATGGGACAATAAGAATGCTTTGCTCTGTCATGCTCAAATTTATTTTCATTGGCTTTCTCAACTCAGACCAATACTGTGAGATGAAATCTTTATTTCCACCACAATGTGCTTCACAATACCTAGGAATTCCTATTCATGGATGATAAGAGGAGATAAAATTTCATGATGGATGTTCCATCTCTGGTCTCCCTGTTTTTACACTGACTGCTTGGAATGCTTTATTTCCTCACTAGCCTATTATAACCATTTATTTCAACTCAGATTAAGTGCAACCTCCTCAACTGGCTTTTTCAATATCCCCAAAATGCTTGTGTACTCCTCTCTAGGCTTATTTCCATCTACTCAGTATTTAGCTTATATGTATTGATTCATGTATATGGTGTCTTTCCAATTAGAATATTGGAAATTCATTGAAAAGAATGCTGCTTTTTAAAATGTGTATCTTCAGTGCCAAGCACAGCCCTTAGCAAACAGTAAGTGCTTAATAAAAACTTGTTAATGATCTTATATCACAGCTCAATCTCACTTCCCTTTTCTCTATCATTTCAACTGCAGAGGTTTACATTTTACACTAACACTCTCAAAATATGGAATATTTTAGGCAGAAACATCCTTAACATTTCACTGAATAGAATCTACAGTTCAAATTCTCCGTGAGGATGCAAGACACCATTGAGTTTTGGAGAAGCAGGAGGTTTCAGGTTCTATCCCTTTTAGAGCATGCTTCTAGATTGGATACCCTAATGCACTGGGGATTTTATTTCCTACCCCTCCTTTATAGTTTTTATATGAAATTTGTAGGAAAATAGATTTTTTAAAAGCCCACAGATATCCCTGTAATATATTACTGATGGAGTCCTACTGTATATCATTAGGATAATGGATATATAATGGATAGAATCTATTAAAATAATCTACTAACTTTTCCCCATATCTTAATAGAAGAGAACAATCAATGAGGGTTTTTTATATAATAAACGTTTAAATAAGGGCAAAAGGATTAACCAAGGGAAAATATATCTCTTCCAGAATCATGGAAAGGCCATTCTTTCCCCTCTTAGACTATGTATTACTATAAATATAAAAATACCTAGGATCTGATATAACTTCAGTTTTAAAGTTTGAATAGTAGTTTGAACATAGAAATAGGGTTGGAAAAGGTAAGAAATTATCTAATTCTTCCCAACTCTCTTCCATGCCAAATTAGATTGGAAATAAATATTTCTTTAAGGTGCATTTCTCTATCCCCTATCTCAATTAATGTTTGCAATTTACATAGTCTAGAATTTGCTCCATTCCAGAGCAAATGAGCTAAAAAGGAAAATGATAAATCTTTGTGAATCTGAGTGCTCAATGTTGTATCTAAGAATGCATTTTAAAATAAAATATTATTCAAGTAAAATATCACTAAGAGTAAATAAGCAGCTTTTAAAACTTTATCTACATATTCACTTATGATTCTTGTTCTTTTATGAGTCAAACACTAAGTTCTGGATAAAGGTATGGTGAGGAAAAGGACAACGGTGATCATTTCTAGGTTCCTCTGATTTTTATTTTCACTTCTTTTCTACCCCAAATCATTGTTTTAAGATTCTGAAATCTTTATTTTGATTTTGATGGCCCCTCAATATAATTTAGATAGCAAGTTTCCAGGATATGATGACCAGATATGGTCATTTTGCCAGGACATTCTCAACATTTGAAAAGCTGTTAGGTGGTATGCTCATGGGGAAAAAACAGAGAACTAAAGAAATTCATGTGGCTATAGGGAAACTGTAAATTCTGCTTGGTGGATTACAATATCCAAACTAAGAAGATGAAGTACCACTGGGACTCTGGGAAGTATCATTACTAAACTAAGCAGGTGACAACATCAGATGATTCATACTACTGAGTTTCTAGTTTTGAATATTGATCTTGAGAAAAGTGGTCATTTTGCATTGAAGATGGTGGGGGAAGAAATATTAGAAGACCAAAAACAAGCCACTGGGCCAGTTTTCCTCAGTATTTTTTCCCTGGTAGTTCTTTCTTATCAGAGAGGTTCCAAAGGTTCTTGTCCTTACTGCCAAAAGCAATGAACTCTGTCTACAAACTATGGAAGAAAGTAATTAGTTCTTCTTATCTTCTGGTGCCCTATATCTTAAGGTGTCCATTCAGAATTGCATAATCCTTTAATCTTACAAACGCACACATTGTTGGTCAGTACCTTAGGGGCATTCTTGGTCCAACCTTTACCTCTATAAGGAATGCCTTCTATAAACATACCTCAAAATAACCAATCCATTCTGCTTGAAGACCTCCAGTAAAAGTATATTATCTTCTGAGCCAACCCCATTCCACCTTGTAATAGCTGTGATCATTAGAAAGTTTTTCCTCATATCAAACAAACTTGCCTTTCCCCAGTTTCCAGTCATTGCTCCTAGTCCTGATCCACAGGGCCAAGTAGGACATATCTAATGCCTCTAATATATGATAGCTATTTTAATAATTAAAGACTGTTACCATGTTTTATGATACCTTTTTAAAATTTTTCTCTCCTTTAAGTTAACATCCTCAGCTTTTTTTAGGGGCAATTGGGGTTAAGTGACTTGCCCAAGGTCACACAGCTAGTAAGTGTTAAGTGTCTGAGGCCTGATTTGAACTCAGGTCCTCCTGACTCCAGGGCCAGTGCTCTATTCATGGCACCACTTAGCCATCCCTATCCTCAGATTTTTAAATTTATTTTCATATGGTCTCTGGTCCTTTCACCAAAATGCATCCTCTTAAAAAGCAGCTGTCAGGGTGGCTAGGTGGCACAGTGAGTTGAGTGCCAGCCCTAGAGTCAGGAGGACCTGAGTTTGGATCCTGCCTCACATACTTAACCGGGGGAAAAAAAAAAAACTAGCCGTGTGAACTTGGGCAAGTTACTTAAACCCAATTATCCTCCAAAAAAGCAAAATAAATAAACAAATAAATAAATAAAGTTTTAAAAAAGCAGCACTCAGTACTGACCACGGTACTCAAGATATAGTCTTAATAGAGTACAGAGGACTATTGCCTCCCTTATTGTGGACACCATAAATCTATCAGTGCAATCTGAATTATGCTTTTTAAGTTTTCTTGTTTTTTTATGTCAAATTAGTACTCCTTTGCATTTTATTTTAAGCATGCTATATAGTGCAGACTCCTGTATATACTATTAGACATTAGTTAAGAAGAAATAGAATTGCCCCATTTGTAGAGTCTCTAATTCTTTCAGGGGTACTGAAATGAATGCTTTTGGCATTCCCATCATCCTCCCTATGTTCTTGCAGCACTATGAACTGAAACAATTAGTTTCTGTGATTTACTTAGCAAGGCATTGTAGAGCTCTTAAATTGAAACAAATAGGCAAGGGTTGACTGCAGTTCCCAGAAGCTAGTCTACCAAGATATTTATTGAGCTGACACATTTGCAGAGACTACAGCTAGGCAGTCTGCCTGCCTCAGGGCCTCTGGAAATTCAATTGTAAAGAAAGAGGCAAGGCCAGAACTAGAGGCAGAGCATGACTACATTTTTTTTTCTTTATGAGGTAAAAAATGGAAGTAGAGCATCATATCACCAATATTTTAAAATTTGGTCTTTACTTTTACATTTGACTATCTTGGAATAAATGTCAACGGGAAATTATGTTTTTCTTAGAGAGAAAAATACCTCTGTAGAAATGACAGATGCTCTAAAAGTTTCTTAAGAATCTAATGAAAATGTAAACAGGGTTTTTAATGGTACCAGTCATAAATAAAACAGTTTAAAACATTTTTTGTATATGTGTGTATGAATTAAAATTTCAGTCTGCTTTTACACACACAAATAACATATGTATAATGAAAATGGAAAAGTGATCAAATGTTTTATTTCTTTTCCAACAAATTGTATTCTGTCCATAATCTTAATTATGTTATTTCAAAGACCAAATCAACTCAGCTCAGTTATCAGAAAAAATATTTTCTTTGCTTTAAATACTAGTCTAAGAGAAGTGAAGAGGGGAGATGTTTATTATTTTTATTTTTCTTATGAATCATCCATCCATAGTAGGATGATAGCATCTTGTCATCCAATTTTATAAATAAGAACATCTTCAGTGTCATCAAAAATAGGAGGTCAGGTTTCTCAAAATTGACTTAAATCAATTATGGAGAGATGGTTCTAAAAGTGATTGTTGTTGTTTTTATTCATATGAGTATAAAGTAAAATATATAATATATAGTTTGAGGATACCTAATTAGCTTTTTTATAAGATTAAATTCAGAAGTTTGTTAATATTCACTTTACTTCAATGGGTCTGTGATATCATCAATGCAGAAATTCCCTCCATTGGTGCAGATAGAAACTCATCCATACTTTCTTATTCTGTGTGGTCCTTGTCAATTTTTTCTCATCAAACATCCATAAAGGAGCTTCTCAATTTGTTGGAGATTAATGTTTCTATTAAAATATATTGATATTAACAATGTATTTGTAGAACATTAATGATAAAATAAAAAACATTGAGAATAGTAATGATATAAATCTAAGTTCTTTAGAGAATTTCAGGACAAGTGTTAGATGGAGAGAGGAACAATGAATAAAATGATTTTCCTGCAATTCATTCAAAAAAAAATAAGACTTCAAGTAAAATATAACATTTAAAATTGCATTTTGCAAGAGTAAAATGGGAATGTTATCTTCTGAGTGAGAGGTGGGGCAGGTTGGTTCCAAAGGCTTACAACAAAATTGGCATTTCATTTCAATGTGACAACAGCCTTCTTGACAGCAGATTAGTTTAACATTGAACATCCAAGCAAAACAGTTATCCATTTTTGAGTGCATAATAATTCATTGTTGCCCTTCACTGTACATTAAATGTCACCCATCATTGTGACAGGAATATAAAAGTGATTGCACTCGAGTCAGGAGCCAAAATGAAACCTGTTAATACAGTCATTTCAATGTGGTCTTTTTAACCTGGTTAAGTTTAAAAAAGTGTTCCATTTGGAATATCTTCACTTCAGAATAAGAGGGAAAATATAAAATTTCTATTAAAATCACATAATATCTATAATACTATCTACAGGCTCCATGCCATAAACCTTATGTGTGAAATAGTATTATAGTGAGTATATACTATTAGTTCCCATATCTTATGGATTAGATCCTCAACACATCTAAGACACCCTGCCCAATGACTCTATCCTAATTTTTATACAGTACTGACTGAAGTTCTGGCAAAATGTCAGTCTGTGCATAGTGCTCTACACAAGATAAAAACAAAAATTTTATATTCCATTCTAATTTGGGGACATGAGGGAGAGAGAAGGAAAATGAAAAAATCTACCACTAAACCATTCTTTTCAGTAGTGTATTCTGATTGCTATTTTCTACAACTAAGAGACACTGGTTTTCCAACTAACTATCTTTTTATCACAGGTATAAAGTTTTAACAAGAGGGAGGTAGTTCATAAATGTATATTCCAAGGGTTCCTCTTTCTGATGGCTTGCAGCCTTGCAAACAGATATGAATAATATCAACAATGTTAAAGTGTACAAGCAATAGCAAAAGCCTGGGAGAAAAGGGCACTGACAAATGACACAAATGCCTTTCTTTTGTAATACTGGTTATCTTGGGTAACTAGATACATTCCAGAGAAGTATTTCAGGACCAGAATTAGGATTTAGCACTTATCCCAGGCATCTTTCCCAGACTGATTCTAAGACTGTCTAAAGGTTGCAAACAACACCAGGGGCGAGAATTATAATGTCTCAAGCAACCCTGAACTACCTTGCCTGATCAAGTGGCTGACCAGAAGTGAGAACAGAAGTATTGCTACTGTTCTCTTAGAAAATGGGCATTTTAGAACCTTTTAAATCTAGGTCCCTTTCCTCTACCCCATCCTCCTGACATATACACACCATTGTTGTTCCAGTTAATCCTCACACTGTTGTTAACATTGCCTTAAACATTTTTTAAAGTAAATCATCACTAAAGCCCCCAAATTAACCTAATACATGCTAACGGGGTGAGGGAGGGTTAGGATTCTTGGAACAACACTTAAACTCTACATTCTTTCTTAAACTAATTTAAACAGCAGGTTTCATGAGTCAACTGCATTCAGAGCAGTAGGGTTTTTTTTTATATTCTTTAGGATCTGTGGGAGAGTAAAATGGTCTACGTTAAGGATTCACGTTATAGAAGACCTTTGGTATCTTTAGTAGTCCCTTTGTCTAATAGAAGTTATATTTGAAGCAATGTGAAAAAAATCCTCTCATTAACAGTATAAAGGAAGGGTGCCCTGACCAGAAATTTTGACATGATTAACTGCCACCTCTATACTAGCATGCCTGTTTAGAAGAGAAAGGAGAAAGAAGAGAGGAAGGAATATCCAAGACAAATATGACTAATTATAGGCCCTTTTCCGAAGACTTTTTGTGATGTGACATTATCTTTACCACACACTAAAAATGTAGTGGAAACAATGCAATGTGTAAAATTCTGCTAATGGCTACTATTCCTCTTCTGGACAGGACTCATTCCTTACACTGCTTCAATTCAAAGCTGTTGATAGTACTCCAGTGTTAATATCAGTCTGTGACCAGATCACAATGACCTAAGGTCAGCCTCTTTGTTAAATAAGGGATCTCAGTTTATTTAGATGGTTTGCACTATGCTGATTATGTCAGTATGCTATAGGAATAATAGTTACTATTGTGAAGAAAATATTTAATAATTATATCATTCTAATAAAAAAAATTGGGACTCCAAAGTAAGTTCTTTAGTACTGGGAAGATTTCCATCTTGTGAATATCTCTAATAAGAAATATATAGTTCACCAAATAGCCTTCAGCCTTTTATATTCTTTATAAACATGCAAAGGGGTTTGGGCATGGGGTTGGGATAGAACACAGACAGGGTATATTGACTTTAGTTAAAATGTTTTAAACATATCAGTAATAAAATTCTACTTTTAAATTATATTTTATGGGTGATAATTTTATGGGAAAAGTCTTATATTTCCTATTTTCCAGGAAAGTTTATATTTTATTATTGGATATTTCAGTAAGCAATTGATAAGAAAAAATAATGTATTACTGATATAATTATACACTGAATCAGGTATTATTGGTCTTTATTCTAAATGAGATGGGTTTTTTTCTCTAAAATAACTTGTGACAAAATGTTTTAAATATCCATTTGGGTAACTATAATACATGCATTTATACATTTTGTGCAGAATTTTGTGTTGGAAAAATAGGTGTTAGAAGTTTAGAAAAGTATATTGAGTAAAAATAATAAAACCTAAAATAAATCTTATTAAAAAAACTTATGGAAAAACAAGAAAAATAAAAAGAGAGAAGAAAAAAAGACTGAGAATTTTTTGTTCATTTATATATTCCAAATAGATAAATGGATACCATTTTGCATATATTCATATTACAATATATGTATTATTATAATAAATAAGAACATTAATAATGATAAGCTAGACTTTGGGGCTATACTTAAATCATTCCCCGGTTAAATATTTTCAATGCTTCCTAACTAGTTTCCACTACTGGTACAGTATTAGTGAATCTCACAATTGGAAAAAACTATATAGCACACCAAGATGCATAGGTTTTCCATATCTGGAAACTAAGAAAAAGAAAGGGAAGTCCCACTACTGGACATCAAAAGGGATAGAAGGAATTCAGCAAAAAGAAAAACTCCACCCAAACAATGAAGGGCATCACATTCAAAAGAGAACAGTCGTATACTTTACTAATTTCTCTAGAGTTTACAGTGAAGCTGTGCATAGAAGGCACTTAGAAAGGCTGATCTCTGCAACTTCTCACTACTACTTCATAAAATCACAAAGTCCAATAATCTGAGCTGTATAGAGCCACAAAGGTTTAATCCAAATGGGGCCTGAGTATGACCTCACTATATGACATTTCTGATAAGTGGAACCAATCTCTTTACAATATCATATCAAATTATCCCAAACCACCCTAAGTGTGATCTCCTATGGACATGCTCCAACTTATTTGCCTCCTCCTTCCTAAAATGTGACACCCATAAGAGAATATAATATCAGACATAAAGTCTAAGCAGGGTGAATTATAATTTTCCTCTTGATTCTATGAACTATGGTTTTATTAATACAGTCAAATGAAATATTTGTTTTGTTGTTGTTAGTTTGCATGTTTGTTTTCGTTTTAAAGGAATCACATAACTGTATTGATTCATATTGAGCCTATAGTCCATGGGGGGAAACCTAGATCATTTTCACTTCAACTGCTTAATTTACATTTATTCCTATTCATTTTAATTTAGGTTAATTTCATGATATTAATATAAGCTCTTTTTGTATCCAGAATCCATAGTCCAAAATGGTATCTGTCCTTCCCATAGCTAAGCCATTCATAACAATTTGGACAAGCATATATTGCCTTTTTTATGTTTCTGATTACCACGAGCCTCTGTTATTACTGGAAGCCAGCTGAGATGCCAGTGAAACAAGAATAGCTTTGCTAGCTATCAGTCTTCAATTCTGTTCTTTTATTCAAGAATCTCTGGAATATCAATAAATCACCAGTGGTAGAAGTAAGACACAGTCTCTATATGATAAGCTGTCAAACCATTCTCATAAAGCTGTCCTTTCCTCTTATCTCCTACTTTACCTTTTGCCTTTATACTCTATATGTTCATCTAGTGGATTCCAGGAAGTAATAGGTATTTAGGCTTCATAAGCACCTATAATAGGCATTCTCACTAACTTTTCAGAGTAAGAGGTCCTGTGGAGTCTACAGACTTTACAATTTTTCGTTTATATAATTAGTAAAAACTACAACAACAACTTTTTTTGTTTAATCTTTAGTTTGTAATATTTTTTCAGTAAACTATATACATAACTTTCTTTTTTACATAAAAAGGAAGTTTTAAATATTGAAGTGAAAGCCACCAAAAATAAAATACTTGCATGATTATTAACAAGGATACTAACCTAGTTTTTTTGAGGTTATATGTGCTACTTAAGATAACGTATATTGAAAAGTTAAATTACTGACTTTCAGTTTTCAAAGTTAATAGTATAGTTATATTTAGATTTTTTAAAGTGAAATAAATATTAGACTTAAGATTTAGACATTTAGACTGACCTTGAAACTTTATTCCATGTCATTTGAATGTCTTTACTTTGACTGTAACAAGAGTTCACTAGAGTGTCAGGCTGGATTTGAATTTTGTGATTTTTTTTTTGCCTTTTGAACTTCAAGTGAGACCTTCAGGTTATCTATTCAAAGGATTTTCTTTTATTAAAGATTTATTAGTATTTTCATTTGAAAATATTCAAATCAATAAAACCAGCATTTTTTATTAATCAAGACTAACCCCCCCAAAACTAAGACATACTGCATATAGCTTATTTCTTATTTTGTTATCATAGTATATACTATAAATACTTTAATTGTTATCGTATCTTAAGAAATACATGCTCATCTAAAGTATGCTACCCCCTCAAAAAATACTTAAATTTTAAAGAATATCGGGGCCCTGGTTATAAAACTATGTGGAAATTTTTCTTTCCAAATTGTTAAGAGTAATATAAATAATATTTCCAAAGTCTTCAAGATGAAAATACAACTTATTAGCCACAGTCGTACTTAAAAAATATTGTACAAAATAGTGCACCATAACCCAGTATTCATAATCAGGCAAATTAAAAAGGGCAAAATACCATGAAGTAAAATTTTGAATTTTCATGAGTTTATAGAAGTTCTCAAAGTGAGATACATGAACCCTTGAGGGGTTCAAGGATTCTCATCATATACTACAATCAAAATTATATGTCATAATTAATTTAATGAAGACATAGGTATAAAAATCTGTCTTCCATTAATCCAAATATTAAAGATATTTATAAAGATAGGTTTAAATGCCAACTATCACAAATTTTTGATTTGGAAAATATAGTTACTTTTTTCACTAAACTATATATTATTTTAACATATTTGGGGTTCATTAGCATTATTTCTAAATCTGTTATGGTATTATTGATAGATATAAGCTACATAAACAAAAGTCAATTTTGAGGACCTCAATAATTTTCGGGAGTGAAAGGGGATTCTAAGATCAAAAAGTTTAAGAATTGCTGCTATTTAGATCTTTTTCCTAAAACTATTTGTGTCAAAAAATATTTTGATATATCCCAGTTTTGTTGTTGCAACTATATTCTATGCCTGTGTGGGTCACACACACACACACACACACACACACACACACACACACACACACAAATCCAGATGTGCCCAGTGTCCTCATTTGGAATCAAGAGCATATTTGGTATGGAAAATATTGCAAGACTAGTTGAAATTTTAAGGGGAAAAACAATTACTTAAAATAAACATAATTTTAGACATAAAGATATTCCACATCCAGGGGTACTTCCCCATTTGAGGTAATTCAAGGTTTGTGGAATGTTTTAGTTATATGATTGCTCCACAGAACTAGAGATGATTACGTAACATTAAGACCTCTCCTTAATCTTAGACATCATAGTAAATTCCTTTTAGTAGGGTCATATCTACTCTTCTATGCTTAATAGGGTTTTCTCTTCACTGTTCCATGTGCAACGAACACACAGAGGATAAACGAATAGAGAATATTATTGGTATACATTTGCCTTAATATAAAATAAGAGTGTTTATATTTCAAATGTCATTTGTATTGATGAAGTTTCAGTCATTTAGATTGTCATGAGACTGCTTTAGATTTAATGAATATCTTTGTTCTAAAAATGTTTAGTTATTTAACATACTAAAATATGTTTTCCAAATATTTGCCCATTTTGAAATTTGGAAAGCTGGGTGATTTCCCTTGAATTGTTAACTACCTAGTTCTACTAATCTTTGTTCTGGGCAAATTAACAGAAGGTGTAATCTAAAATCTCAAAACAATTCCATACCAAACTCTGACCTTTCAAAGAGAAGCCCAGATTGGAAACAGAATTTTTAAGTGGATTTACTCTATTTCACAGAAAAAAAGTTTCCTGCTGAATAAAAATCTAATTCTACTTGCAAGTGCAAATAGAGCTTTCATAAGGATTCATGTTATTTCAGATAATGATATTAAACCATTTGGAAGGAAAAGATCTTTGCTAAAGTGGCTTATGGCATGTTTGAATGCAACTACTTTATTCTATTTAACATTGTTCTGTGTTTCATTTCTAGGTATTTAAAAAATTCCATAATTTTTCCATGTTCTACAACTGGAGTACAAAAATAAATCATGTATAAAATGCATATGTAATGTTATTATTAAGAGATATTTCTATGAATAGACCATATTCATTTGGAAACAAAAATAGACTATAAATGAAATGAATAGCAACCTGGCTAATATAAACAACTGTGAGCTGTATATTTTAGCATAATTCTTTTGAAAGAATTATTATTTATGATATTTTGCTTAAATAAATTAAGATTTGAGGGAAACATGGTTATGATTATAATTAATGATGTAATTCAATTAGTCCTTTAAGTGAGGTATTAATTATCAAATTATAGCTATATATATATATATGCATATATATATATATATATAAATCACCTGAGTGTATAAAATATGGGGAATTATCTTTCTCTTCAGTGGGCTTGGGGAAACTTTTTTTAAGTATAGAGGTATAATCATTTATCTAAAGTACATCTAAACTGTGTGCCATTCATATGGTCAAATGTTTGTCTGATAATATCCTATCACAGGTTTTATACTTTGTTTTGTGAGACTAAACGAGCAATAAGGAAGAAAAATTTAGAGAAATCAATGAGTAGTGTGAATTAAGGGAGCATTAGAAAGAAAGGATTCTAGGAAAAGCATAGACTAGTGCAATTTGTGTATTCCTCTATTGATAAAATGTAGAAAGAAAGCTCCAACAGTTAGAATTTTTAACTATCAGATTTTATGTATGTGTATATTATATGAGGAGAAAAAACAATTACTTTTCAATAATGATAGGTACAAATTTAACACAGAAAATGTACTTAGGTCAATTTCGTAATACTTTAAAAAGTTAACTACTTTAACATTAGTCTAAAATACCTTGAGAATGTGTAATACCTAAATAACTATTTAGTCAGTGTTGTTTTCCTCATTTATGATGCAACAATAACAATTTGAGGAAATCAGGAATCTTTTTCTCAAATTATTGTGCTTTCAACTGAGTTTAAAGTTCTTAGATATTGTGTTTATCCTCTATTCAATTAAGAAAAAAATTATACTAAATGATATAATAATGAATTATCAATTTGAATAATAATGGTAGGAGGAAAGAATGAAGGAAAGCCAATTGTTCTATCATTGTTAGTGATAGCATAAGGAACACAGTAAGATTTTTTAAATAAGGTAATTCTGTTCTATCATTGTTAGTGATAGCATAAGGAACATAGTAAGATTTTTTAAATAAGGTAACAATTTTTACACCATTAATTATTGAAACTTTTAGTTTGTGATTTAAATACCTGAAATAGACACTATGAAATCATTGAGAAAGAGACATGTATAAAATGTCATGCTTACATTTAGAAAGTTAAAAAAAAACTGATAAGGAGTGTTTAAATTTATAGAATTTTAAACTTATCTTTTCCTTTTATACATATATACATATATATATCCTTTTATATATAAGTAGTATTTCTTATTTTATTCTTTCAATATTTTTATTGGATATCATGTCAACTGAAGAGGGTTGAATTTTGTTCTAATGGGGAACTAGAAATAGTCAAGGGGTATATATATATATATATATATATATATATATATATATATATATATATATATATAAATACCTGAAGGCCAGGGTGTGTGTGTGTGTGTGTTGGGGGAAGAGTGGATAAGTGGTGTAGTCGACTCTTATATATCCCCAAATAGCCTTATTTACTGGTTCATAATTAGGAATTTCCAACTGTTGGGTATGCTATAGTGAAGACTCCTTTGGTGTAAGAGTTGGAACACATAGTTGCTAAGGTCCCTTCCAACTTTCAAATCCTATAATTCTGTGACTCAACAGAAATTCTTAGAAATGGAGAAAATAATCTTGATGAATATGGATAGCTAAGAGATTCTAATTAAAGGCCTTAAAGTCTCCTAGCAAAAATATAGCTCACAGACATAATCAGCATACTGCCTGCCTACAGAGGCAGCTTAGTGCTCTTTGATCAAGGATAAGGGAGCCCTATGAATTCATCCTTTAAACATCATGAAGTACAAAGCAAAAGCAAAAGTAAAATCCATTGTGACTTTTGACAATCATTAGTGAGAAAAAGGAGGTAACAATTGCCAAAAACATCACAAAAGGGAGCATGTTACCTGGCTATGACAAAGAGCACACAACTGACACCCAAGTAAGCCAGCAGAATATACATCCAGATATCAGGGGAGAGAGGATTCAGGAAGGAGAAGACGCCTGGGTTTGTACCATTGGGTTTGCGGTACAAAATACTTATTCCAAGAGTCATAAAGGGCTTGGAAAAGTCGATGACCTTCTCTCGAACATAGGTAATAGCCAGTGGGGCAACTGCAAGGTCAGCTTTCTGTTGGCAGAAATATAAAGAGAAGAAAAATAGACTATAAGTCAACAGGAAGAAGGCAATCAAATTAGACAAAATAAAGACTTTATATCGAGATTCTTTGCCATTGTACCAACTAAATTAACTCACTCTTTTTTTCTGAAATGAAATACCCAATCTATTCTGCTATTTCTTATGTGCTGTTAAATTAACAACAACAACAAAAAAAACCCAACTTTTTTTTTAATTTGGGGAATTAAGAAATGACAAAAGTCATTGTACATTTCTCAGAATTTTTCCTATCATTTTTTTAGAGATTTCTACTATACAGGTTCATTTGGTATCAGTTGCTATTTTATCACCTTTGTAGCTCACATTTTAAAGCATTTGTCTGATTACTTAGCTTTACCAATGAGAAGCAATTGCAGTTTTAAAACCATAAAGATTATCTCACTGGGTTCAACCATTATGGTAAAAGATGGTGATCATTATTTTTAAACTTTCCTATGTTTTTCATTCACTACATTTTTCTGCTTGTATTTCATGAATTTTGTAATATTTTATATCAAAAAAGTTCATTGTTATTATTAAACTATTCACATTTTAAAGTTTGCTAGTTCTTTATTGTTTCTTAAAAATAACTAAACCATTCATCTTCAGAGACCACAGATTTAGAGATGTACAGTATCTCTGAGGTCATTTAGTGCAACCCTTCTTATTTTAGAGATAAACAGACTCAGGGAGGTTAAATGACTTGCTCAAAGTCATGAAGGTAGTAAGGCATCAGATGGATTTGAAATCAGACCCTTTAATTTCATAATCATTTCTTTTTGCACTCTAACATGCTGCCTTTTACATATGAGAAGCCTAGAGATGAGAGAAATTCATTGATGTGAAATTCATTGATAGTCATTATCATGATCATCTAGCTAAGAAGTAGCAGAGGTAAAATTCAAAGTCATGTCTCTTTCAATTCTCAATCCCATAACTCTTTGTATTATACAATATTGCCTTTTGATTAGTGGCTGAGAAAATACAGTTTAACATTTTGAAGGTTTTAAATAGGGGTACTTACTAAGCAAGTTTAATATCACCCTTGATAGTTTTCTTTCCATTTTGTTAATACTGTTCATTGTTGAGGATAACTGTGCCAATAAATAGCTCTTGGTGACTATTGTTAGCTTATTAAACAGTGGCGATCTAGGTGAATAATATTGTGTAATGTCCAAATAGTCCATCTAGGCTTAATCTACCTTTTTTCTAAATTTACATGTGCTGCCTCCTTTTGCATATGCTTTCATAGACAATACTACCTCACACCAAGGTCACTGCATCAGTGGATCATAGATCAAGATCAAGATCAAGAAGAGACCTCAGAGACATCTATTCTCAACCTTCTCACTTTAAACATAAGGAAAACAAAAAACAAAAAGAGCCTGAAATAGGATTTGAATTCAGTTCCTCTGCCTCAATATCTAGTGTTTTTCAACTGATTAAGTAAAATGAAATCATAATTCTAATACTCAAAATGAAAGGTCCAACTTAAAGAGTATCCATGAGGGAAATATGTGACAATCAACAGACACACGTAATTTGCTGATGGCAAAGTGCAAATTCAAACAGAGAAAAACAGCATCAAATACTTTTGGGGTACAATAGTGTAAATTAAGAGGAAAGCAGCTAAATAAAGATGAAAAAATAAGAATTTAGCAATCTAAAGATATTAATGTATTTAATAAATGAGTTTTTGTCATATCCTCAATTGACTAGTGTTTATGTTTGAGGAAGGCATTATATAATTTAAGAAAATAAGGAAAAATAAAACTCTATTTTACCTTACATTTTGACAATTAGTAGGAGTACATTTTAAAAAATAAAACATCAAGTGTCAAGGAATAAGACCAATTCATGGCACAAAAAAGTCATAAAAATTATACCACAGGCCAGTTCTGAAAGGGAGATGAATATTTATTGATTCAGTCCACAAGAGCATTTTCTATGAATACATTTGGACTTCATTACAGAATCTCATTATAATGCAATCTTCTGGAATGTAATAGAAATTTTACTATTTAAAAGGTGTTTGCAATGATGGTTGTACTAACTTGCCATTATGCTATCTTGTTATCATAAGTCTTCCATTTGGGGGTCAGAGGTATAGAGCTGGCAGGTGGCCATCTGCAGTAGATTGATGGTTCAATGGTGTAATTCAGAAGGCTTTGTAGATTTTAATTCAAATTTGGTTCTATATAACAAATGAAAATAAGCTCTGTTGATGATATTCTGGTCCCTAAGAATATCACAAAACTGGGTATTATTTGTTAGTGACTGATCAGTAATAATGAATCAAGGTTTTACAGAAAAGATGAGAAATGAAATACATTTCTAATTCAATTCAATAAAACAAAAATTTGTTATGTAAGCACTATGAACAAAGCATTAATCTAAGTAGGAGAGATACAAACCCAAAAATAAACAATGCCCTGCCATCAAAGGAAAGTGTAGAAAAGAGATATTAGATTGACTACCAAAGAGAAGGTCTACAAAGCTGTTGTGATGACCTTACTGCTGTATGCCTGTGAAACCTGGACAGTATACAAGTGACCTGACTAGAAACTGAATTGCTGCATTTGAATTGTCTTAGAAAGATTCTGAAGATTACCTGGGAGGATAAGATACCAGCTACTGAGGTAGAGAGTTAGCCTCAAAACCAGGAAGTCCCAATTCTGAAACCTACTGGCTTAGTGGCCAGGGCAAATCACTTAACTTCTCATTACTCTAGGCAACTCTCTATATGTTGCAGGGAAAGTAATGACCTGCATTAATAAAGACAATTTCTTCACCTGTGAGGTCTATGCCAATGAAATGATAGATCCAGTCCATATTGTAGATAATAATGGATTGCTGTCTGAAAGCAGCAATTTGATATAGTATTTGAGGAAATTAATTACATCAATACTAATTTTGTAAGAAACAAAACCAGAAAAACAAGATACAGCTTAGAAAAATGGGTCAAGGGGGCAGAGCCAAGATGGCAGAGTAGAAACAGCTCGTCCAAGCCTCTCTGCCCCCAGATTCTCCACAAACTATGTAAAAAAGGACTCTGAAAAACTTCTGGAGCCCCAGCACCCACAGAACGACACAGAGAAGCTAACCTCCCGCTGAGGACAGCCCAGCACCCTGCAGGAAGGACCAGCTCAGTGGTCTGGGAGCCGGCAGCGCGCAGAGCGCAGGAGCTGAGCCGAGCCCAGGTCCACGTGAGCTGAGGTTTTAGCCCCAGGGCGGCAGGGCCAGCAGCCAGCTGGAGGAACCCCAGAACACCAGGAACTGTGGAGATTCCAGAATTATCAACATAGACATGCCTAGGACAAAGTAAGAGGTTAGTGTCCTATGGACTTTGGGACCTGTATTTGGGGAATGCGTCAGCTCCCTCCCCTGGGGCTAGAAGCCGCTGAGGAGACACGCCATTTTGTAGTTTTCATAGGCATTTCCGGCTCCCAGCCTACAAATCGTGGGGAGATCCAGCGATCAGTCTTGGGGGTAATCGCTCTTGCTTTAACCTCCCTGGATCTGGATTGTGATCTAGGGTGGAAGTTGTGGGTGGTTTACAGCTTACCAGAAACGGAAGTTGCCCCCCACACGTTCGGGACGAAAATTCCTCTAGCTGGCCTTAAAGCCATAGTGTGGCAACAAGCCCAAAAGTCAAGCAATTAAGTGGCAACATGCCAAGGCAAAGGAAACAGAAAATGCAACCCTAGACTCCTATTTTGGGGGCATAGAGCGGGAAAAGGACTGTGAGGTCAGAAGTCCTGCTCCAAAAGCCCCAGGGGAAAACATGAACGGGTTGCAGGCCATAGAGGACCTTAAGAAGGACTTTAAAAATCAAATAAGAGAAGTGGAGGAAAAATTGGAAAGAGAAATGAGAAGGATGCAGGAAAAGTATGAAATGAGGGTCAACAGCCTGACTGAGGAAAACAACACCTAAAAAATAGACTAACTCAAATGGCAAAGGAGGCCCAAAAGGGCAATGAGGAGAAGAATGCCCTAAAAAGTCGAATTTGCCAGATGGAAAAAGAATCTCAAAAGTTCACTGAGGAGATTCATTCCTTCAGAGTTAGACTGGAGCAAATGGAAGCTAATGACTTTATGAGAAATCAAGATGCTGTTAAGCAGATCCAACAAATGAAAGATTAGAAGGCAATGTGAAATATCTCATGGGAAAACCACTGACCTGGAAAATAGATCCAGGAGAGACAATTTAAAAATTATTGGACTACCTGAAAGCCATGATCAAAGAAAGAACCTAGAAATCACCCTTCAAGAAATTCTCAAGGAAAATTGCCCTGATGTTTTAGACCCAGAGGGCAAAACAGATGTTGAAAGAATCCACCGATCACCTCCTGAAAAAGATCCCAAAAAGAAAACTCCCAGGAATATTATAGCCAGGTTCCAGAATCCCCAGATCAAGGAGAAAATACTACAAGCGCCAGGAAGAAACAATTTCAATATTGTGGAAACACAATCAGAATAGCACAGGACCTGGCTGCTTCTATGCTGAGGGATCGAAGGGCATGGAATAGGATATTCCAGAGGGCAAAAGAACTGGGAATGAACCCAAGGGTCACCTACCCAGCAAAACTGAGTATTTTGTTTCAGGGGAAAATATGGTCATTCAGTGGAATAGATGACTTTCAAGCATTCTTGAGGAAAAAACCAGAGTTGAATAGAAAATTTGACATCCAGAAGCAAGAAGTAAGAGATGCCTGAGAAGGTAATCAGGGAAAAGAAATCAAAAGGAACTTATCAAAGTTGAACTATTTACATTCCTATATGGAAAAGCAATATCTGTGACTGATGATATCTTTCCCACTATGAAAATAATGGAAGAAGGGGGTGTGGTCATACGAATACATATGTGAATGTGTGTGTATATGGCTACAGTTATATATGGATAGAGGGCATAGGTTGATTTTGTTGGGAAGGGAGAGTACTCAAGGGATGAAATTATGAGGTGAGAGAGGAAAGTGGCAAGAGGAGATGGGGAGAGACATGGTAGGGTAAACTATCTCATGTAGGGGAAGTGGGTGCAAAGGAGGGGGAGAATAAGGAAGGCTAAAAATGCAGCAGGATAGGGGGAAGGGGGATGAGAGGAGGGATGATGGATGGGAGGGCATCCTTGGGGTGAGGGGAGGTTGGAAGTACCCACTATAGAAGAGGCACAGGATCATGTAGGGAATGGACCAGGTGGGGGGTGGGATGAGTGGGAGGGAATTATAAGCAGCCTTGTACAATATATCTACCATGATAATGTTTTGCATAGCTAGACATGTACAACATATACTGAATTACTTATATCCCAAGAAGGAATGGGTGACAAGGGAGGAAGGAAATGGATCTGAAATTCGAGGTCGTAACATTAAATGTTTCAAAAATATATATATAAATACTATTATTAATACTTTTTTGCCTATAATTGGGAGATAAGATGTGCAGGCATTGGGACACAAAGATTCATCTTCCTCTAATGGAAAAGTCGATGGGGGTATGGGAGAAGGTATGGGAGAGAGCAGATTGGAGGAAGCGATATCTTGTGGGACTGCTATTCTGGGAGGGTGGGTAGGGGAATAATTGGGGGAAAATGATTGTAACTCAAAATCTGGCGGAAATGAATGATGTAAAACAGAAGTTAATAAAGTATTTGTTTAAAAAAAAATAAATGAAATATCAGACCTGACAGGAAATGAACAAAAGAAAAAAAAAAGAAAAATGGGTCAAAAGTTCTCCTTATAAAGACAGATACAGGACTTGGTTTCATAATGTGCTTAAGGGAAATTACAAAAATAATTTTTCAGTACACTTGCCATTGTGTTGAGCATAAGCAGGAAGACAATTAAGAGTGTAACTGCAAATTTTGTAATATCTGGATTCAGAGGTTGAAATGAAGAAATTCTACAATAAACTTGGCTACGATCCTCTAAAATAAGTCAACAAATAATTTATACTTTATGACTTCATTATGACAGTGGGCACATGGAAGGAGAGCAAATTATATGTTGGAAAAATATGAGTTAGGTATAATGAACTTAAGAAAACAATGACATTCTAAAAATTCAAAAGCCTCACATCTATGTATCCTGAACGCTTGGAACGTTTTAGGCAATGAAAAGTACCAAACATCATACATGCACACACACAAACATACACAAAAGAAATTTACAGAATCTTAAAAGACAAGAAGCAATTGTTTACTGAATGGGAATCATTAAATTGTCTATGTGAAAACAGACTACTGGCTACAAAATCCAGTTCAATCTGACCAATTCTAAAAAATTAGAAAAACAAAGATGATTTTATTGTTATGATTTCTTAAGAAAAATCTTAACTGATAAAAAGCCATTGTTACAATGGAAAAGACAAACGAGATTAGTAAAAAAGCAAGCAAAATCATTCTCCCTATATGTAATTAGAAATGGCAGCCAAAGGCACAGTGATATAGAAGATAAACTCATTTATAAAACTCTTTAAAAGGAATGGCAACATATTTTTTTCTTTTTTTAAAAAATAGTTTTGTTGAGGGGCGGAGCCAAGATGGCGGAGTAGAAACAGCGTGTCCAAGCCACTCTTCCCCCAGATCACCTCCAAAATATGTAAAAGGGGACTCTGAACAACTTCTGGAGCCCCAGCACCCACAGAACAACACAAAGAAGCTAACCTCCCGCTGAGGACAGCCCAGCAGCCCTGCAGGAAGGACCAGCGCAGCTCTCTGGGAGCAGGCAGCGCCCTGGGAGCCAGCAGTGCAGCACACAGTGCACAGAGAGCGGAGCCTAGGTCCCCATGAGCGGTTTTAGCCCCAGGGCAGCCGGACCAGCAGCTGGCTGGAGGGACCCCAGAACACCAGCAGCTGTGGCAATTCCAGAATTATCAACATAGACATGCCTAGGACAAAGTGAGAGGTTAGTGCCCTTTGGACTTTGGGACCAGTATTTGGGGAATGCGTCGGCTTCCTCCCCTGGGGGCTAGAAGCCACTGAGGAGACACACCATTTTGTAGTTTTCAGAGGCAGCTCCAGCTCCTGGCCTGTGAATTGTAGGGAGATCCAGCGATCAGTCTTGGTTTAATCACTCTTGCTTTAACCTCCCTGGATCTGGATTGTGATCTGGGGTGGAGGTCGTGGGTGGGTTTCCAGCTTGCCAGAAACGGAAGTTGTCCCCCACACGTTCGGGACAAAAATTCCCCTGTCTGGCAGCAGAGCCATAGTGTGGCAATGAGCCCAAAAGTCAAGTAATTAAGTGGCAACATGTCAAGGCAAAGGAAACAAATTAAACAGAAAAATGCAACCTTAGACTCCTACTCTGGGGGCAAAGAGGATTGAAGCATGGAACAGTCAGAGGACTATGAGGTCAGAAATCCTGCTCCAAAAGCCCCAAAGGAAAATATGAGCAGGTTACAGGCCATAGAGGATCATAAGAAGGACATTAAAAATCAAATAAGAGAAGTGGAGGAAAAATTGGAAAGAGAAATGAGAAGGATGCAGGAAAAGTATGAAATGAGGGTCAACAGCCTGACTGAGGAAAACAACACCTTAAAATAGACTAACTCAAATGGCAAAGGAGGCCCAAAAGGGCAATGAGGAGAAGAATGCCTTAAAAAGTCGAATTTGCCAGACGGAAAAAGAATCTCAAAAGTTCACTGAGGAGATTCATTCCCTCAGAGTTAGACAGGAGCAAATGGAAGCTAATGACTTTATGAGAAATCAAGATGCTGTTAAGCAGATCCAAACAAATGAAAGATTGATTAGAAGGCAATGTGAAATATCTCATGGGAAATCTACTGACCTGGAAAATAGATACAGGAGAGACAATTTAAAAATTATCGCACTACTTGAAAGCCATGCTCAAAGAAAGAACCTGGAAATAACCCTTCAAGAAATTCTCAAGGAAAATTGCTCTGATGTTTTGGATCCAGAGGGCAAAACAGAGGTTGAAAGAATCCAAAGATCACCTCCTGAAAAAGATCCCAAAAAGAAAACTCCCAGGAATATTATAGCCAGGTTCCAGAATCCCCAGATCAAGGAGAAAATACTACAAGCAGCCAGGAAGAAACAATTTCAATATTGTGGAAACACAATCAGAATAGCACAGGACCTGGCAGCTTCAACACTGAGGGATCGAAGGGCATGGAATATGATATTCCAGAGGGCAAAAGAGCTGGGAATGAACCCAAGGGTCACCTACCCAGCAAAACTGAGTATTTTGTTTCAGGGGAAAATATGGTCATTCATTGGAATAGAAGACTTTCAAGCATTCTTGAGGAAAAAACCAGAGTTGAATAGAAAATTTGACATCCAGACACAAGAAGCAAGAGATACCTGAGAAGGTAATCAGGGAAAAGAAATTAAAAGGAACTTATCAAAGTTGAACTATTTACATTCTTATATGGAAAAACAGTAACTGTGACTGATGAAATCGTTCTCAGTAAGAAAATAATGGAAGAAGGGTGTATGGTCATATGAATACATATGTGAATGTGTGTATATATGTTTACAGTTATATAGGGATAGAGGGCATAGGCTGAATTTGTTGGGAAGGGAGGATATTCAAGGGGTGAAATTATGAGGTGAGAGAGGAAAGTGGCAAGAGGAGATGGGGAGAGAAAGGGTAGGGTAAACTATATCATGTAGAAGAAGCAAGGGGAAGAGGCTGCAAGGGAGGGGAAGAATAGGAAGGCAAAAAGGCCAAACCACATTCTCATTGAATTTGGTTCAGGGAGAGAATGACATACATACTAAATGGCATATCTCAACCTGCAGCAGAATAGGGGGAAGGGGGATGAGAGGAGAGATGATGGATGGGAGGTCATCCTTGGGGCGAGGGGTGGTTGGAAGTACCCACTATAGAAGAGGGACAGGATCAAGTAGGGAATGGACCAGGTGGGGGGTGGAATGAGTGGGAGGGAATTATAAGCAGCCTTCTACAATATATCTATTATGGTAATGTTTTGCATAGCTAGACATGTACGACATATACTGAATTACTTATCTTCCCAGAGGGAACGGGTGACAAGGGAGGAAGGGAATGGATCTGAATTTCAAGGTCTTAAAATTAAATGTTTCAAATATATATAAATACTATTATTAATAAAAAGAGAATAATTCTGATATGAAACAGTGAGTCTTTACTGTACACAGCTTGTATTTTAAAATATAAAATAAATTGAACTTGTTAGTTTCAAAGTTATCCTGCTTGTCTCTGTATTCCACTGAGTTTAATTTTGTTTTCTGTGCATTTGTAAAAATGTATCAAATGACATTTTCTCTCTCTAGTCCTTTTCTTCCTTCTTTCCTTCATTCCTTCCCTTTTTCTTTCCTTTCTTTTTATATTTTTGGAACCTCTCTCACTATCCCTTTGCCCATTTCCTCTTTCCCTCATAAGAAGCCCTTTTTTTTCTAACAAATAAGCATCATTGGGCAAAAAAACAAAATCACACATTGGCCATGTACAAAAACGCATGGCTTATTTTGTATATTTAGTCTACCACTTCTTTATCAGGATATATATAGTATGCTTTCAGTACTCTGAAGTCATGGTGATGGGGTCCTTGGGATGTATATATGTTTGTAACATCAGTCTGTAATATCAATCTGTAACATCAGTTTGTAAATGGGGTGCTTTGGGATCTATGTCTGTAAAATCAATTTGTAAAATCAGTCTGTAAAATCACACTCCCCGCCCCCAGTCTCAAAACATTAACTAACTCTGCCCCTTCCCCCTGTCAGCACTTTGCCCAGCAACAACTCATGAACTGTTTATCTCTGCTTGAAACAATAAGCTACTTATGAATCCTTCACAAAACTATCTATAAACATTTTTAGCTTAGGCAAATGTTATCTCCCTTAGTTAGAGTGGCCAGCTGCACCATGAATTCTTCAGTACCCTATCTATAGGGTAACTCCTTAGCCAATTATACCCACATTGTGTTTGTTGGTTCCCTTGGTTCCCAACATCTATCTTGTCAAGCCTGACATTGAGGGGTGGCAGACTGTGCACTCCTTAGTAGCCATGACCAAGACCAAGGACTGACTTTAGTGAAGTGTCAGGCCTAAAACCACACCTCCAGGTAGCCCCCACCTTGGGCTATTTCCCAGTGAATCATGGACAACACGCCTGTGCAGTTGATATTAAAAGAGCATGGTCCTTTAAGCACTGACCACTCCTTAACTCCTCCCTGATCCCACCTAGTTAGCATAATTGACGCCTGATTTACTATCTTGACTCCTTAAAACTATGCCTGTGTTTTCTTTAGGTTTGCAGGTTCCATAAGAACCCTAGCTCGCTGTGCTTGTGCAGTATAACAATAAACTTTACAAACTCGACTTCAATGTTTGCTTGAGCCTGGTGAATTCTTTCCAGACTGAATTGCAGGGTTTCTGGTCACTGAGAGTGATCAGGGTGCCTGGCAGAACCTCTTACCCTCCCCTCTCCTTATCACCTTTCCCTCCCCAATGGTTGACCATTGCATTTACCAGAGTTTTTAAGCCTTTCCACAGTTTTTCTTTATGATATTTTAGTCATTATATATACTGATACTGCTTACTTTATACTCCTTAAGTTCATATTCATTTTCCCATTTTCCCTTAATCTTTCCTTTTTATAATTTCTACTGGCATAATAATATTCCATTGTGTTCACTACTATAATTTGTTCATTCATTCCCCAATGGACAGGTACCCCCTTAGTTTCTAGTTTTTTGCTATAACAATGTAATTTGCAATTAATATTAATTCGTTATGTTATTCTTTCCTCCTTATTTGATCTCTTTAAGGAACAGGCCAACTTGTAGCATTCCTGGGTCAAACATTATACACAGCTTAGTGGCTTTGAGTATAGAGTTCCAATTGCTTTCCAAAATGGTTAGACCAATTCACAGCTCCACTGATGGTATAATAGTGTGTCTAACAATGATATCATCCCCAGCAATTATTTTCTTCTTTTTTACTTTATGCCAATTTATAAGTATTCAATAGAACCTCAGAGTTGTTTTAATTTACATTTTTCATTATTTGTGATTTGACGCCTTTTTATATGGTCATTGATATCTAATATTACTTCCCTTAAGAGCTGTCAGTTCATATCCTTTGGTCATTTACAGGAGAATGGGGTGTGGTGGGGGAGAGACAGAGAGAGATAGAGACAGAGAGACAGAGACAGAAAGACAAAGAGACAGATCACAGAGAGACAGAGAGAAAAACAAAGACAGAGAGATAAAGAAACAGAAAGGAAAAGATATGTGTTCATTTATATTTATATTTCAATCAGTTCCCAACATATTTTGGATATCAAACCTTTACCCAGGAAACCTGCTTTAAAGATTTTTATCCCAGTTGACTGTTTCTCTTCTAATTTGAATTATATTGATCCTACTTGTGCAGAAATTTTACAATTTTCTCTAATCAAAATCCTCTAATCTCCTTTTATCCTATATGTCCCTTGTTTGGTCAAAAACTAAATGACATCTATGGTTTATTCTAGCCCTTAATCTAAGAATCTATTATTTGAAATGAGACTTCCATGAAATATTATTCTGAGGCTTTAATGTGGTATCAAAATGCTAGCAAGTTTTGCCAGCTTCTTCAATGCTAAAAATATTTTAATTATTGTCCTTGTAATGGATCAAGTCTGCTATCATATCCCCTCTCTTTTGAACCTCCTTCCTAAAAAATCTCAACCTAACCACCATAAATATAAAGAAGCTCATCTTATTCGATCAGGTCCTACATAATGAATTCCTATCCCTAATTGAAAAAAAGTATCTCCTTCCTTGCTCTTGATTTTTATATAATGTGACCTTTTAGAGAATGGCAGCAGATTAAGCAGCATTGTCTCATAAAACAGAAAAACAAGTGTACAGAAAACTTGCTTTGAGACCCAAATAAGTAATCTATATCATCCCAAGAGCATTAAGAAGTGAAACTAGCACCCAAAAAAGGTATAAATAAGATAAGAAGTTAAAGTAGTTAAGAAGAATGATTGGACCAAACAAATAAACAGACAAAAAAATCTATGCTAGAGATAGCATAAGCAAGTTCCAAAACAATGCAAAAAAAAAATCAGAACTACATGTCTATTCCTCCAAAACATCAAGATGTTGAGTACACTAATAAGCACCAATCTACATGTCCACATTGTCATCTTTATAACATCATTAGAATGATCTACATATACCTTGAAGATATCTACAATAAAAATATGAGAAAGAAATAGATTTAACCGAGTCCCCCCAAATCACAGGTCTTATGAGATCCATATTAATGCAGTCAAGTTTGCCCCAAAATTTGCCAAGTGAAAAAATCTAAGATGAAAAATGTCTATTTTCTGAAACTATATGTACCACAGATGCAGACAGAAAATAAGCTGAATCCAGAATTAAATTAAAAGAAGACTGGATCTGGACTGCATATAGAAAACCATATTAAAGTGGAGCCAAGATGGTGGAGTAAAAGCTATACTATTAGTATTGAGCTCCCATTCCAACCATCTCCAATACCAGTAAAATATGGCTCTAAGCAAATTTTAGAGTGATAGAACCCAGAAAGGGACAGATAGAAACAAATCTTCCACTAAAGGGAGCCTGGCAGGGCAATAGGAAGGGTCTATTGCACTAGGCTGGGAGATGAGCACAGTATCACATGAGCCATGTGGGCCCAGACCAGGTGCACAGATCTGCCCAGAGCAGACTTCAGGAGAGTGAATCACTGCCAGTTGTGGAGGTTTCCAGACTTCTCAACCCATAAACGCCAAAAAGAAAGCAAAAGATCAGTGGGGAACCCTTCTGATCCTAGGTGAGAGAAGAGTGCAGTCCAGCCCCTACCCACAGGGTGGCAGAGGTGACTGTAGCTGCAACTGCTACTGCTTTCAGCTCTAAGCCTACAGATTGTAGGGGGACCAAGTGACTCTCCAGAGGGCATTTGCAGGAATCTCTCCGTTAGCACTAAGGCAAGATTCTCTTGCTTTGCCCTGCTTGGATCTGGGTCACAATCTTGGGTGGTGGTCCTGGGGTGTGGAGCACTGTGTGACAGAGCTTGTTGAGGCTGTGGAGAGAAAGTCCTCCTCACAGTTCTGAGGCAGGTGCCTGGAAAAAAAAAAAAAAAACTCTGACAACAGCTGCATAAAACCCCAGAAATTTGGGACACAGCATTCTCCACTCTGGAAGCAGAGTCCTACCAAGGCAAAGAGCTCAAAAGTCAAGTAACTGACTGTCAAGATGAGCAAAAAGATGAAGCACAATCAGACCATAGAATCTTTTTTAGGGAGACAAAGAGGATCAAATCATGGAACCAGAAGACAACAAAGTCAAAACTGCATCAAAAGCTTCCAAGGGGGGTGGCTAGGTGGCGCAGAGAGTAGAGCATTAGCCCTGGAGTCAGAAGGACCTGAGTTTGGATCTGGCCTCAGACACTTAACACACACAAACAAAAACCTAGCCATGTGACCTTGGGCAAGTTACTTAACCCCAATTGCCCTCCAAAAAGAAAAAAAAAAGCTTCCAAGAAAAATATGAACGATTTCAGGCCATAGAGGAGCTCAAGAAGTATTTTGAAAATTAAGTGAGAGAAATAGAGGAAAAATTGGGAAGAGCAAAGAGAATCATGCAAGAAAAACATGAAAAATGAGTCAACAGACTGACTAAAGAAAATAACATCTTAAAAATAAGCTAACTCAAATGCCACAAAAGGTACAAAGAGCCAATGAGGAGAAGAATGCCTTTAAAAAGTCAAATTGCCCAGATGGAAAAAGAATTTCAAAAACTCTCCGAAGAGAAAAATTCCTTCAAAATTAGACTGGAGTAAATGAAAGTTAATGACTTTATAAGAAATCAAGATACTATAAAACAGATCCAAATAAGTGAAAAAATAAAAAGCAATGTGAAATATCTCATTGGAAAAACGACTGACCTGGAAAAAGATCCAGGAGAGATCGTTTAAAAATTAATGGACTACCTGAAAGCTAGGATCAAAAAGAGTCTAGCCATCATCTTTCAAGAAATTCTCAAGGGAAATTGCCCTGATATTCTAGAACCAGAGGGGAAAACAGAAATTGAAAGTATTCACAAATCACCTCCTGAAAAAGACCCATAAGAACTCATGGAAACATTATAGCCAAATTCTTGTTCCCAGGTCAAGGAGAAAATATTACAAGCAGTTAGGAAGAAATAATTTGAGTGCTGTGGAAACACAATCAGGATAAAACAAGATCTAGCAGCTTCTACATTAAGGGATTGAAGGGTTTGGAATATGATATTCTGGAGGTCAGAGGAGCTAGGATTAAAACCAATTATCACCTATACAGCAAAACTGAGTATAATGCTTCAGGGGGAAATATGGACATTAAATGAAATAAAGGACTTTCAAGCATTCTTGATGAAAAGACCTGAGGTGAACAGAATATTTGACTTTCAAATGCAAAAAGCAAGAGAAGCATGAGAAGGTAGACAGGAAAAAGAAATCATAAAAAACTTATTAAAGATTAACTATTTACATTCCTACATTTTAAAATGATAATTGTAACTCATGAAACTTGTCTCATTATGAGAATAGTTGAAGTCAGTTACTTGACTTTTGAGCTCTTTGCCTTGGTAGGACTCTGCTTCCAGAGTGGAGAATGCTGTGTCCCAATATATATGTGTGTGTGTGTGTGTGTGTGTGTGTGTGTGTGTGTGTGTGTGTGTCTACATACATATGTATGTTGTATAGGAGGGTATACATGTGTATATATGTTTGTGTATGCATATACATGTATACATAGAGGGGAGAGGGTGAGTTGAATATGAAGGGATGATATCTAAAAAATAAAATTAATAGGTGAGAGAGGAATATATTGGGAGAAAGAGAAAAAGAGATAGAATAGGGTAAATTATCTCATATAAAAGAGTCAAAAGAAAACTGTTACAATGGAGGGGAAGGGCAGAAAGGTGAAGGGAATGAGTCAACCTAACTCTTATTGTATTTGGCTTAAGGAGGGAATAACATACACACTCAGTTGGGTATTTTACCCTACAGAAAAATAGGGGGAGAGAATATAAGAGGGGAATGATAGGAGGGAGGGCAGATTGTGGGAGAGGGTACTTAGAAGCAAACACTTTTCTTTTGCTTTTTGGAGGGGGGAGGGCAGCGCAATTGGGGTTAAGTGACTTGCCCAAGGTCACTGAGCTAGTAAGTGTTAAGTGTCTAAGGTCAGATTTGAACTCAGGTCCTCCTGACTCCAGGGCCAGTGCTTTATTCACTGTGCCACCTAGCTGCCCCAGAAGCAGAAACTTTTGAAAAGGGACAGGGTCAAAGGAGAAAATAGAATAAATGGGGGGGGGGCAGGATGGAGGGAAATATAGTTAGTCTTTCACAATATAACTACTATGGAAAAGTTTTGTATAACTACACATGTATAAACTATATTGAATTGCTTGTATTCCCAGTGGGGGTGGGTGACAAGGGAATAAGGGAAATAATCTGGAAATTGAAGTTTTAAAAACAAATGTTTAAAATTGTGTTTTAAACGCAACCTGGAAGATAAGATATACAAGCAATGGCATATAGAAATCCATCTTGCCCTACAAGAAAGTAAGGGAAAGGGGGAATGTGAGAGGACATAAGAAAGAACAGATTGGGGGATTGGGTATTCAGAATGCTTGCTATCTCCAGATTGGGGGTAGGGGAGAGACAAGGAGAAAATCTGTAACTCAAAATCTCACGGAAATAAATGTTGAAAACCAATAAATAAATAAATAATTTTTAAAAAAAGAAAAGCAAATCATACATTGCTTTCAGTAATCCCAAACTCCTCCCTATTGTGTCAGTCACACTGGCATACCCAGGACAGCTGCTAGCACAGGTTCTTAGATCTGATCTATTAGGAAAGACAGCTGTTTAAGGGGTCAACAATCTTTTTTTTCTTTAATTACATTCACTAGTTCAGGGGAAAAGCCAGAATCCTGAACTTCAGAGAAAATACAAACAGACACAATACAAGCAGAGAACTAAATACCAACAAACAGGGCTCTGACTTTCTGAATCAACTATGCACTTTACACACATCCCTGGATCGACAGAGCCTTTACATTTAAGCAATGGAGAGCTCTGAACATATGTCCATTCAAAATCTCAACCACAGAATCACAAGATCCTTCTCATAAGCAAGCCCCCAAAGCAAAATACCAACTCAGAGGTTATATACATTTCTCAGAGCCAGAAGGTATCACAACTTTCCTGACTCAGTGACTAATTAGAAATTATCAAAAGGTGTAAAAGTCTTCCTGAAAGAAAGCTTCCCTTAATGGGCACCATGTGAGGTCCACTAATGGTTGGGGAGATCTTCAACTCCCATTAACATTATACTCCCTTGTGAAAACAATTGGATTAAGTTAATTTTTTAAATAAAATGGGAAATAATAATAATAACAGCATTATAGAGTATCTACTTTTGTGCCAGGCATTGTGCTAAGCATTTTACAAATATTATCTCATTTAATAGTCACAACCCTGGGAGTTGAGTGCTTATCATTCACATTTTAAATTTAAGGAAACAGAGGCAAACAGATTAAGGGACTTGACCAAGTACTGTACCTGAGGTCACATTTGAAATCAGGTTTTCTTGACTCCAGGCCAAGCACTCTATCCATTGTGCCATCTGGCTGCCTCTATTCACAAGGACATGAAATTATTGATGTTTTAAGATCTTTTTTTTTTCTCTATGACTATTTGTATTTTCTCAACTATTTAAAACACAATTTTTGGTTTCATTTTTATGCAATATGGAGACACTTCCAATTGATGCTTTTTTCTATATTTACAAGTTCTGGCAAGTTTTCTACTACTATTTTTTGCATTGTAGTGTTCAGATTTTATGATGTGTTATATTCTTCTGGAAGAACTATGGTACCTAATTTGTTTCTACATACCCCATCTTAAAGAACTCTTTTTCCCTTTTATAAAACTCATATCCCTATAAAAAGTTATTATTTTCACTTTTCTTCTCCCACATTACTATTCATTTCAGTTTTGTTTTTTTTTTTTTGTATTAACAATCGTTATTTCTCGTTTGCTTTTTAAAAGAGATTCATCACTATGGGTTCAGACTTTTCCATTCTGTTAATTATTTCTGCTTTACAGGCCATACTTCTGCCAGTATTTCCTTCTAATTTTTTTTCTCAAGATAATCATTTTCTTCTCCAACTATTCCAAGAAATCCTGGTGTGGTTTCATTTCATGGTCTCTTGGGAATCCACAGAGTTCTGTGTCTTGTCAGGTGTTAATTCAATTTCTTTTGCCTTACAATATCTATTTAAAGAGGTTTGTAAGGTGTTGGATGTGCTGATAATCATTCTCCCTAATACTTTTATTATTTTCTGTTCATTTATCTGTTTGTGCTCTAGGTTTTTTAATTTTATTATCTTCCTTGAGCTCTTTAGTGGTTTTAGCCTTTTTCCCATATATTCCAACTGTAGGTTACCAATAATCCCTCTCATCTACCATAGGTGGTGAGTTTATCACAACTGGACCTAAAGTGTTGCAGTCTTCTTACACACTGAAGAATTTGTTTTTAACTGACCTCAGTCCCTTCCCCAAGTAGCTTCTAGCAAGATAGGCCTTACTCCACCTAGGCTCCCTTTTCTTTAGTTCTCATGAATACCTTATTGCCTGGATCTTTGCCCTAGGTCCCTTTGATCTTTAGTTCTCAGGTTGGGTTATGTTAGCATCTTCTGCTTTTCAAGGGATTGGGGACGGACCAAGTGGATGATTCAGGCAGAATTTTTTGTTGACTTGAGTTTTTGTAAGCTGCGGACTACCATAAAAAGTGAAAAACCCAATTCTTTAAGCTTCTCCTTACCCTCTTCATGTAACTAGGTAAAGTTGAAATTCACTGCTACTTACAATAGTATAGTGAAGGAAGGGCAGAGACAGAATACACATCAAAGACTATAGATGCCTGAAATTCCCTGAGTAGTTCCAAAGCTTAAGCCTATGGGTCATCTTGTGTGCCCTAACTGACAACGGAAACCAATGGGGAACATATGATAAGTAGATATAGTAAAGATTAGTGTTCTCTTCTGCTAATTCAAAAGGTTGTTACTTCATTATGATTCTTGCTTTCTTATGTGTTTAAAAGAGTTATATTTTCTCTAACTGGTGATAAATTTTATTTTGTGGGGAGATTAAAGGGGGATTGCTTGGGAGTAGAGAAAAATCCTCCTTCTCCATCTTGCTAGTTACATGACTCAGCAAGATGCACATTGCCAATATTTTTATATCCTTCCCTTTTTCAGATAGTTTGAGACTCAATCCCTCAAAATAGTGCTTTATCCAGCACAGAGCATCTTAGTACATACTAGGTCTGACCAAAATGCCCTTCTCTGTCTTTGATCTCTACTTCTTTATGGGGCAAAAGGAGAATTTAAATATCTTACATGTAGTTACTTTAATGTCACTTGTGAATGGAGAGAAGATTTTGCAACAATAATATTGACAAAATCTTTACTTTTTTTGTACCTTTGTTGGTTATATAGGACTGACAGTCAAGAGACTCCATCTAAATATGCATATCTTACAGTCATCTACAAAGAGATTATAATTGAACCCATGGGAACTGACAAGTTGAATAGGCAATAAAAAAGTAGAGAGAAAAGATACGAGAGCCCAGGCACTATTGTTCAGTGCTGAATTAGATAATAACCATTATTATCTTAGGGAGAGGTTACTTTCAGTTAGGAAGTTAGGAAGGTCTTCAGAGAAATGTCAGAAATTAAATTGGATCTTGAAATATAAATAGGATTTCGATAGGTAGAGAATCAAGTATTAATAGATTGAGTAAAAGCAGTAAAGTTCCAGGAGAATGAATAGAGTAGTTCATCTAGTGCTAGTAAGAAATAAGTCTGGAAAAGTAGTTTGGAGTTCTTTTAGTATAAAGAGTTGAGTCTCTTCTTCCTCTTTTTTTTTTTTTTTTGCTTTTTGGAGGGCTATTGGGATTAAGTAACTTGCCCAAGGTCACACGGCTAGGTTTTTGTTTGTGTGTGCGTTAAGTGTCTGAGGCCAGATCCAAACTCAGGTCCTTCTGACTCCAAGGCCAGAGCTCTACTCACTGCGCCACCTAGCTGCCCCTGAGTCTCTTCTTCTAAGCAATGGGGAGTCAGTCACTGAATACTTTTGGCAAGGTAGTGGCATCATTATGAAAGCAATGTGGTATAGTAGATACAGTGCTTGTTTTTAAGTTAGGATGATGTTAATTAAAATCTTGTCTTTGACACATAATGGCTGTGTGACTGGATTAATAACTTTCAGTGTCTCAGGTAAGACTAAAAGTATTTAAGTAGATATCCACTTTTAATGGGGAAGGGTGTTTCCTTGCCATTATTTCACTGTGATGAAATCATAGGTCCAGGCCTTAAAAAATGATGGGGAGGATGGAAATAATAAAGCATAGGCATGTTGGGCATATCTCATTAGGGTGTGAAAACAGGGAAACTTTCTAAAGGTGAACATTTATTAAATGCTCAATCATAATGGGCATTTATATTAATCAAACAAAGGAAACAACTAAATGTAAATTTTATTTTAAAATTAATGACTGAATTTTAATTTGAAAAATTTCAAACTTAGGAAAGAGTTTCTTTTAATCAGAACTTTATCCTTTACTTAATATGTAGAAATTCTTGTTTAGCTTCTTGACAAAACAAAACAAATAAACCAAATATCTTTCTGATTGAACTCTACTTTCCCAAGAAGGGTTGGCAATGAAGTTTAAAATTTTAACTTGTAGAGGCAGAGCTAGGATTGTGGAGTGAAAGCAGAGACTCACCTGACCTCTTTCCCAAATTCCCCTCTAAACAACTTTAAAATAATGCCTCAAAACTAATTCTGGAGCAACAAAATCAACAAAATTATAAGATGAAACAATATTCCAGTGCAAAACAACTTAGAAGGTCAGCAAGAAGGGTCTTTGTTACCGAGGCAAAAGGAGAATGCAGTCCAGTGCATGTAGCACCTAGCAAGCCAGCAGTAAAGCCCCCCATTCCTACCAAAAGCAAGTAATAAGGGGCCATACCAACAGAAGTCAGCACCAGGCCTAAGAGGCAACTAAATCAGCAGTAGGGATTTCCAGTGGTCTCAGCCCACAGATAGGAAGGAGGTCAGAAGATTATAAGGAGCCCTTTATTGGTACTGGATGTGCTTTGTTGCATTGCCCATATTCAGTTACACATCACAGCCCAGGGTAATACAGAGTACTAATGCACTAGGGATCCTTCCTGCAGGGGAGTGATAAACCTGGTCATAATCCTAGGACAGAAGACATTACTTATAGTCATCCCAGACCATAGTAAGGACAGGAGAGCAGTCACCACAGCTCTCCTTAGATCATACCACCTCAGAAAAACTGAAAACTTACAGACTGCCAGAACTAGCTTTGAAAACAACAGAACAAAAAGCCTTAAGCTTTGGATGGTGCCCCCTCCACCCAAGGAGCAGAGCCCAACTTTAGCATTAAATTAAAAGTAAAGAAATAGGCTCAGAAAATGAGCAAGTAACAAAAAGGATCTGGCAATAGAAATTTACCATGGTAACTGGAAAGTATATACAAACTCAGAAAAAGACAACAAAATCAAAATGTCTACATACAAAACTTTCCCCCATCATAAAAATGTAAATTGTTTTCAGATCCCAAAAACAAGCCATTCAGAGTACAAAAAAGAATTTAAAATCAAATAAAAGAGTTAAAGGAAAAGTTGGGAAAAGAAATGAGTGATGCAAGAAGAAAATAACTCCTCAAAAAATAGAATAGGATAAATGGTAAAAGAGGGACACAAAAAATCCACTGTAGAGAATTCTTTAAAGAGTAGAATTGACCAAATGGAAAAGATATACAAAAAATCAGTGAAGAAAACAATTCCTTAAAAAGTTGAATGGCCAAATGGAAAGGTGGTAGAAAAGTTCACTGAAGAATATAATTCCTTAATAATTAGAATTGGGGGGAGTGCCTGTTAGCGCAGGCTGCGGTGTAAAGATGGCTAAGTCTAAGAACCACACCACCCACAACCAATCTCGAAAATGGCACAGAAATGGCATCAAGAAACCTAGGTCACAGAGATACGAGTCTCTGAAAGGGGTTGACCCCAAGTTTCTGAGAAACATGTGTTTTGCCAAGAAACACAACAAGAAGGGGCTGAAAAAGATGCAGGCCAACAACGCCAAAGCCATCAAGGCCCGAGCAGAGGCCATCAAGGCCCTGAGCTCCAAGGCTTCTAAAGCCAAGCTCCTCAGGCCCAAGATCCCCAAGGCCAGATCCCGGCGTGCTGGCCCCAAGACGGCTACCAAGCGTCCAGGTCCTAGGATCGGCATCAAACGTCCAGGCTCCAGGATCACGAAGCCTGATTCTAAGGTTGCCAGAACCACTGACCCCAAAGCTACCAAGCCCACTGACCCCAAGGCTGCCAAGCCCACTGACCCTAAGGCTGCTGCCAAAGTCAGTAAGTCAGATCCCAAGGCTACCAAATCTGGCCCCAAAGCTGCCAAGCTGACCCCAAGGCAGCCAAGTCTGATGCTAAGGCTGCTAAGCCTGCCGAGTCCAAACCCAAAGATGCTGGGGCTAAAGCTGCTAGTCCTAAGCCTTCAAAATAGATGCTTCTGGACAGAAGGACTTCTTTAAAGCTAAAACCACCCTTTTTGACCAGCCAGGGTATGATTATTCACTATTTTGTACAAATAAAGGAAATGGTGAGTCATACATTAAAAAAATAATAATAATTAGAATTGGGCAAGTAAAAGCTAATGAGACATCAAAAACAATAAAACAAAATCAAAAGAATTTTTATAATGGAAGAAATGTGAAATATCTTATTGAAAAAACAACTGACTTGGAAAATGGATCAAGGAGAGATAATTTAAAAATTATTGAGCTACCTGAAAGCCATAATAAAAAAAAAACCTAGAGATTATATTTCAAGAAAATTTTAAAGGAAAACTGTTCTGATATCCTAGAACTAGTAAAATAGACATTGAATGAATCCACTGATCACCTCTTAAAATAGAACACAAAATGAATACTCCCAGGAATAGTTTAAGCATATTCTAGACTTCCTAGGTTAAAGAGAATCTACTCTAAGAAGCCAGAAAAAAATAATTCAAGTATCATGATACCATAGTAAGAATAAGACAAGATTTAGGAACTTCTATGTTAAAAGATCAGATGTATTAGAGTATGATATTTTGGAGGGCAAAGGAGCAAGTTAATAATGTATATGATGTAAAAAAAGGTATGCAATCAATAGTATGTGAGTTGTTAGTAATACTATGTCATCTCCACAATTAACATCTAATTGACTTAATAAGCCTTTGGGATACAAAATGAAGAAGTCCCTGCCCTGTAGGTGCTTATAATATAATAGCAAATTACTTCTATAATTGTAGATCAATAAACGGATTTGTTAGTCAACAAAAAACATTAAGGGTAAGCCACATCCTCTCAATATGAATTTCTTTATTGTGTAGTATATGTGTAAAATGCCTTGAAAAATATAAATGCAAAAATGTAAAGTATTATTTTTATTTTTGTGAGAAATATCAATTCAACAGTCCCAAAAATTCTACTGGGAGATTAAGAATGGCAATAGTTGTAATTTCCTGTGATTTATTTAAGTCTTTGATGACAGATGCTTTTGAGTCTTGTGTGTTCAACCTTCACTAGAGATTAGGTTTGTCTAGGACTGGACCCATTTTGATTCCTTTTTCATATTTACAAAACGGTTAGCAATCCCTGCATTAAAATATCTTAGGGCACTACTGACTCAATTCTCTTTGACTTATAGACCTCAGAAAAACAGAAAAAGCTGCTCTAAGGGTCTAAAAATGAGTTTTAGTTCCATTAAGATGCAACCTTAATTACAATTTATCAAGAATATTCATTAACAAGAGTTATCCCTGAACACTCAAATTATTTGTCAAATGAATTGAACATTAGCTTCTTATCAGCATTTATTTAAAAAATTTTTATTGAGTTTGTACTGAATACAAGCAACTGTGGTAAGAACACTGGACCTCAAGGAAGATGAGTTCAAATCTGGCCTCAGGAATTTATTAACTACATTTATATAATATCTACTGTGTGTCAAATATTGTTAGCATTTTTACTAATATTATCTCATTTGATTCTCAAAACAGCTCTAGGAAATAGGTGATTTTATTATCTCCACTTTAAAGTTGAGGAAACTGAGGTTCAGTGCTTAAAATCACGTAGCTAATAAAAACGAATCATTCTGTTATCCTTGGAGTATCAAGTAAACAGTAATCATATTAATGTACTAACATCTATTTCTAGGGAAAAGTCAATAACAAAAGTAAAATTTTTGAACATTGAGAGAGAAAATTTCATGATTATAAATTTTATAAGGACAAAGAATTCAGAAAGGTATTGTCTCTTGTTTATATTTTTAAATTATTCTGCATATGTATGCCTTCTAGTTTTCATGAAATTCAAACTATTTTATTTTCCACAAGTTTTTTTTTCTCTTTTCCAGTGATACATAAGAGTTACTGCCACAAATTGTTAGAACTATATATACAAAATACTTATCTAATTGAAGGAATTCCCACGATGATGAACAATGATTTTGTTACTTATCTTTGAGCTAAAATGTCCCCAATGCAATCAATGTATATATTCATTCTATATACTTAATAATCTCCACTCCTGTTTTCAGTGAAGACCTGTAAGTATGTGAGGTGTTTCATGTAATGCACCTAGAAACATCCTTACTTCAAAAATATGTACTCAAGAACATGAATACAAGAAGTAAAAGAGGGATGGCAGTCTTATTAGAAGAGGATGCTGGGACATAATTTAAATAAATATTTTAAGGACTCAATCTATCAAATCACTGTTTCAATGTTCATGACTCCTGGAGAGAAGAATCAAATGAGATAATATTAGTAAAAGTTGCTAACAATATTTGACACACTGTAGATATTATATAAATGTTGATTATCTTCTTTTACCTATTTTTATTAATTCCCTAACTTTTATTCCTATTCTAATGTTTTTTTCTTTTTCTGGGTGTAATTAAGCAGAAAAAGGATAGATGCTGAGAAATATGATTAAAACTAAAAGTATTAGAGTAATATAAAAGGATCAAGGGAAAAAACGAAAAGAAAAAGCAGTGGCATTATTTTCTATTAATTTTCTACCAAACATGATGTTAAATAAATGCTTTTAAAAACCTTTTAATTCTACACAAAGTTGACAATTTGAACTTTATATCTTAATTTCATATACATCATAAATATCACATCTAATAATGTATCATCGTTTTGTTCACTTTATATAAACAATGGAACTTCTTTAAACCTATATGGTCAACCCTCAACATTCATGGGGTTAGAGGTACAGGATCCTTACCAACATCAAAAACCGTAAATACCTCTAGGTCTCACAACCAAACATAATTTTAAATAATTCTGATCTTATTTATTAAACATACAAAACAATTAAAGAACACATTCCACACATAAAATTGTTTCAGTTTCTATGTGATAAAGATTGGCATCTCCCACACTAATCAGTCTTCAGAGTTGTTGGTGTAGGTGCAGCAACTGATTCACAGATTTCTTTCTCCTACACAAAGTGCAAGACATAAAGATCACTGCAGGAGAAAATCAAGTGACTCAGTCTGGATGGTAGAGAGATAAAGGGGAGATATTCCCAAGGAGAGTGCATAGCCCATAGTTCTTTAGCAAACTGAAACTTTGGACAAAATTTAACTATTTATAATAACTTTTGCATGTATACTTTGGTAGTAAATCATAAAACTGATTAATAATATACAGTATTTATGCATTGATGACTTGCTAATTTTTTAGCTTTCTTTACAGGTATCTGTAATCTGTAAAATCTGCAATTTTCCACAGTATGCAACAAATCTCCAAAAACTCCCATTTTATTATTAATTGCCAGCTTGCAAATGACCAAAACCACAATTGTGAAATTCAAAAATGCTAAAGGAGGTCTGTATAGCATCTAAAATATATTTTGGTAACTTGAAAGATTTCACATTGCTATTTGAGAAATACATTTTTTAATTATAAATAAGGAGATTATAGTCCTTCTCCACGTTTCCCTCATATCATCTGGACTATTCTGCTCAGATCTAGATGCTACAATATGTGAATGATACTGATAATCTCAATGACATCTAGAGCAAGGTATCCAGAAGGATGAAGGACCCTGAGTCCATGTTTAACCTAGAGAATAGGAGACTCAGGAACAATATAACTCTCTTCGAATATCTGAAATGTCATCACATAAAAATAGAATAAAGTTTGTTCTGTTTGACCCCAAGAAGCAGGTATAGACACCATGGGTAGAAGTTGCAAAGAGGAAAATTCTGGTTTGATATCAAGGGAAAATTTCCTAATAGCTGTCTAAAAGTAGAAAAGAATGCCTATGGAAGTTGTATGCTCCCTCTTATAAGAGTCTTTCAAGCAAAGACTGAATGACTACATCTAGGTTCCAATTATAACCAATAAGGAATCAGTTGAAGTGTTTACATGTATTAGAATTCAGACTATTCATATCTAAATTTTGTAAACTGTTGCCATTAGACCCAGACAAATGATAATATGACATTTGAATTCAAATAATGTGACCACTTCAGGGGATTCCTTATTTGCACTAGTTGCAACATAGGAATTGTCCAGACATAGTACTTGTTCAGAATGATATAGTGGTGATTACTTTTTTAGTTTATGGGCATTGAAGTTCCTCCAACTTTGAATTTTCTATTATTCTGTGATTTGATCTTTGTTCAAACTAAATAGTAAACTATACAGTCTAAAATGGAAAGGCACATTAGGCAATTGAATCAAACAGTATGGAGATTTCCCACTTGTGAGGGTCTGACTCAAAGCAATTAAGATTAAATTAAAAACTAACAGTAGCATGTTTGGCTGCTGCTGTAGCAGCTGTTACTTTATTAATACTTAAGTAAGCCTCTTGATGATTTCAATAGATATTGACTAAATTCTGCCAACTTGATTTTAGTGACAGAATGATCAATGAACTTATCAACTCATAACTTTTTATAAAATGAACTTTCAGAAAAATGTATACATGTATGTAATTATTTGCATGCACAAGCACATGTACACACATGCACAAGTGTGGGGCAGATCTGGTGGAATGCTGTTGTTAGAATCTGACCTACAAATATCGCTAATATTCCTGTCACTGATTTTTCACAATTATTCTCAGCTCACCCTCAATCCTTTTGAATAACACTATGCAGTTTTACCAAAGAATATGTTCTAGAAAAAAATTAAATGTCCCCAAATACTCAATATGTCATCATAACTTCCCAAACAAAAGAGCCATTAAATAAAGTCTATATATAGGACATTTAATGTTATCACCTGTAATCTTAAAATCATCCAGAATCATTCATATAACACACACAAATGAAAATTATAAACTGTTAATCCTCAGCACAGCAGTGACTGAGAGTAGATATGACATCTTATTATTACTTTTACGTTTCACATATATACCTAACTTTTAAAAATACTTATTTCAAGCATCAGGGTCTTTAAATATAATTTATATTATTTTCTTTGTTCTATCAAAAATCAGTTAACTAAATATGAATGATTTTCTATTGAAGTTCTATAATTCTGACAGCTAAACTTAAATCCTAAAGAGAGAAATCCTTATTTAATAAGTGAAATACATCATTACTCAATGAAAATTGATCCTTTGATTTATTTGACAAACAGAAGATTGGAGAAGTAAAAGATGCCAACAACATTCTTTAAAACAAATCCGTATTCAAATTTTTTAAATGAAGCAGAAAATTAGGGATTGATTCAGTACATTATTTAAACTCATGTCACGCTTTTTGGTGCCTTTAAAACAACTGCAGAGTTTATAGTTGCTGATTTCTCAAAGCTATTTCAGCTAGGCATTTTCTGTCAAGTCTTTTTTTCATCAGCTTTCACAGATTGAAGCTATGGGACCATAACTAGTGGACCAAGAAACAACTACTAGCACTAAGATGGATGACCATGAACTACAATGAACCTTCCTAATCAAAACTTGTACTTGTAATTCTGCTCTGGGAAAACATTTCCACCAAGGTCTATGTAATAGTGTCAGAAGATGGGATTCCCACAGTTATGGAAATTAATAAGCAATAGATGTAACTAGTCAGTGCTTTAAGAGTATGTATTATGCTTTCTTTCTTTTAAAACTGGACATATAAATAAATATAGAATACTGTTGGGGATATTTGTTCTGTATTCATTTATGTCATGCCAATGAGATGAGCAATCCATCAAACAATATAGATAAAATATAATTAGAACAAACTTCACAGGACTTCCTTCAATGTCATAGTAGAGTTTTAGTAAAAAAAAAAAAAGAATAGAAATTATGACTAGAAATTGCAATTCTGCAAGGCCAGGAAGTTGAACATATCTAACACAAGACTGAATTGAATTGAAATGTAAAAATAAAGACCTCAGTTTAAAAGAAGAAAAAAAGACATCAGATGCACATAAAATACAAGAAATAGAAACTGCCCAGCTTTTGTGCATTAACTTCCAGGATTTTTGTTTGTTTGTTTGTTTGTTTTCCATAGGATCCAGAGCTAGAAAGGACCTTATAGATGATTTAGTCAAAACCATTTAGTTTATAGATTAGAAAAATGAGACTCATTAATGTGAAGGGAATTGCTTGATATTATATTAGTAGTTATTGAACTGAAATCCTTGACTCCAAGTAGTGTCCTTTCCATTACACCACCATATTGCCTCATCCTGGATGAAATTGTCAGGGGTCAAGGTACTCGAATGGTTTATGTTTTATACAAAGAGACAATGTGGTTCTTGATAATAGAAAGAAAGAAAGTGAAGAAGGTAGAAAGAAGTGAAAAATGTTTAAGTCAACTTTCCTTTTTCCTTCCCAAAAGTAAGCAGTCTTTATAATGCAAATTTCATGGACATCTCAGTTCACAGGATTTAGGAAAGGCAAACAAGTCTGAAAAGTTTGAAGATGCTAGGCAATAATCCAATACTTATAAAGTGATGGAAAGAAGATTATCCTTTAAAAGTTTCACCTCCTCTAAGGATTTTTAATAAACAAAAAGAAAAAAAGCATACACATTAAAAGAAGAGGAAATAAGACTCAGGTCAAATATAATGGCAAATATTTTTACTATAGTGTCAAAGTTAAAGGGAATATCACTAGTGTCTGTTACCCTAGGCAGGTCACATAACATCCCAGGTCTCCAGGAAATTCTCTAAGACTATTAAATGTCAGGGAATGTATTGTTATTCATTGACAGAAAAAGGTTCTCAACAGTAATTCCCTACACCCACGAAATTCCAGAGACAGCTGGAATTTTTTTTAAACAACAGATGTTTTTAAGGGATCATACTTTGTTAGGAACAGTCTGCTATATCTACAGAAAATGCATACAAAATTTCACCCAGTCATTATCATCATCATCATCATCATCATCATCATCATCATCATCATCATCATCATCATCATCAATAGCAACACCAAAATAGCCACCACCACTACCACCACCATCATTGTCATCATCATCATGAATTCATAACATATTATTGCTTTTCATACATTTCTGCCCCCTTAGTAGAAAACACATTGATGATTCATAGGTTAGAATACATGTACCATTCTTTTCACTCCCCAAAGAAAAATAATAGTTTCTATCTTCCCTGGAATATCTATTTTTTTCTAATATTTCAAATTCAAGAAAAGTGCAGAGAACTACACATTGGCCAGTTCTTTACTTTTCTTTTCACATTATTTAGTTCTCCAAAACCTTAGAATCAAATTTCCCATTTCTCTTCCTCTCCTTTTTCCTCTCCCTTCTCTCCTCCCTCTCTCTCTCTCTTTTCCTTCACAAATTTATGTATTCTCATGTATTTGACATCATCTAAAGTATACCATGCCCACTGCTCAATTTTATGCAATCTAGGCCATTTTCCAACTCTATCTCCTCCATTGCAAGTGTTCCTCAACATAGGCCAAAGGAATTTAAATCTCAATCGATTTTTTAAATGAAAGGCTTAGCCTTAGCTTAAAATTGCTTAAAATAGACAACTTTAGTTTATATGAATGAATATGTGAATTTTGTTTTGCAGTGGGGAGGGTGTCCAGACCTATGGGTTCATTGTAGGAAATTCTGAGTGAGGAAATCCCCTCAAACAATACAGATCAATAAATGCTCTACAATTTATAGTTTTGAAATTTGTTTAAAGGACTTAGAGCTCAAGTTAATTGAAAATGGTCTCAGAGGGAGTATATATCAAAGGTGAAACCTGAACTCTAATCTTCCTGACTCCAGCCTGATTCTAAATCCACTCTTCCAGACTGACTCTCATAGAACATACACAACTATATTTCAATGGAAATTTTGCTAAGATCTGAAATATTTATGCCACTTGAAGAGTGATACCTCAAAGGATAAACAAGAACCCACATACTATTAGTAGAAGGTATACTCCTTCAAGCATTGTAACTTACAGGTAACTGGGGGAGATAGAAAGAAGAGGATAACACTTAAGTTTTGCTACAAAAACTCCAATTTGAGGGCTAGTTGCTTTGACCTTTCCTTCTCTGTTGTTTTTCCTGGCCTTACTTGATACAGAATTACTGAAACAAAGAAAACCTGTACTTTGACCATCTCTCACCATTCCTGACACCATTTAGCAAAAGAGGTGTATCATTATTCATTTAAGCATACATGAATATTGGGGGTAATGCTATTACAGTATTAAATAGGGTTTTAAAAAAGATTCAAAGAACAGATAAACCGATATTAAAAAAAAACTACAGCAGGTTTTTTTTGTTTTTTTTTTGTTTGTTTGTTTTATGGGAAGTATTCCTTTCAGTTATTCCTAGATTCAAGTACTCTCTTTGGCTTGTTTTGCCACCACACCTACTGCTGGCAAGTATTTTTCTTCTTTGAAGGACAAAAAACTAAAAGTACATCCTTGCTTACACAGTGGTCTGTCCCAAAATAGTTTTAGGGATATTCTTTATACTAGTTTTATCAAAGGCAGCTGGAGTATTTAATAAATACAGAAATATCTGCAGACATTTTTGTTTTTTAAAAACATTTTAAAAATCTACGCAAAATATTATCCCTAAAAAGACTTCAAAAGTCAAGGAAAGCATAATTATAATGGATAATATTATAATAATTATAATGGATAATATACTTCCATAGATTTCTGTTGCTCATTAAGCTCTAGAATTTTAAGAATGGATCATTTCTGTATCAGAGACATGAATAAAAGTTTATTGGGCCCAAGCTTAGCAATAAGCATTTTCCAATATAAAAATTACAATAGAACCTTCATTGGAAAAAATTAGCAATTGAAGCATAAAATGACTACGAGCTTAAAGGCTAGAGATATAAATATATTTTTATTTTTTGTCATTAAAAGATTCAAATACTCTTCCTTGCCTCATTTGGTAAAGAAAGTATTCTTCTGAATGGGGTTTGTTAGGAGCATGTATGTCTTTCAAAAGGATATTATCTACTCAACAATAAAGGTAAAGTCTGAAATACAGTTCTACATAAAACATCTGGGATGATTCCTACTGGTGGTAATATTTTCCAATCATAGCCTTCTATTTTTTTCTAATTTATTTTATCAATGTTTGGAAGCATATTATATTCACAATTCTAGTTTGTTTGTTTTTTTCTTTTCATAAATGTAATCATTAAATAACAGGAAACTTTACACAAAGGCTCTCATAAAAATGGATGTAGAAGAAAACTAGCATTTCAAAGTTAGAATAAAAAAAAGCTAATGCATATAGTTTTCAAATTAATATATGCTCTGTTTTGGTCATACGTACTCATGAGGTAGTTAACATGGAATATACAAAGGAATAATTTGATATTATTCCTCCATCCTGAGGAGCTTATACAAGTTCCAAATAGTCAAAAAATTATTCAACAAACATTTATTAAGTGTTCAATATTTGTCAGACATTGAGGACACGACATAAAGACAAAAATGAAACAGATCCCAAAGTGTCACAAAACACTGGGGAGGAGTAGTATACATTTTATTTATGGATAAAATAAATACATATATAAAATTATCTTAAAAATTAATTGTTTTATTAAGGGGAAGGAGGAAGGACATTCCAAGCACAGAGTAGAGAAAGTGCAAACTCCTCCATAATGTGAAAGCAAGGACTGAAATAACTTCAGATGGCTAAATAACAAAAAGCAAAAAGATTTATGGGAATGAATCTATGGGCTTTTACAAGAAAAAAAAAATTCCACAGAACTTGGGGTCTTGACATGACCTAAATAATGCTGGCTAGTAACAAGATTCAGAGTTATTCAAAAATCTTTGCACAGTGACAGATTGTTTTGAAAAGATCGAAGGACACTGGGCATTTTGTTACTTGTGGCCATTCCTGGCAGTGACCCAGGGATTACAACTATACAACCTTCAAAACAGCATAAAAATTGACTTTTAACAACAGGTCTCAACAGAGCAATGAATGTGCACATTCATTCCTACTGTGACATCAATGATTTCAACCCTCTCTTTGAACTTTGGAAAAGTCTAACCAATAGTGGCTATCCTCTAGACTAACCCTTCCTTTCCTCCTCCCCACAAAACAAACAGAAAAATGTTAGAATCTGATCCCGAACAATTATTGTGGTTATGATTTTTTTGTTTGTTTTGCTTCAAAAAGAAAAAAAGGCGGTTTAAGAAATTAGGGTGGTTTACATTTCTAAAAATAACACATAGGTATATCAGGAAGAAAACATGACCACAGAAAGGATCCAAAATTATTCTGAGAAGAAATAACTGAGGAGATTTTTTCAGAAGATTTTACATGATATGTATATTTAAAAAGAAGGGAAAGGAAAGTTTGATGACAGCATAAGTATCCATAAGGATTTTCTCCACAATAAATAGATTCAAAGAACTGCCCACATTTTCTTTTGCCTTATTTAAAATTCTCAAATATTCCTTTCAGATTTGACAGCTTATAATAAAACAAAAATGTACATTTTTCATTTATACTTTGGATAACATGCTTATAAAAAAAGTGCTTATGTTTAAAAATAGCTAGTCTTCCTTAGCTTATTTATGGTAATATATATATGTACATATGTAATTGAATATATGTAAGTATATGTATATATATATATATCATTGAATTTGATAAGAATTTTTTAAGCATCTATTACAGCTATACTTAGGGCAGGTAGGTGGTATAATGAAGAGAGCACTGGACCTGAAGATAGACAGGAAAGCTTATCTTCCTGGGTTCAAATCTGACCTTAGACACTTACTAGCTCTGTGATCCTTAGCAAGTCACTTAACCCTGCTTGCCTCGGTTTTCTCATGTGAAAAATGAGCTGGAGAAGGAAATGGCAAACCACTCCAGCATATTTGCTAAGAAAACCCCAAATGGGGTCACAAAGAGTCAGGCAGAATGAACAACTACAGTTATCCTTCTGACTCTTAGGACAACATTGGGTCCTCTCATCCTGGAATTTCCCTCATCACCTTGATCCTTCTCAGTCTGCAAAAATCACTTCACCATGCTGGCCTCTTTCTCATTAGTGAATTCCTTTCCAGATCTCCATTTTCAGAACAGGTCCATGATACCCAAGCTTCATTCCCCTCACAGCTCCACTTCTGACTATACAGAGTCTGCCTCCAGGATACCATATCAGTAGTCTTTATCTCTCTACCCCATCCTCTGCTTTTTGGCTCCCTTTTATGTATTGTCTACCTCCGTTAGAAAATTACCTTCTTTAGGGTAGGGACTATCTTTCTTCTTGCTTTTGTTTCTGTCTCAGCACTTAGCACAGTGCCTGGCATGAAGGAAATAATAAATGCTTGTTATCCTGTGTGCTTGTTTTGCCTGTTTGCTAAACTTACCTCTGAATATTGTAGTTAAGAGATAAAAACCATACAATCTCTACCCTCAAAGAATTTACAACCTACTGGGGAAGAAACATGTACATATATAAGTAAATAGAAAACATATACCAAGTAAATACAAAGTCATTTTAAGAGTGGAATTCTAACAACTAGTGGTGTCTGATCAAGAAAGGCATCAATTTGGATGTTGTATCTAAGCAGGGCCTTAATGAACCTAGGGATTACAAGAGGCAGAGGTGAGGAAGATATACATTCTAGATTTAAGGCATGATCTTACAAAGACCCAGAGGCAGTGGATGAAACATTGGATATGGAAAATAGAATGGAGTCCAGTTTTAAAAGCAATATTTTTCACTTGATGCTCTATCACTGTGAATCATAAAACATCATAATCTGGGAGGAATCAAAATGGCAGATAATTCAAAGTGAACTGGAAATATCCCTATTTGGGGAGGGCTGACTGGAGTATAATTAAAATGCAGCATATTACCAACAATGATCTATAACAACCTGCAGTATAAGCAACTTGAGAACTTAACATACTGAAGAAAACAAAGGGCTAGGCAGTGAAGACTCTAACAAGATTGATAACAACTTTATCTATTACAATACCTGAGTTCTATGTCAAAACACAAACATCTGTCAGACAAAAGTGAAAATCAATCTTCATAGGAAAATGACATGTAAATATATAGATACTGTCTTTAATGAATGCTCTTCACAGTTGGTACTCAAAAAATGTTAAAGATGGGGGTGGCTAGGTGGGTCAGTGAATAGAGCACTGGCCCTAGAGTCAGGAGGACCTAAGTTCAAATCTGACCTCAGACACTTGACACTTACTAGTTTTGGGAGCTTGGGCAAATCACTTAACCCTGATGGCCTTGTCTCCTCCCCCCTCCAAAAAGAAAAAGAAAAGGGAGAAAGAAAGTAGTTAGCTAAGAAACCATTTTCCTTCAGGAACATATAAAATAGATTTTTTTGGTCACGCCTGTGATTTAATCTTCATAGGAATATGTTCTAAAATGCAAATTGGTAACTTCTCTGTAATTTATAATCATAGAGGTTGCCTGAGACAGCAAGTGGAGTGTGGGGTCGAGGGTTGGAGGAGGCAGGGGGAAGGAAATAAGCATATATTTAGTACCTACTATGTGCAAGGCACCTTACTAAGCACCTTTACAAATATTATCTCATTTGATCCTTATAATAACTCTACATGATAAATGCTATTATTATTCCCATTTTATACTTGAGGAAACTGAGGCAAACAGAGGTTAAATGACTTGCCTAGAATCATATAACTAGTAAGTTTCTGAGGTCAAATTTGAATTCAACTCTTCCCAACTCCAGGACCAGTGTTTTATCCTGTATTCCAATAGCTGCCACCAATAGCCACATAGTGAATATATGCTAGAGTCAACATCTGAACCCAGGTTCTTTTGACTTGGCAGCCGGCTCTCTATACCGCATACAGTGTTTGCTCCTCTTGGAAAAATGTATTACCAGACATAGGGAGGACAATAAAGAGTAGGCTACAACTGCTCAACCATATGCCTTGGAAGAGAGAAAGCTGACTTTATATAGTATTACTGAGTGATTTAGATTATACTGATTCTAATGAATGATAAATGAAGGGATATATGAGAAAAATCTAGAGGCAAAATATGAAGCTAATGAGATATCCTGGTAGTTATTCTAGCTTAATATATACTTCTTGTCCCAGAAGAAGTCACACTTAGAAGATTTAATGTCGGGGAGTCAGGAAAAGAATTGGATTAAGGTTAAAGAAATGAATCAAATCATTAAAAAAAATACTCACAAAAGAATGAACATGGTCTGTCAAAATTTTTTATAATACACATACAATAATTCAAAAAGAACTCTGGCTTAAGTCAGTTTGGTATTTCCCTCCACTCCCATTACAATGTATATTCTTTGAAGACAGGCACTGCTTTTTTTTTTTAATCTTTGTATCCTCAGCACTTAGCACAATGCTTGGTATATAGTAAACACTTAATAAATGCTTATTGAGTGACTGACTCTAAGAATTTATTACTGTTGTTGTTCAGTCATTCAGTCATGCCTAATACTTCATGATCTCATGGACCATACACACCAAGCCCCTTTATCTTCCACTATCTCTCAGTCTGTCCAAATTCATATTAATTGTTTCCATGACACTATTTGTCTTATCTGCTGCCATCTCCTTTTTCTTTTGCCTTAAATCTTTCCCAGCATCAAGGTCTTTTCCAATGAGTCCTATCGTTTCATTATGTGGTCAAGGTTTTTAAGCTTTAGCTTCAGTATTTGACCTTGCAATGAATACCCTGAATTAATATATTTAACTATTGACTGATTTGATCTCCTTGCTGTCCAAGGGACTTTCAAGTCTTCTCCAGCTCCTCAATTCAAAAGCATCAATTCTGTGGCATTCAGTTTTCGTTATAGTCCAACTCTCACAACCTTATATTGCTATTGGGAAAACCACAGGTTCCTCAGGAGACAAGTAAGATGATCTGATACTCCTATCTTTTTGAAGACCTACACATTTTGTTGTGATCCACACAGGCATAGGCTTAGTGTAGTTAATGAAACCAAAGTAAATGAAATAATGCAAAATACTTTAGCCAGTTCTGAGCTTATTTATCATTTTTTTAAAGTAAAATAAAAATTCTGGCATTCATAATAAATCTAGGTACAGGTTAATACAAATAATGAATCCTGTGAAATGATCACATTATTTGAATTCTCTCTGCATATTTTCACTGTGCTGGAACCAATTACCATATTTTACATATATTGTAACTTCAAACAATGGAAATTCAAATAATGCAGATGCTTTATGGGATCCATTATTCACACTAATTGAGACCTAGCTGTAATGATGTTAAATCACCTGAAAAAAAATTAAATAGTTTTCAATATGCTGCTTAAGAATATAAGAAATAATACATCTTAGAATATTCTCCATCCAAATTGATTAAAGTAAGTTTGGATGTTTAAGGAGTACCTTAGTTATATGAACAATACTTGATTATCTAAAAGGACCATCCCCCAAGGGTTCTGAAGAGCCAAGATTTTGCTGTGTTTTTCTTCCTTCTTTCTTGTAAAGAAATGATTTGTTCAAATTCATGGGGTATTGGTTAAAAATTTCACAACACACCTCTATGCCATGTTTTGGCAGGGATGGGAATGCCTAGCATTCTTGTCGCCTGATAGAGCATCTAAGTAATCAAGTTTCATGTGACCTTTATAAATTCAATTTGTGACCAACATAACCTTTCTCCGTTTATTGTTTTTGTTTTTGTTTTGGCAGGGAAGGAGTTAGAGGTTGGTAGTGAAGGATTATTTCTGCCCTTTGCTCAGCTGGCCAAGGTTATATTTCAAAATGGTTTTCTTTTTTCTTCCCAATATTTCATCACAACTCATTCTAGAATTTTCTGATGTATCATAGTATTTTTGCTTAATAAAGTTGTTTGTATATATCTTCCTTAATTGCTGTTTGCCTTAACACTATTTCAAACAGAATTTAGTAATTGTATTTTAGTAAGAAAAAAGTTTTTGTTATCTAGATAATATTATTTTCTAATATATTTAAATTTATAAAAATAAATTAGGTTATGGGGAGAAAAATATGTGCATAAGTAAAAGACAATATCACTTAAGTTTATTATGTAAACCTTGACTTCATATTTACACAAGGTAAATTGATTTGTAATCCCAGTGAATGCCATAGGAACTCAGATCTAATTTTTATCAAGTGAACAAAATAGGAAAATTAGAAAAACTTAATGTTAACATGAACACGATTAGATATATTAAATCTATAGATCAATGACTATATATGACTGAAGAAAACTTATCAAAGACAAATCAGAGAAGAAGAAAATGTAATAGGAAATGATCAATGAAAATGCTCAATTATTATCTATGTATCACTTTCCATTCTCTGTTTTCTGCATAAAAATGAAGAGAAGTGGTTTTGGCATAAAACAAGAAAGGTTAATTTGAGGGTAATTAAATACCAACCTAGCAAGCCTAAGAATGGTTGCCCTTAAAGTGGTCAAGTAGATCAGTTGGAAAAGAGGTATTTATAAACTGAAGTCCATACCAATTAAAGAATAATGGAAAATCCAAGTAAAGATAATGAAATGGAATTGGAGCCCCAAAAGAAGAACTGGATGATTTGTTAATTCATGCTAATTTCTGGTTAAACAATCTCTTTCTCTGTTAATGGTTTCTATATTCATATCTTTTGGAAGTATTTTCCAGTTAAAAGTATAACATCATTCCCATGATAAAATGATAATAAATTTTAAAATTTAGATTTATGTAGAAATTTATGGTAGAAATTTACATACAAAATTCCAAGGAACTCTAATTTCTTCTCTATCAAGTAGGTGCTACTCTATTTTACAAATAGGATTAATAGAATTCAGATTCAAACCTGTGTTCTGACTTGAGGTCATGTGGGCTTTCTAATACACAATATTGATTATGTAAGGTGTTAAAAATAAACTATAAGGCCGTGTTTTGACTATTATTCACTAAGTAGACTATTAATTGGGTTTATATCACAATCGTAGTAATAACAAATGATCGCTAATATTTTTATAACACTACATGCCAGACATGCTGCTAAGCACTTTATAATTATTATCTTATTTGATCCTCACAATCACCCTGAAAGATAGGTGCTGTTTTTTACCTCCATTTCACAGATAAGCAAATTGAGTAAAGTTAAGTTACTTGTCCAGAGTAACACAGCTAGTAAGTGTCTGAGGTTAGATTTGAACACAATTCTTGATTTCAAGCCTGGTACACTGTGCCACCTAGCTTCCTGAAGTTTAAAAAACAAATAAACAAACAACTAACTAATAGATAAGGAATAAATGTGTTCTTAGACTTCATTGTTTTTAGGTTTATCTGAGTTTAAATGAAATAATTTGTTTTCTGAGGAACTGTGACCTACAAAAGTGAAATTAAAATTGACAAAAGCTTTGATTAATATTATTTATCATTCTTTGATAATTGAAGCAGTAGTACTTCCAAGTAAGTGGCACATTGGGCACAATGACCAAAATCTGTTTTTATCATTAGTACTATACAATTTTCCTATTATAGTTTACTCCCTGCAGTACCTAATAAAATTTCCCATGAATGAGAAACTCAATAAATATTGATAGTGACCATGAAATTTGATCTAGTTAGAAAATAGACTTGTTTCCATATCATAAAAGACATTAGCTTGAGAAATTTTCACAAACAGTGTCTGTGATTTCCTAGGAAAACAGGTGTGAATCACTTTTGACCATTTAGTGAGAACACTATTTTTAGTTCACAAATTTATTTGGTTACTCTCAGATATTAAGATACAATAATAACAGCTATCATTTATAGAATACTTTAAGGTTTTCAAAGTTATTTACACATTATCTCATTTGTTCCTCACAGTAACCTTGGGAGATAGGTTTCAATAATGTCTCTATTTTACAGATGCAGAAACTGAGGCAGATAACAGTTAAGTGACTTGCCCAGGGTCACAGAGTTGCCTATCTCAGGTCATCCTGACTGAGTTCAGCATTCTATCCACTGTGTCATCTACCTGCTTCAAATATCTAAAAATCCACAACCCAAATTATTATCTATGTATCACTTTCTATTCTCTGTTCTCTGCACATAGATGTACCAGTTCATTATAAATTCTGGATGTCAGGTCTTTGTATGATATATTTTTCTCTATTTTCTTTTTGATATTAGAAATATTTGGGTTTTGTTATGCAGAATGCTTTTTTATTTTGGCATAAAAATCCATTGATTTTTGTCTCCAACAATAATGAAGACATTAAAGTTACCCTTGATGAAGAATGACAGGTGTCTGTAGTAAAAGTATTAAGAGAGCTGGTCTCAAAGCCAGGACTAAGTTCAAGTCCCACAGCTGACATATAGTAGCTGTGTAACCTGGAAAAGTCACTTTAACTTCTCAATGCTATAGGTAACTCTTAAAGACCGTAAATTGCAGAAAAGTTGTCAACCTGCATCAGTAGAGGGAGTTCCTCACCTGCAAATTATCTCTACTAAAGAACTCACAAGACTAGACCCTATCTCTCAAGAGACTACTAGATATCAAATTCATTGGGATGGAGTCTGCTGGGACCCGGAAGAGTTCTCATTGATGATACACCTTGGTAAACAATAAAAACAAAACAAAACAAAAATACTGAAAAATGAACCGTGACACTGTCATTTGAAAATAAGAATGGTTATGTTGGAGAGGAGAGACTGTTGGAGGAGGCAGAACATGACAAATGCCTTCACACATTTGAAGAGATGTCATATGCTATAAGGACAGAGATGGTTTTGTTTGGTCTTAGCAGAAATAGGTGAAGTGGGTAGAATTTGCTGGAAGGGAGATTTAGCATCTATATAAAAGGAAAGGAAAAACTTTCTAAAGAATTTAGAACATCCCAAAGTGTAATAGTTTGTTCTGAAGCTAATAGATTCTTTTCAAGTGAAGAATGCTTTATTATTTGTCAAGTATGTCTGTCCTCAAGAGGATCCTTGCTAGGGAGAAGGTTGGATTGTCTCTGAGGTCCTTTCCAACTTTGAGATTCTATGGTTTTCCAAATATAGAACTGCATATAGAACCCATCTTTTAGAGAAAGAAGGATACTAAAAGACCATGAAGTCCAACCTCCTGAGTTTTATAGAGACAAGTGGAACTTAGTAAAACCTCGGCCTAAGTGTGACTTAAAAATCAGGCTTTGGCACAAACACAAAATAAGTGTATAGAGGCTGTGCATACCTCAGGCCTGAATTATTATAATCTTTCTTGTGTTGGCTTCTCACAAATACTGCAACCCCAAAATAATCTATATACAACAAATAAAAATAATTTCCAAATCCACTACTAAATAATATCACTCATCTGTATTCTAATGATGCCAAATTTTGAATCAAATATCATTTATTTGTTACTCTCTCCAAGTACTCCCTTACCCTTTATTTCATTGTCTATTTGTGGAAATTATCATTCATTTTAATTACCATATTCCATATCCAATCTTCCATTCTAAGGATTCTATTCTTTCCAGAAGTTTTTAAAATTAAACCTATCCCATAAAGTTTTCAATGGAATTCAGACAAAATGTATCCTTTGTACCAGTCAGTCATTAAGCATTTATTAAGCATCTACTATGTTCCAGTCACTGAGCTAAGTATTTGTGCAAAACTATTTACAAGCAAAACTTCTTTGAATCTCATTCACATGATTAGCTTCATTATTTACATCTTTACTTAATGAATATTTTGTTATTATGATTATATTTAAGAGATAAGAGAATCATATACATAAGGTGCTTTTACACAAATATCAGATGATATTATTGAAAATTTTAATAGGAAACTACCAAAAGAAAATCAGTAGGCCTGCACTATTGTCATGGCTTACTAATTGATCAACTTGCCTCAAATTTCTCCTCTCTCCAGTCTATCCTACTCACAACTGTCAACATAATATTTATAAAGCACTTATCTGACCATGTAACTTCCACATTCAATAAATACTAGTGATTTCTTATTAACTCTAGCACTAAGTCCTCTCTTTGGCATTTAAAGCCTTTAAAACATAGCTACAATCTCTTTTTCCCAGCCTGATTTTACATAACTTCCCTTCATGTATTTTATAGTTCCGTCAAATTGGCTTCTTGTTGTATCTCACACATAACATTCTATATCCCATCTTTTGTGTCTGGACTCTACTTCTTACTCAGGTCTGTTTGTTAAAAAAAAAAAAAAACACATTGTTTCCTTGAAGGTTCAGGTAAAGCTAAGCCGTGCCTCCTACAGGAAACCATTCTTTTGAAATTTTTTCTTTAATTATTTACTTTTAGTTTACAACATTTAGTTCCACAATCCCTTTAGTTCCAAATTTTTTTCCCTCTTCCTCTCTTCCCCCTCACTCCTATGGTGACCTGCAATCTGATATATGTTCTACAAATACCTTCACATTAAACATTAGTCAAGTTGTAGGTGAAACTTTTCTTGATATCTCTCCAGATCTTAGCTCCTTCTCCCAAGACTTTCCTATATTGATTTTTTAAAAAAATTATACATATATATATTTATTCATATATATATATATGTATACGTATGTATATGAAATGGAATGGAATGGAAAAGCATTTATTAATAATCCAAGCAGTGCTGTTACAAATAGAAATATGAGACAGTCTTTATTATCATAGAGCTCATATTCTAACTACAGCAGTTGATACATAAAGGAGGCTTCAGTTCATGGCAAACAGAAAGGTTTGGTTGTACTTAGCTTCTGGCCAGTCACGTAGTAGGGCAGAAAGCAAGACTCCAAAGGAACTTGGTAATCAATGGCAAGAAAATCATTCCTGACTAAGATGATGGTAGGTACAAAGGTAAAAGTGTAATGTGGATCTAGGATGCTTCTGGAAGAAGTGGGGTGGGGTTGAGGGTCAGCATCCATCTGAGGGTGAATAGTCAACTGTATGATGGAATTTGTGTTGGAAAAGGGGAAGTCTAGGGTTCCTCTCCATGGCATCCAATGTAAATAACCTCTGCCCATATTTTTACCTGATAGGAGGTAAGCATCTTATGGGCAGGCACTATAATTTTTGTGTAGTTTTTGTAAGCTTTTAATTATTCCAAACAAGGGGTAATCCAGCTAATACTTGGAGACTTCTTTCAATCATAAGTAACCTAGTATCTCCTGAAATATCTATTTCCATTATTAGACAGGTGTTGAAGTGTGAGACAAAAAACATATATGTGTGTATGTTTATATGTATGTATTTATGTGTATATGTAATTTAGTTTAATACGGTAAAATAATTAATGAAAAGGCAGAGTCAAATATTTAGTTGATTAAGATTTTTGATGAGAAAGTTAGTCAAATGCAAGAAGGGATAATTAATTTTAAAAAACAATTCTCATAATAATATCACTATGGCTGCTTGGTATTGTTTAATTTAGGGGGTTTTAATTTTTTTTTTACTGAGGTCTTCTATTTTCTTATATCATCATAGTAATCCCCAGTATCTCTTAGCTCCTAATCTCTGCCCTGAGGGTCATCCCATATAACAAATAGAAACTTTTTAGGAGTTAAAAATAGTTAGCCCAACTAACTGATACACTGAAAAAGTCCCAAAATGTACAATATGTAATACTTGTGGACATCCCACCTCCAGAGAGGGGTAGGTTGGAGGTGTCCTATCATATCTCTTCATTCAAGTCATGTTTGATCTTTATAACTTTGCTATATTAATTTTTGATTTGCAAGTCTGTGTGAGTGTGCGTGTGTTTTCCCATTTCCAAGGGAAATGGTCTTTCCACTTACATTGTATAATTGTATATATTGTTTTCTTAGTTGTGTTTACTCTTTATCAGTTCATGTAGATCTTTCTATGATTATTTTTATGCATCATGTATATTATTCCTTACAGTGCAGTAATATTCCATTCCATTCATATATCACATTTGCTTAGATTTTGCCTAATTAATGAGCATGTCCTCTGCATCTAATTCTTAGCTAGTATAAAAAGTATTCAAATATTTCGGCACATATGAAGACTTGCTCCATTCTTGTCACTCCTAAACTCTACCTTACATTTGTTAACCCTTTATCCTTGAGGTTTTGCTTTCATAAACTATATAAGTCCTTTAATAAGATCCTTTTTTATTTTCTGATTTTATCTGATTTTTTTCCATTTCTAATTTTTGTCTCAGTCAAGTAGATTTCCCCATTCCTCTCCTCTTCTACAAGTCCTGTTCATTAATTTCATATAATCAAGTAGTTACATGACAGTAACTTATGAACTCTACCTAGTCAAGTACATTCCCTCTTTCTCTTATCCTCTTCAACTAGTTTTCTTCATTTAACATCACTTTTGCAATACTTTCAAAAGAGGATTCTCTCTGTATCATCCATCCTTTCTGTCTACTCCAGACTCTTATTCTCTGGTTTATGACCCTTATAATTATCTAGTTGCTTTCTATTTTCTGTATTCTTCACAAAATCAAAATGTCCAAGGTATCCATTCTGGGCTCCAGTTTCTGCTACTGCCTTGAAAAATTTGCCCAGTTGATTCCCTTTCTCAATTGTAGAAAGACATGGTCCCAATTTTTTTAAATGATATAAAAAACAATGAATTAGATCTTGCTAGACTTTGGTGTCAAGAACAGTTGTTTTAAACATCAAAAACAATAATTTGTCTTTGACTCTTCAAAATCCTTTAAAGTCCTCAGTTTAATTTATGAAGCTTTTTAAATTAGACTTCTAAGCAGCTAAGTGGGGGTATTAATTAAAGGAAACTGAAAACATTCCTTTCACTGTGACTATATAAATACACAAATATCCGTGTTCGTATGTGTGTGTGTGTGTGCATATAGAGTGCATATCCTCCCCCAAAATATTTTTGTAGCATTCCTCATTGATCAATGAGACAATGCATTAGGAAACCTCTAAACTAATACTGATTCAGAATTATAGAAAAAAATTTTTCATAGACTGGGAGTTTTGCTGTATGATAAATAGTTGAAAGTACAGCTAAAGAAATGTTGCTGTATTCTGGCCTTACTAGCTAGACAGTTTAGCCAATAGGACTAATTTTCTGGTCATAAATAACAACAATGGTGATTATACATTTAAACTCTATAAAAACCATATGCTTTGGATAGGAAATGACTCAGTGAGGAAACCTGCTTTCCCAGTTCAGAACAGCAAATATTTCTTATTTCATAGTCTCAAAGAGTAACTAGGAAAGGGAAAGAAGAGAAGGGAATAAACATTTATATAGCACCTACTATGTGCCAGATATTGTGCTCAGTTCTTTACAACTATTATTTCATTTGATCTTTGCCACAACCCTGTGAGGTAGGTGCTATTGCTATTCTCTCTCTCTCTCTCTCTCTCTCTCTCTCTCTCTCTCTCTCTCTCTTTGTTTTTTTGGAGGGCAATTGGGTTTAAGTAACTTGCCCAAGGTCACATGGCTAGGTTTTTGTTTGTGTGTGAGTTAAGTGTCTGAGACTGGATCCGAACTCAGGTCCTTCTGACTCCAGGTCCGAGGCTCTACTCACTGCGCCACCTAGCCACCCTGTGCTATTCTCATTTTGCAATTGAAACTGAGGCAAACAGGGTCTCACCCTGGATCACATGGTCAATATGTTTGAAAGACAGAATTTGAACACTGGGCTTCCTGACTCTGAGGCAGATTCTTTAACCACTACACAAGCCTACCTCTCACCTACATCCACCATGATCAATCAAACATTTATATCACTCAATATTGTGGCAAAATAAAGTTAATTGTGACAAATTACAAAAGTTGAAAAGGCTGAATTCTATTTTTGCTTCTACCATTTTCTAACAATACCAAATCAATAATCCCCTTATTCTTCATAAATATAATTATATAGCCACACTGGTCTGGCCATGCCCAGTTTGGACAACATGAAGATTAGCATCCCCTAACACAGCTGGGATGTGCTGGGGTAGTGAGTCTCCTTTGATTGACTGCCTGAGTCTTTAAAACTGGTTATATTGGTATGATCACTTTTGGTTTTTTGCTCCTTCTTTTTCTACCATGTTTTCTTTCTATAGCTCTTCTTGGCTGTGTCCAGAGAATGAAAATCCCAATTCACCCACAGGGAAGATGCCATGAATTAAACTGGTGAAAGGAGAAGGATGTTCCTTCTTTTGCTCCCTTTCTTCTACCCCTGACTAAGAAATAGGCTTAAAAAGTATTTGTTGCTGTTTGTTGTTTTTCCTCGGTTTTAAATACTAAAGGTGATCTCAATGGACCAGGAGTTTGAGCTATGTTGAACTTGAAATGAGGATTGTAGGTAAGGTAATGACCAGCCCCAAATGGAAGAAGCCAGAATGCTTAGTTTTGTACTTGAGTGGTTTTGTACTTGAAACTAGGGACAGTGCTCTATAGGAACTAAGCTAAGCTATGAATCTAATCCCTTCCTCTCCAAAAGGGCTGAAGTGTAAAGGGAGAAAAGGATTATGTTTCTCATGTGTTAGCAGGAATGTTTGTATATTTGTTATTATACCTTTTACAGTAAATATTTTTGTAAAAGCTAATCTATTAGTGGATAAATGGAACTGAGGTGCAGGGGGTCCCCCCTACACTTGAGAGAAAATATTCAGTGGGGCAGTCACTGGCAGAGAGCCTGGGTACCCCTCAGTCTCCTTAAGGGTACCAAAGAAGGCAGTGGGGAAGGGTCACCTAATATACTTAACTTTCATGCAATGAGAGCCATGGTAGCAAGTGCTACAATTATAAAATCTAAGTGAGAGTAACAGACTTCATTGACTTTTAAGGATATAGAATTTATTTAATTTAACAAGCATTTAAGTGTCTCCTAAGAAAAGAGCACAAGTTACTGTGAATAAAAAAACCAAAAAAGAAAAATAAAGAGTCCCCATCCTTAATTGTATTCTTTCTATCTGCTGCTTACCTGGCCAAGGTTATATTTTCAAAATTGTTTTCTTTTTTTCTTTCCAATATTTCATGCCACCACATTCTAGAATTTTTTGATATATCAGACTGTTTTTGTTTAAAGTTACTTGTATATTAGTTACTTGCTATAAAATATGAACATAAGTGAAAACAAAGTAATTTTTGGAACATTAACAATCAGAGGAATTAGGTAGATATTTATGAAAAAAGGAGATCCTGAGTCCAACCTTGAAATAAACCAGGGATTCTAAGAGTGTCAGAATTCCACTTAGGAAAAAAAAAAGAATCTTTATATCTCTGAAGGTGGAATAGAAGACGGGAAAGTAAAAAAAAAACTAATGAATACCAAAGTAATGGCAAATAGAAGTGGAAAAGCTAGAACAAAAGTGAGAGATGTTTCAGATTAAAATTAATCATCTTTTTTCAGATAGTATATTTTTATTTATAAATATTCACAAATATAAATCTTCCTAGGGGGGGTTTATTACAGGATTGTGCCTTAGAACTAGGCAAAGACTAGAGGCCATTGAGTCTAGCCAACTCATTTTACAAATGAGTCAACTGAGGTAGAGAAGTAACCAGTACAGGGTAATACAGAGAATGGCAGTAAGGTGAAACAGTAGATAGAGCACTGGGTTTGGAATCAGGAAGACTTATGCTCACAGATTCAAATCTGGCCTCGGATACTTAATAGTTGTGTAACTGGGCAAGTTTTTTACCCCTGTTTGTCTCAGTTCCTCGCCTGTAAAATGAGCTGGAGAAGGAAATGGCAAACCACTCCAGTATCTTTGGCAAAAAATCCCCAAATGGGGTCATGAAGAGTTGGACACGACTGAAAACAATGTCTGAACAACAAAATAATAAAGAGAGTAAGGGTCTGAGACATGGTTTAAATCTAGAACTTCCTGGCTGGCAGTTTACCACTATATCCATTAGGCCATGCTCCCTCACATTCAGGTAGTCAAGAAGCATTTATTAACATTTCCTGTGTATCAGACACTATGGTAAGCTCTCCCCATTTTTTCTATACCAATTCAAACAATATTAAAGGCTTGAGAATAATTTAAGTGCTCTTGTTTCCCCTAATTAATCTCATACTGATATGAATTGCTGGGAAGTAAATTGGGTATTTTCCCACAGTTTTTAATAAATAATTAATGCTGCTCTATGAAGAGTAGGATCATCTAAATAGCCTTAAGAGCCCTGAATTAAATCATGAGATAATGCATGCATGGCCTGAAGCAACAAGTAAAATTATCCTCAATTTTATGTACTATTTTCACTATCAGATATTTTTGTATCTTTCTTTTCTGTATTCATAGCTAACCCGATTCCTTAAAATGAGGAATCTTGCCATTCTGCTTAACAGAAGCACTACAAGTAAGATTTGAGGTCTCTCTTCATTGGAAAATACCACCACACATTCCATTTGTTAGCTTAGGCCTGGTACAGGCATTTTAATTGGGGCACTTAGTAAAAAGAATAGGAATAAGATGCTGTAAAGCAAGGCTTCAACTGAGTGTTCAAATTTAACAGTTCTTATACGACTATTAAGCATTTATTTCACTATTCTAATAAATATTCTTGAAAGCTGAACATTCCCCACATTAGTATCATTTATGTCAGTCCCTAGTTATTTTCTGTGCATTAGAAAAACTGATGAATGCTCCAGGCTACGTCTTACAAAGCACAAGGAATGTGTACACAGCATACTGATGGAGTAAAAGGACTGTGATATTTAGATAGTCATCAGTCTGATGACTCATAAGAACCACCATAATTCTATAGATTCTTAATGGGAGTTGCAAAGAATATATAGCTCACTACCAATCATATAAGAAATGCCAAAGATAGCCAGGCTGGTAGGAACATCTCCTAGAGTTATGTTAGGAAAACAAAAAGCAGGTCATCAACAGGAAGGGAAGCCTTCTGACTTTAAATTATGTTTCTGCTCCCTTTCCACTGTAACATACATTTCCCGAGATTCTGTAAAAAGCAGCCAATAGTAAAACTACATGGACCACTATTCATAGTATCAGTTTGATCCTTTCCTCAACTCTCCAGGTGCAAGTCAAATAAATTCTAAGTAGAAACATCTCCTCCAAGACAAGAATCATGTGGAATTGGAGATATGCTGGGGCATTTGTAACCAAGAGAGCTCAAAGTGCCAAGCTTCATTTGGAGCTGAAAGCTGATTTTATAGGCTTCATCTCAGCACACACTAAAAGTCACCAAAATGATAAAAGAGTAACTTTCTTCAAGCCTCTTGCTTCTAAATGGTAAGTCTTTTTAATTCTCCTATTGATATGACAAACATCAACTCACAAGAGGAAAGAGGCAATATGGTACAGGAGAAAGAAAACATGTCCTATTCATGGCTCTCCCCTTCACCAGCTATGTGGCCCTAAGTGAGTCACCTAACATTTCTGAACCTCAGTTTCCTCATCTATAAAATGGAAAAAATTCCTCCTTGGCATACTTTATAAGTTGTTGAGATGATCAAATATGATAATGTATATGTCATTCAATTAGCATTTACTAATTGCTTACTATATGAAAGGAACTATGCTAAGCACTAGTATATGAAGAAAGCCAAAAGACAGTCCCCCAATCAAGAAGCTAATCATCTAATGAGGGAAACAACATGTACAAAGAATCTATAAACTGATCAATTTGAAATAGTAAACAGAGACTCAAGGGGGATCAGGCAAGGCTTCCAGAAGAAGTTAAGACTTTAACTGGGACTTGAAAAAAGTGAAGGAAGCCAGGAAGTAGAAATGAGGAAGGAAAGAATGCCAAGGCATGGGGGACAGCCAGGGAAAATCCACAATCAAAAGAGGAGAGTTTCTTGTTAGAGGAACAGCAAGGAGGTTTATTAAATTACTTTGTTAACTGTAAAGCATTCTATAAATATTAATAATCCTTAAGGGAGAGAGGCTATATAATGCATGCAGTTTCTGCTTATCTATCTATAAATGACTGAAAAAATGTATTAAGCAAGCCTGTGCTATGTGCCAAGCACTGTTTAAAGCTATGGGGACACAGATATAAATGTGAAGAAAGCTCCTATTTGTTATTCCTAAAGCAAAGATCTAACCATTTTAACTTCCCTGCTCAAGAAGCTCTAGTGTCTACCTGTTTCCTCTAGGATCAAATAAAAACTCTTCTATTTGGCATTTAAAGCTCTTCAAATCTGGCTTCAATTTATGTTTCCAGATGATTTCACATCTCTCTCTCTCTCTCTCTCTCTCTCTCTCTCTCTCTCTCTCTCTCTCTCTGTCTCTCTCTCTCTGTCTCTCTCTCTCTCTCTCTCTCTCTCTCTCTCTCTCTCTCTCTGTCTCTCTCACCCTCTCTTATTCTGTTTCTCTTGCATACATGTACGCACACACACACCCACATACACATACACATGCCCACAAGCACACACACATGCACACAAGCACACACACGTGCTTTGTTCCAGCCAAATTTGACTACTTGATTGACTACTGGGGCACCTAGGTGGTGAAGTGGATAGAGTGCTCAGCCTGGAATCAGGAAGACTTGAATTCAAATCTGACCTCAGACACTTACTAGTTGTGTGACTCTAGGCAAGTAATTTAATTTCTATTTGCCTCAGTTTCCGCATTCATAAAATGAGGATGATAAGAGGATGTACCTTCCAGAAGGATCAAATGAAATAATAATTATAAAGCACTTTGAATATCATCTGGCATATAGTAAGTGCTAGATAAATGTTAGCTACTGGTAGTAGTTGTAGAGGTAGTAATACTTTCCTTATAAGATTAATGCTACATCTACTTCTTCCTTGTCTTTGCACAGGCATGCCCAGAATGTTGTCCATCTTCTCCTCTGCCTCTTGGAAACCCTAGTTGTCTTTAAGGCTCAGCCTAAGTACTATCTCCTACAAGAAGTCTTTCCAGATCTCACTGGTCAATTGTACATTCCCCTACCCCCCAAATTACTTGGTATTTGCATATATGTATATATTTTGTCATCACTCATCTGGTTTTATAGGATGTTCCAAATGTCTTAGTGCAGTTTTAAGCTATCTTCTTAAGTATGCTTCCTGGGAGGAGATACTGTCGATTTTTTTGTCTTTGTTACCATAGCACCTGCCACTGGGCCTGGCAGAAAGTATATATATATATGGGCTGGTAAATATATGGCCTGGGAGCGAAATGTGACTTCTTCAAGGTCTAGATGTAAAGATTTACTGAGGCAATTGCCAATCAGGAAAGAATGATAATGCATAATATTAGGCAAGATGGAGAAACGACATGGTTATTCAGAGAAAGTGGAGCTTCTATTTCATCTTGAAGCAAATGTACCAGGAAACGTGGTCTGGCAATACCACATACTGGCAAAAATTCCAAAGATGTAAGACTCCACTTTGAAGTGAAAAAAGAATGTCTTGACTTTCACACAAATAAAGAAATGCAAAGAAAAAAAGGTAACAGTAACTTGATAATTTCATGTAGCAAGTTTGCCAAAATTAAAATCGGATGAAAAATCCTAGCTTCAACTCTTTGGTTTCAGCTACCAGGAAGCTAAATTTGAGTGGATAGAGTCTGGCCTGGAGTCAGTAAAATCTGAGTTAAACTCCAGGCTCAGAAACTCCCCAGGTGACTTAGAGCAAGTCACTTAAACCTCTGTATGCCTCAATTTCCTCATCTGTAAAATGAGGATTATAACAGCATTTTTCTCACAGTGTTGTAACAAAGAAAAAAATGAGATAATATTTTGTAAGATGCTAATCCAGGTGCCTACCTTAAGTACCTTATTCATATAATAAGTTTATAAACTCTTTTTCAATAGATTTTATATCTAACTTCTTGAAATTAATAAAATAATAATAAACATACTTAAGATAGATATTTTAACTCTGACTAATGAAGTCTGGAAAACATTATCAATTTTTTCCACAAAAATGATTTTCCAACTTCCTGGAGTCTATTAAGCCCATCATCATCTTTTCTTACTTCCTTTCCTATAGATTCGTTGCCATCTAACGAAGCCCACATTAATTTATTATTTGGTTTTCCTTACCACAGTTGACATGATTATTTGTTCCTACCTTCTGGCATACCACAGTTTAGAGTATATTAGGGCTGCTATATCAATTGTAAAACTCACTGAAAATAAGAATAATATATCTCTCTGCCTCAAGTATCTCCCCCTGCCAGTCAGTCCTGTACTCAGCTGTCAAAATAATCTTCCTGAGGCACAGTTCTGACTATGTTACTCTATTGTCAGTCAACTCCACTGGCTCTTTATCACTTCCAGGATTAATAAATGTGTGTTGTACAAAGGAAAAAACAAAAGTCTTTTTGAATTTTTGCTAATAATAACTTAAACTCAGGTCAAAGCTAAGTGGCATATAAAACAGGATTAGGCATTTTCCTAACTATTTCCTTTCTCTCTTTTGCCATACCTTCTCTCCTCCCCATTCACTGTCAATCTATCCTCTAAGCTTAAATCACCATTAACCTAACCTGTCAAATGCCTGATGCCAGCTACAGGGTACATCTTTCTCTAGGGAGCAATCTCACAAAACAAGATTCAAATAGTCAACACTAGACTATAAACATCATTATTAAGTGATTCCTACCTCCAGCTCTAGCACATGCTATGTGAGCCCTGAAGCAATATAATTCATGACATCAAGATCAATGCAGATTCTAGTTTTCACCTTCACTCGATACAAAAAAGATAAGGGGAAGAACCAGGGAAAGATACTCAGGTTACAGCACCATGACTGTCACAGATATACTGCTCTATCAAGCCTCAACTAGCCTCTGTTTATACTTAAATGCAGTGAACTATCATGTATAGGTTGGTGAGATTCAATGCATATCAGTCACCTTCCCTATTATCTAATTCCTCTAAATAATTTAGCACAAGCTCTGATGCAAACAGCCTTCACTTGATGAAGCTATTTCCAAAGTGTCTTATGCCTTGCACATGACAGTCTATCTCTAGACTATGAACTTTCACTGCTATACCCCATTCATTCCTTATCACTGCTTCCTGGTTTCTCTGACATCCTTCAACTCCCAACTAAAATCCTGCCTTGTACCAGAAATTTTTTCCTGTATATATAGTTTGTATATGTTACTTGCATGTTGTTTCCCCTACTTGACTATGAGCTCCTTAAGAGCAGGGATTTTTTTTTGCCTTTCTTTACATCCATGGTGTTGGGGCAGCTAGCTGGCACAGTGAATAGAGCACTGGCCCTGGAGTCAGGAGGACCTGAGTTCAAATCCGGATCAGACACAACACTTACTACCTGTGTGACCTTGGGCAAGTCACTTAACCCCAATTGCCTTGCCTTCCCACCTCCAAAAAGCAAAACAAATAAAGAAATACATTCCCAGCACTTATTAGAACAGTGCCTAACACATAATATGCATTTAATAAATGTTTATTGACTGACTGAAAGCCAAAGAATGGAGAATAAACAGGAGAATGTAGATACACACTTTAAAGTTTTTGTTAATCAACTTTTTGTTTCTAATAGTATTTTTTAGAGTACTGAGAAAGTCCTTTCCTTATACTTTTCACTTCTGGCAATGAGATTTTATTTATACTACAATATAGTATAGTATTAATATGCAGAATTCTTATTTTATTAAACGTGATCATGACCAGATGCCTTAGTATTAAGTAATTGTCAAAATAAATGTAAATGTGTCAAAACAAGAGAAGCCAGAGACAATGGCATAGTTTTCATAAAGATCAAACTGTTTCCAAGATAGGAATTCATTGACACTGCCAACTGAGAAATTATGCTCTTTTTAGGCCAAAGGGAAAGGATGCCTGACTTATTCAATTATAAACAACTGCCTGTAATGATATCAGTTTTGACTCACATTGGAATGCCCTGCTGTTTTTGTGTGCTTTGCTATTTCTGTTTTATTTTAAATTTGAACTTGAAAATGAAAGCACATCATGAGGCTAATTTCTCATATCTTAGATTGTATATAGAATTGTCTCACTTTTATCAGGATAAGATTTGTGACAGTCATTTGGCAACTACCATGTTTTCCTCCTGGTAAAAGTATTTTTTCAAATAATTAATAATGTACTTTATCGATCATACATCATGATTAATGAAAAATACATGAGTTTTCCAGATTCTGATACACTAAATACTAGTTAACTTGAGATATTAAAAATTGACCATTATCCTTCATATCAAATATCAAAGACAATGACAATAAGTGTCTCCTAATAAATTAATAAAATGACACTCAACAATAAAGACATGTTCTAAAAATATACTCTGAATCCTGAGAGGTTTATTTAACATCTAAAAAGTTGTTTCTACAAGAAATTTAAAAACTTACATGATCAATTAGTTCTCGAACCATTCCATTCCACTGTCCATTGACATCATCCTGGGCTCCATATTTTCCATCCTCCACAAGTCTAATCTCATAGGTAAAACCAAGGATTGTAGCTAGTTCCCTGAGGAGGTCAATGCAATATCCCTCAAATCGATCATTTCCATACAGAGGTTTATCAGACTTCTTGAACATAACATAGGGTTCTTCCTACAATAATTGAAAAAAAAGGGAAGAGTTTCAGTTAATCATCATATTTATGCATCACAGAAGACACAGAATTTCAGTCTCAATTTTTTTTTATTTTTTTTATTGGAGGGGGGAGGGAGGGCACTTAGTGTTAGGTGACTTACCCAAGGTCACATGCTCCACAATTTTTAGTATCAATGGCAAATTATTTTGGGTATTGTTACTTTCATTTTAACCACATTCTCTCTAGCTGAAAGTAATATGTTAGGTTACATTGCCCAGAAAATAGTTTTATTTGGAGAGACTAAACAATGTGCTTATGTTGTGGATTTAAGAAGTGTCAGAACCCACCTACCTCAAAATATGACCTGTGTTCTGCCATGTTTACATTTTTTGTTCTTACTCAGTCCACTATTATTCATTCCTTTGGGTTAAATATGAAGGTGAGACATTTTCTAAGTCGGTCACAATGAAAAGACATCTTTCTTTAGAAAAAAGAGCAAACTTTGGGAGTCTTATTCATTCATTCCATTAGCATGAATGCCTTTATCAGAACTGGGATCTTGGGAGACACAGAGTATTTGTCCTTGAGGGGACAATTTACAGATTAAGTAAACTTAATTGTGAAGTTTAAATATGGCAACAAGAAAGCTCTCATAGATGAGCAGAAGAAGGACGGTGAATGTACAAAGCTGGACTATGCCAGCATGAAATTGTTACAAAACAAAGAGGATGGGCACCAAAATGGGCAAATGGCTAAAAGACAGGAGGGAGTAAGACAAACAGACTAGTTTACACTCCTACTTAAGACTGTCATGTGTTTGAATATGTTATACTTGTTTTTGTTCTGTGAAAATATAGATGGGGGACAGGGGGGAGAGCCAAAATTGCGGAGCAGAAGCAGGAAATTCCGTGAGCTACCACCAAAACCACCTCAAATACCTGTAAAACATGACTCTAAACAAATTTTAGAGCTATGCAACCCACAAAGTGACAGAGAGAAACAAATCTCCCAGTGAAGGCAATGTTGTAGGCTGACAGGAGAGGTCTATCACACCTCAATGGGAGCCAAGCACAGTCCCACGTGAGCCATGCCAAGCCTGGGGCAGCCCCAACCAGCGGCACAGAGGGACAAGAGCAGACTTCAGGAGAGTGAACCACCAGCAGCTATGGCTGTTTCCAGATTTATCAACCCATAAACTCCAAAAAGAAAGTAAATGGTCAGTGGGGAACTCTGTTGGAACTGGGTGAGCAGAAGAGCAGAAGAGCACAGTCTGACCCTGCCCCTGGGGTAAGAGGTTGCAGAAGTGTGACAGCTGCAGCTATGGCATGTGGCTGCCACCAGAGCACTTGGTCTACTGATTGTAGGGGGACCAAGAGACCATTCAAAGGGTAATTGCTCTTGCTTTGACCAGCATGGATCTGGATCACAACCTTGGGTGGTGGTTCTGGGGTATGTAACCAGTGTGCCAGAGCTTTTGGTGGCTGCAGAGGGGACACACTCATCAGATCTCTGACAACATTTGCAAAAACCCCAGTGATTTGGGACAAAGTTCTCCACTCTGGAAGCAGAGTTCAAAGAGCTCAAAAGTCAAGTAATTGATTGGCAAGATAAGCAAGCAGAGAAAGCACAAACAGACCATAGAACCCTTTTTTGCAGACAAAAAGTATCAAAACATGGAAATAGAAGAAGTCAATAGAGGCAAAACTCCTGCATCAAAAGCTTCCAAGAAAAATATGAACCGGTTACAGGCCAAGGAGTATCTCAAGAAGGATTGTGAAAATCAAGTAAAAAAAGGGAGGAAAAATTGGAAAGAGAAATGAAAATGATGTAAGAAAATCACGAAAAGTGAATCAACAGCCTGATAAAAGAGACCCCAAAAATACTGAAGAAAATGACACCTTAAAACCATAGACTAACTCAAGTCGCAAAAGAGGCCCAAAAAGCCAATGAGGAGAAGAAGGCCTTAAAAAGCTAAATCACCCAGATGGAAAAGGAATTTCAAAAACTCACTGAAGAGAATAATTCCTTCAAAATTAGATTGGAGCAAATGGAAATTACTGACTTCAAAAATCAAGATACAATAAAACAGATCCAAAAAAATAAAAAAGATGGCAATGTAAAATATCTCATTGGAAAAATCATTGACCTGGAAAATAGATCTAGTAGAGAGAATTTGAAAATTATTGGACTACCTGAAAGCCACGATCAAAAAAAAAGAACCTAGAAATCATCCTTCAAGAAATTCTCAAGGAAAATTGCCCTGATATTCTAGAACAAGAGGGTAAAATAGAAATTGAAAGAATTTACTTATCACCTCCTGAAAAATATCCCCAAAAGAGAACTCCTAGGAATGTTATAGCCAAATTCCAGAGTTCCCAGGTCAAGGAGAAAATATTACAAACAGCCAGGAAGAAACAATTTGAGTATTATGGAAACACAATCAGGATAACACAAGATCAGCTTCTACATTAAGGGATTGAAGGGCTTGGAAGATGATATTCTGGAGGTCAAAGGAGCTAGGATTAAAACTAAGAATCACCTACTCAGCAAAAATGAGTATAATGTTTCAGAGGCAAATATGGTCATTCAGCAAAATAGAGGACTTTCAAGCATTCTCAATGAAAAAACCAGAGTTGAATAGAAAATTTAACTTTAAAATACAAGAAGCAAGAGAAGCATGAGAAGGTAAACAGGGAAAATAAATTATAAGGAACTTGTTAAAGTTGAACTATTTTCATTCCTACATGAAAAATCGATAATTGTAACTCTTGAGACTTTTCTCAGTATGAGCATAGTTGAAGGGAATATATATATATATACACATACATATATATATATATATATATATATATATATATATACACATACACACATACATACATATAGGTTTATATAGGAGAGTATATGTGCGTATTAATACATGTATGAGTGTGTGTATATATGTGTACATGTATACATAGATAGAGGGCACCAGATCAGTTGAATAGGAAGGGATGATATCTAAAAAATAAAATTAAGAGGTAAGAAAGGAATATGATGGGAGAAGGAGTTAGAGAGAGAGAGAATGGGGTAAATTATCTCATATAAAAGAGGCAAGAGAGAACTGTTACAATGGAGGGGAAGAACAGGAAGGCTAAAGGGAATGGGTGAATTGTACACTCATTGAATTTGGCTTAAGTAAGGAATAACAGGGGCGGCTAGGTGGCACAGTGAATAGAACACTGCCCCTGGAGTCAGAAGAACCTAAGTTCAAATCTAGACTCACACACTTGGCACAATTACTAGCTGTGTGACATTGGGCAAGTCACTTAACCCTAATTGCCTTGCTTTTTCCCTTTAAAAATAAAATATGGATGAGACTGTGACTTAACGTTTATACTGGACAAATATAATAGATTATCTGGAATCAACTGATCTTTGTCAAATCTGTACTAACTCACGTAGATATTGTAGATTGTTTATATTTTTAATATATTTACATGGTTTTGGTTTGTTTGTTTTTCTTTCCCCTATCTTAATAAAATGAGAATAGAACTTATGAGTCATAAGGGCTTGAAATATCTTAAGTGATTTTCATCCTTCTTAATGAGTATCCCTAATTTGTTGCCCTACAAAATGACATTTTTTCCTCTTTGATTAATTGATACAATCAAAATCTCAATGTCTTAAAAGAATCTGATGTAAACACTTTACCCTACAAAATCTTTATCTGAGATAACATATGGTGTTTTTCCAAAATAAAAATTTTTAAATAGTTTTAATACCATAAGACTTAGTAAGAGTAGTGCATTTTGCATTTCAGTGTAAAAGAGAGATAAAGGTAGAAGCATCAGAGGATAATTCAGTAAAGTTTTATTTTATTCTCCAGATAAATGTTGGCACTCTAAAACTTTCTTTGTTGTTACTTAGAAATATTATTATGAAACAATTGTTAAATTGCTTTGGCCTAGAGCTAACTGAAACACTTAGGATAATGAGAAAAGCATTAGTAAAATTTGAAAGAGTGCTTTATTTTCTTTTTTTCCCCATTTTCTATGTAAAGTATGTAGGTACAGCCCTGAAATCATTTTCAAAAATGATTTTGGCACTGGATATTCTGTTTAGATGGTAAAACAGCATTAAGAGTAGAGTACTGAAATTTAGCAATTTTACTGCCTCCTCTTAATTATCCTGTCAGTAGAAAGAGTTAGCATTTAACTTCCTTCCTTCCTTCCTTCCTTCCTTCCTTCCTAAATAAGTTCAGTGTAGCTCATAGTTTCTCTCTCCTCATCTCAAGACTTCATGATAGAGGATTCCAATATACTTATTTATAATCCCTCAAATACCCTAACTTCCCAGTTCCTCCCTCTATTCAGTTTTCATGACCTACATTTTTACTTTACATGAGGTACAGAAATGATGACATCCTTGATCCTGCCATCTCCCACAACTGTTCTATTTCCTTGCATATAAACCCTGAAATTTATTTTCCTTTTTTTATTCCCTCCTTCCCTATAACTTACTATACCTAATTCTGAGCTTCATCCTCAATGTCATCTGTATTACTTCCACCCCTCAGTTCTTTCCCAAGTCATTCATTACCTTTGCACTGTGTATACTCTCCTCCTTTCTCCTCAGTGAGCTAATTGAATTCTACACTCTTCTCTTTCATTGAATCCCTTGTTCCTTTTTCCTATCACAAGCAATGCCTTGCAAAACCAACACCAATGATGGATCTTGAACACTACAGACTTGGAGGAAACCATGAAAAAGTAATTTCCACTATGCCCACTACAGATTGATATTATCTAATTTTAACTGAGTCCCCCATTATCACGGTAAGCATTTCATTTTGCCCTAATTTTTTTCACTACTCTACTCTCCACAGAGGCTTCAATCCTTCTACAACAACCCTACCCCCAACCACTGAGCCAAGGACCTTACCTCACACTTCAATGAGAAAATTTGAGATCATTCACCAAGAGTTCCATTTTGCTCACAATCTCACATCATTCAGACATTTTCCTTTATTCTTTACTCCAAGCTCAAATAAAGAGGTAGCCCTTCTACCAACCAAAGTCAACCCTTCAACATGGGCATCTTATCTCCTAACTTTTCTGGTAAATTTCCTTATCCTTCCCACCGTTTTTCTCTCATAGCTTCCCCTTCTCTCTATCTACAGGCTTCTTCCCTGCTACATGCAAATATGCCTATTTAACTTCCTACCCTTAAAAACCCCTCTCTTCATCCCATCATCCCCAGCAGTTATCTTCTTATATCATACTTCTTAACTTTGGTTAAATGCCTTAAGAGGATTATTTTACATTTGGTTCCTTTACTTCCCTCTCACAAAACTCTAAACATTCAATATCAAACTAGTTCAATAAAAATGAGAAGATATGACATAATAGGAAAAATCAAAGTTTAATTTTAATCTAGTTGTAGATATTGAAAAATAATGAGAAGTAGGTGAAAAAAACAGGAATTAACAGAATTTTTTTCATTTCCAAAGAAATTTTTACCAATTTTAATCTATTACTACAAGGAAAACAAAAAAGTCTAGAAATTCCCTCAGCTTTGACCTCTTGACACCTTCACCAAGCAGAGAGATAAACAAAGAAAATAATGGCTTAAAGTATAAAATGATTTTAATTCAATATTGTATTTTTCCAAATATATGCTTAAATAATTTTTAAAATTCAATTAAAAAAAAAACTTTGAGTTCCAAATTTTCTTGCTTCCTTACTCCCCTCTCTCTTCCTTTATTCCTCCCTCTCCTCTCCCTTTGCTGAAAATCCAAAAAAATTTTTATAGGTTATAAATATGCAGTTAGGAAAAACATATTTCCATACTAGTCATGGTGTGAAAGAAAACACAGATTAAAAAAAACAACAACAACCCAAGAAAAATAAAGAAAGTAAAATATATGCTTCAATCTGCATTGACTCCATCACTTCTTCGTCTGGAGATGGACAGATTTTTTTCATCATAAGTCATCATTGTATTACGGAGAATAATTAAGTTATTCACAGTTGATCATCATTCAATATTGCTGTTAGTGCATACAATGTTCTCCTGATTTTATTCATTTCACTTTACACCAGTTCATGTAAGTCTTCCTAGTTTTTCCCCAAAGTATCTTGCTCATAATTTCTTATAGTACCGTAGTATTCCATCATAACCATGTACTACAGCTTATTCAGTCTTTTCCCAATTGATGGGCATCCCCTCAATTTCCAATCCTTTGTCAACACAAAAAGAGCTGCTACAAATATTTTTTATAAATAGGTCTTTTTCTTTAAAAATAAATATTTGGCAAACAGACCAAAGAGTGATATTACTGGGTCAAAAGATATGCATGGTTTTATAGCCCTTTGGACATAGTTCTGAATTGCTTTCCAAAATGGTTGGATCTGTTAACAACTCCAGCAAGAGTGCTTTAATGTTCCAATTTTCCTATATCCCCTACAACATTTGTCATTTTCCACAACTAATGAATACGACAAGTGTGAGGTGGTATATCAGATTTGTTTTAATTTGCATTTCTCTAATAGTGACAAAGCATTTTTCATATGATAATTGATAGCTTTGATATCTTCATCTGAAAACTGCCTATTCATTTCCATTTGTTCACTTATCAATTGGGGGATGACTTGTATTTTTTATCAATTTGACTCAGTTTTCTATATATTTGAGAAATGAGGCCTTTAGCAGAGAAACTCGCTGTAAATTTTTCTTTCATAATTATGATTAGTGTATTTTCCTTCATCACATTTTCCTCCTTTGTATGCTATTCTCTTTCTCTCCCTTTCAGCCTGTTGCTCCTCAGAAGTGTTTTGCTTCTGATCACCATCTACCCAGGATTTGGATGCAATATTCCTATGAATTTTCATTTTGTGATCTCTTCCAAGAGGTGATTGGTACCATGTCTATTTTTATATCTAGTTCTGGGATAGGCAGTTTCTTGAAAATTTCTTGATATATGATGTCCAAGATCCTTTTTTTTTGTGACTTTCAGGTAGTTCAATAATTCTTAAATTATCTCTCATTAAACTATATTCTAGATCAGTTATTTTTCCAATGAGATATTTCACATTTTCTTCTTTATTTGCTTTCTTTTAATTTTGTTTTATTGTTTCTTGATGTCTCATGAAGTCATTAGCATTTACTTGCTCATTTATAATTTTTAATGAATTACTTTCTTTGGTGAGTTTTTGTATCTCCTTTTCCATTTGACCAATTCTTATTTTTAAGGAGTTCTTCTTTTCAGTGAATTTTTGTTCATTTTTTTTCTTTTGACCAGTTCTGCTTTTTAATAAATTCTCTTTAGTGGATTTTTGTGCTTTCTTTCTTTCTTTTTTGATTTTTTTTTTTTGGAGGGCAATTGGGGTTAAGTAACTTGTCCAACATCACATGGCTAGTTTTTTATTTGTATGTGTGTTAAGTGTCTGAGGCCGGATCCAAATTCAGGTCCTTCTTATTCCAGGGCCAACACTCTACTCACTGCGCCACCTAGCCACCCCATTTTTGTGCCTTCTATACCACTTGGATTATTTTGTTCTTTAAGATGTTATATTTTTCAATATTTTTATGACTCTTTCATAATTTTCTTGCATTTCTCCCATTTTTCCCCATTTTTTCATCTGATTCTCTTATTTAACTTTTAAAATCCTTTTTGAGTTCTTCCAGGGACTCTGAAATCTGAGATCAATTCACATATTTTCTTTTTTTTTTTAATTCCATCCCACCCATCCCACCCCCCCCACCTGGTCCATTCCCTACTTGATCCTGTCCCTCTTCTATAGTGGGTACTTCTAACCTCCCCTCCCCCCAAAAATGGCCTCCCATCCATCATCCCTCCTCTCATCCCTCTTCCCCCTATTCTGCTGCAGGTTGAGATATCCCATTTAGTATGTATGTCATTCTCTCCCTGAACCAAATTCAATGAGAATGTGGTTTGGCCTTTTTGCCTTCCTATTCTTCCCCTCCTCTGCAGCCACTTCCCCTTGCTTCTTCCACATGAGATAGTTTACCCTACCCTGTTTCTCTCCATCTCCTCTTGCCACTTTCCTCTCTCACCTCATAATTTCACCCCTTAAGTATCATTCCTTCCCAACAAATTCAACTTATGCCCTCTCTCCATGTATAACTGTAAACATATATACACACATTCACATATGTATTCATATGACCATACACCCTTCTTCCATTATTTTCATACTGAGAAAAGTTTCATCAGTCACAGTTATTGTTTTTCCATGTAAGAATGTAAATAGGTTAACTTTGATAAGTTCCCTTTGATTTCTTTTCCCTGATTACCTTCTCAGGTATCTCTTGCTTCTTGCCTTTGGATGTCAATTTTTCTATTCAACTCTGGTTTTTTCCTCAAGAATGCTTGAAAGTCCTCTATTCCACTGAATGACCATATTTTCCCCTGAAACAAAATACTCAGTTTTGCTGGGTAGGTGACCCGTGGGTTCATTCCCAGTTCTTTTGCCCTCTGGAATATCATATTCCATGCCCTTCGATCCCTCAGTGTAGAAGCTGCCAGGTCCTGGGCTATTCTGATTGTGTTTCCACAATATTGAAATTGTTTCCTCCTCGCTTCTTGGAGTATTTTCTCCTTGATCTGGGGATTCTGGAACCTGTCTATAATATTCCTGGGAGTTTTCTTTTTGGGATCTTTTTCAGGAGGTGATCTTTGGATTCTTTCAACCTCTATTTTGCCCTCTGGATCTAAAACATCAGGGCAATTTTCCTTGAGAATTTCTTGAAGGGTGATTTCTAGGTTCTTTCTTTGATCATGGCTTTCAAGTAGTCCAATAATTTTTAAATTGTCTCTCCTGGATCTATTTTCCAGGTCAGTGGTTTTTCCCATGATATATTTCACATTGCCTTCTATTCTTTCATTTGTTTGGATCTGCTTAACAGCATCTTGATTTCTCATAAAGTCGCTAGCTTCCATTTGCTCCAGTCTAACTGAAGGAATGAATCTCCTCAGTGAGCTTTTGAGATTCTTTTTCCATCTGGCAAATTCGACTTTTTAAGGCATTCTTGTCCTCATTGCTCTTTTGGGCCTCCTTTGACATTTGAGTTAGTCTATTTTTTAAGGTGTTGTTTTCCTCAGTCAGGCTGTTGACCTTCATTTCATACTTTTCCTGCATTCTTCTCATTTCTCTTACCATTTTTTTCCTCCACTTCTCTTATTTTATTTTTAAAGTCCTTTTTAAGGTCCTCTATGGCCTGTAACCCGCTCATATTTTCCTTTGGGGCTTTTGGTGCAGGATTTCTGACCTCACAGTCCTTTGACTGTTCCATTCTTCAATCTTCTTTGCCCCCAAAATAGGAGTCTAATGTTTCATTTTTCTCTTTATTTTGTTTCCTTCGCCTTGGCATGATGCCACTTAATTACTTGACTTTTGGGTTTGTTGCCACAGTAGACCTCTGCCACCAGACAGGGGAGCTTCTTCCCAAACGTGTGGGGCCTTCACAACTTCCATTTCTGGCAAGCTGGATATCTGCCCCACGACCTCCCCCCCATACCACAATCCAGATCCAGGGAGGTTAAAGCAAGAGAGATTACCCCCCAAGACTAATCGCTGGATCTCCCTACAGCTTGCAGGCCAGGAGCTGGAGCTGCCACTGAAAACTGCAAAATGGCATGTCTCCTCAGTGGCTTCTAGCCCCCAGGGGAGGAAGCCAGCGCGTTCCCCAAATACTGGTCCCAAAGTCCATAGGGCTCTAACCTCTCACTTTGTCCTAGGCATGTCTGTGTTGACCATTCTGGAATCGCCACAACTGCTGGTTTTCCAGGGTCCTTCCAGCCAGCTGTTGGCCCAGCCGCCGTGGGGCTAAAACCATGGGACCTGGGCTCAGCTCTCCATGAACCCCGTGCTGTGCTGCCGGCTCCCAGAGTGCTGGGCTGGCCCTTCCTGCAGGGCTGCTGGGCTGTCCTCAGCGGGAGGTTAGCTTCTCTGTGTCGTTCTTTGGGTGCTGGGGCTCCAGAAGTTGTTCAGAGTCCCCTTTTACATAGTTTGGAGGTAATCTGTGGGGAGAGAGCTTTGGAGGTGCTGTTTCTACTCCACCATCTTGGCTCTGCCCCCCAATTCACATATTTTCTTTGAGGCTTTACATATACCTGTTTTTAATATTACTGTCTTCTGAGTTTGCATTTTGATCTTCCCTGTCATCATAGTAATTTTCTATGATCACATTCTTACTTTGTTATCAGTTCATTTTTCTAACCTCTTTCTTGATTTTTAACTTTATGTTAAAATTGAATTCTGCTCATGAAGTGGAGAGGGAACTTTCCCAAAATTCAGGTTTTCCTACTGATATGTTCTGAGTTAGTTCTGAGGAGTTGTGAGTTTTCAGTTTTTCCAAGCTGCTATGATATAAGAAAAGGTGTGATCACTATTCTCCTCATCTGTGAGTGACCAGAAGCATTCTTTTCTGCCCTGGAACTGTGACCTGGGTTCCTTCTCCCCTGTGGTCACATACTCTAGTGTGCTAGTAGTCATCCATGCTTTGTGACTGTGACTCAGAACACATGAGGGCAATTCAACACAGTCTTATACATAAGGCCAGCAAAGGGTTACCTGTAACCTCCTTTTAACCAGCTGTCTAACTGCACCCTCTGTATGCCGAGAGTTCAGGAAGCTGCTGCCTCCAAATCTATATAAAATCAATTTTTGGTCAAGGGATATAAGCAGGCAGTTTTCAGATGAAGAAATTGAAGCTATCTGTAGTTATAAGAAAAAAAAATGCTCTAAATCACTATTGATTAGAGAAATGCAAATCAAAATAACTCTGGGGTTACCACACCACACCTATCAGATAAGCTAACATGACAACACAGGGAAATGATAATTTTTGGAGAAAATATGGGAAAACTGGAACATTAGTGCATTGTTGGTGGAGTTGTGAAATGACCCAACCATTCTGGAGAGTGATTTGGAATTATGCCCAAAGGCCTACAAAACTGCAATTACCCTTTTACCCAGCAATACCACTTCTAGGTCTGTATCACAAAGAGATCACAAAAACTGGAAAATGACCCACATGGACAAAAACATTTATAATAGCTCTTTTTGTGATGGCCAAAAATTGGAAATTGAGGGGATGCCCATCTCCCGGGGAATGACTAAATAAGTTATGCTATATGAATGTAATGGAATACTATTTTTCTATAAGAAATGATGAGCAGGTAGACTTCAGAAGAACCTGGAACGACTTACATAAACTAATGCTGAGTGAAGTGAGCAGAACCAGGAGAACATTGTACAAAGTAACAGTAACACTGTGTGATAACCACCTTTTATAGACTTGGCTTTTCTCAGTAATGCAAGAATCTAAGACAATTCCAAAAGATCCATGATGGAAAATGCTATCCACATTCAGGAAAAGTACTATGGAGTCTGAATGCAGACTGAAACAGACTATTTGCTCTCTTTTTTATTTGTTTCTTCTGTCTTGTGGCTCTTCCCATTGGTTCTAATTCTTCTTTACAGCATGACAAATATGAATATTTAAAAATCATTTTAATATCTTATGACAAAATATGATGAAAGATTATGAGGAGGGAAAATTAGAATCATCAGAGGAATAATGTATTGATACAAAGATTGGTATAATTGGATCAACTTCTGGGAGCCAAGGCGGTGGAGTAAGCAGTAAACCATTCTCACTCTCCCTCATTGACCTTTAAAAACACAGAAAATATGCCCCTCGGGGGACAAAAAACCCAGAATGGCAGAGCCAGCAGAAAGACAGGGTGCAGCAGTCATTTACCTTAGGAAGCTCGGGGGATTAATAGAAAAGTACCCTCTAACTCTGTTGGAAGAGGAGCAGTACAACAAGGGGGCATCCTGGCAAGGCAGTGGATTGCTTAATGAGAGCCCAATCCTTAGAAAATACACAGAACTCTAATTCATTGCCCAATTCAAATTCAACATGTAGAAAGTTAGGTGAGACTACTTATGGCCATGAATGACTGAGGGTGTTACACTATAGTGACGAATCTTCTTATTGGATGAGGAGATGGACATGAGAGTGCAAATAAAAGGTTTGAGCTGATGATCTTTTGTTTTTAAGTATGTAAGAATTCTATAAGCTTCCAAGTAGGAAAGGTACTAGCACACTACAGCATGTGACCACAGGGGAGAAGGAACCCAGCTCACAGTTTCTTTGGTTTCTTTTTGCTTGTTTGTTTTTGTTTCTTTCTTTTTTTTCCTATCTCCACTTCATACATAAATGGATATCTGGAGATAGAACAGGCTGTGATAGTGTTAGCTTCTAAAGTTCTGAAGAGCTATCGGAGATTCCCTTAGTTACCAGAGTCAACAGTAGAGACCCCTGGATCTAAGTGCAGCAATAGCTGAGACAAGTGAGGATTCAGCCCTAAGGAATAAACTGTTTATCCTTCCTTATCTGTGGGTTGACTTATCAAGGGAGCTGCCTTGTCATCCATGAGCTAGGTACACTAACTAAGGGAATGAATGACTTGTCCATTACTCATACCACATTTGCAAGATATTCAACTAAGTTACATCATACTGAGGACATTTAAAGATGAATCTGGAGAGACAGACCACATAGATGAAAAGTGGATAGAATTTTTTTTAATGCATAACAAACTTTTCCACATTAATGACAGTGCAATCATCAGATCTATACTCTAGCATGCAGACCTATGGGTTTCCTATGTAAGGAAACAAATTGTACTAAAGAACATAAAGAAAAGAAGATCAGTGATACTAGACCAAATACACACAAAACATATGATTTAAATGGAAGATACAAAATTTGAAATCTGGGGTGCCTGGGAGGTGCAGTGACTAGAGCACCATCCCTGGAGTCAGAAGGACCTGATCTCAATCCACACTCTGACACTTAGCACTTACTAGCCATGTGACCTTGGACAAGTCACTTAACCCCAATTGCCCTGCCTCCTCCCCGACCTCCAAAAAAGCAAAAAAAAAAAAAAGATTTGGAAGGCACCGATGGCTTGCTTTCCAAGCTAAGAAGAAGATAGCAAAATAATGGGAAATCTCAGAACATTTTGGTACAGAAAAGAAAATATTAATAATTGCCAATTTGTATGCCTATTTCCCCATCCCTATAAAACTACTATGAGAGAAATCTACAAGGAGATGTAGGAAAGCATAGTGAATTGAGAGCTTCCCTCGGTATAAGGAAGATCTGAATTCACATCCTGCTTCTGACATGTTTTGGTTATAAGACTTTAATCAATTTATTTAATTTCTTAGTACTACAGGCTCTTCTTTAATATTGTAAGTAGCAGAATGTGTGCATTGATGGAATACCATAGAATCTGTAGAATCAGAGTTGAGAATTACCCATAAAGCATCAGAGAAATATCCTGTTCAAGTGATCCCATTCCATCTCATCTCCTCCAACAAATTGTCCCCTCAGTCATACCCACTTTTACTTATTTTTGATCTCTGTCTCTTGACTCATATCTTATTGCATACAAACATGCTGACATTTCCCCTATCTTGGAAAAAAAAGCCACAGACCTTTCTCTAGGTCCTTCCAACCTACTATTGTCTTATATCTCTTCTGCCTTTTGTAGCTGAAGTCCTTGAAAAATTCATACAAAATAGATACCTCCATTTTCCCTTCTATCACTCTCTTCTTTACCCCTTACAATCTGGCTTCTGATATAGTGGAAGTTCACCAGCACATTGAGTGGACCCCTATGTAATATTATAGAAACAAATGGAAAAAGAAATTCTGAATGGGAGGACATGGGTAAATTAAGATATACATTGTTAGAGGGAAGGTCCAAATTGGTATGATTATAGATCTGCAGAAGCAATAAAACATCTATTGTTAGGGACTTTCAAACCCCAGTTATTATTACAGCGTCAAATATTTTTGTCAGCACTGCATTGAAAATTCACCTAAAATGAGCACAAATAGATATTTTCCAAAAAATGAAATTCACTGAAAGTCTTTTGGAAAATATTTTTAAATAGTTTATTATGTTGTGGTGTTTGTTTTTTTTTTTTTGTCAATAGCTTATTCCTTTCCCTAAGTAGTTTTTAGTAGCTACCTCTCAACTGCCCATTTGTACCCTAGTTGATTAAAGATGTTTTGTGGCTCATTTTAAAACTTATGCAAGTAATTCCTCCTACACAGAATGTTCCTTCTTCCCATGATTCGCAGGGAGTAGATGCATGGAAAAAAACAATTTTAACATGAACCTTAATAAAATATAATTAGAAATGTAAATCTCCTATAAGATAATCCTATGATAGATTTCTAATTCAAATATAGTATAAATAATTCTTATAATATTCACACTCCTGTTTTACTACATTAACCTTTTAATGGCTCAGTAACTCTGGGATCAAATTGCCTCCCAAGCTCTAGTCCTATTTTGAGAAGTCCCATGTGGTATTTAAAATTGTTCAGGGTATCCTTCTAGGGTTGTAGTTTTCTAGAGGAAAGTACCTTTAAAATTCCCTATAGCTTCAAACTCCCAGAAAGGCATTTTAAAGGTGCTACCATTAAATGATTTTAATTTGCTTTAAGAAGTAAATTAAAACAAATCAACTTATATAGCCCTCCTGAGAGCTAAGTGAATAAGGAAGTTATGCTTCTTATTTACATAATACAAAAGGGTTGTAGGAGTTGAATCGTTCATTGATGCTTTCTGGTTTTGAATTATATATTTTCCTCAATAATTAATTCAAATAATTCAATACAGAGTTCCTGACTTGGGTAGGTGTTCTAGTAATTAAGTGATCAATTGTAGTCTCGGCCATGCTTGGTGAGCTGTCTCTATAGAAGATTTCAAATATGCAGACAAAGGTCTACAAGAAAACTCAATAAATACCACCCATCCCCAAGCTATTTGAAAGCTACCAGACTCCATTGTAACAATTTTTGTCTCCCTTCTAAAATGTACTGAGAGAACAAAAAAAGATCTCAAGTTAGCCCTGTATAGTTCCAGAGGTATGGAATGAAGGAAGGACACCTAAAATCTTGTGATATTTTCTTTCAGTTTGTCTTTATGTAGTAGATATACCAGAAAAGCTGAATATTACTCCGGAAATTTTGAATATTATCTTTGGATCTTTTCTTCCATGTCACTCATAGGAATGTCAAACAAAGTTATCAATGGTTTTCTGGGGACTTGGGAAGAAGTGTGGTACAATGGAAAGCATACTGGAATTGGATTTTGAGGACCCTAATCCAACTCCTAGCTCTGCCAGAAGTCTCTGAGCTTTGATTTCATCACTATAAGGAACTCCTGAGGAAATTCCTCCTAATAGTGAAGATAGATAAGCACATGTTAGGCCAACAAATAGTCTTAAACCCTTTTCTGGAATAATGAGAGGTCAAGTGACTTTCCCAGGAGTATACAACGAGTTTGTCTCCCAGGTGGGACTTAGACATGAGGTATTCCTGAGAGTAAAGTCAACTCTATCTATTATGCCATGCTACCTCTCACTTATCTTAAATATATAGACAGAATTATTTCAGTGTAGTAGAAGGTGACTTTATTCGGAGCCAAAGAGCCTGAGTTTGTATTTGGCCTCTACCATTTGCTATCTCTGTGAAGTTGGGGAAGATATATAACCTCTTTGGAACTCAGTTTCCTCAGTTGTAATATAAAGGGAATGGGGGTGGATTAGGTTTTTTTTTCCTTTTTCTTTTTGGATAAAGGAAGGCTGGGCAATTGGGTTTAAGTGACTTGCCCAAGGTTACACGGCTAGTGTTAAGTGTCTGAGACTGGATTATTTGAACTCAGGTCCTCCTGACTTCAGGGCTGGTGCTCTATCCACTGTGCCATCTAGCCACCCCAATAAGATAATTACTAAAGTCTCTTCCAGCTCTAGATGCCATGAGTCAAAAACATTTTAGAATCACAGACATCAAGTATATCCTAAATTTCCCAGTTCAGGTAGTTTTGAAGTATTACCATTCTTCCATTCCTGTTGGGTCCCCATGGCATAGTTTACAAAAGTTAAATTTCAGCTTTAGGGATTCTTGATGAATTTTGCTTTGGGCAATTAGCATATACTATTCTGTTTCCAGTTTCAATCTTCAGAGAGAAAAAGAGAGCTTAACAATTTAAGGACTATTTGAAATACAATTCTTCAGGTGCCAAAGATGAAGAAAATTGAGATTGGACTTGGAGAGCTGACAAATAATTAGAAAGACAAGAAATCATAAAAATGCTAGTGAAACTCACTAGAATATGAATGAAAAGGAAAGAGAAGTCAGAATGGGTTAGCTCATTATGATTTCATAGTACATCTCTGGGAAGGAGGTTCAAATATTCTTCAAAAGCATTTTCATAACAAAATTATTGTGTTGTATATGTGAATGCATCATTGGGAAGGTAAGAGGAGACCAAGGTAAGAGATCCCAGATGTCTGAATTAAGAAAGGAGAAAAGAGGCAAAAATCAGAGAAAGGAAAAAAACTTCCATAAGCCTGCACACTTAAGACTATACCTGAGAGGTAATTGTTAAGGCATTATTATATTAAACATTTCTTCCCCTTTAATTCAACTACAACTCTTCTCACTCTCCCTGTAACAATCACAGTAATTACCCATCTGAGAAAGTACCTTTATCTGCATAAATTAAATGCTTTATTGATGTAAGCTGATCACACTTAGTACCTTACCCTCTCCTTCCTATGAGAGAGAAGGGGAGTGGGATACATCAACAGAAACAGAGTGACTGGTTAATGCATTAATTAATCACCAATCATGTGAATGGTTCTATTGCTAGGCTCCAGGGATATGAATAGAAAAGAGAAATGAAATAATGCCTTAACTCTAGCAGTTTATATTCTTCAGATTGATTACAATCATGTGCAGAATGAATGAATGAGTGAATGAATAAAATTTATTAAGCCATTAATATGTGTAAAGCATTGAAGATGTAAATGAAAAAGTAAGACAATTCCTGATCTTAAGAAACATACATTCTAATGGGGAATACAACCCTTAAAGAAGAAAGGTGGTGAAGGAGACTGGACCAAGAATCAGGAAGAACTGAGTTCAAATTCAGTGTCAGATACTTTCTATGTGTGACCCTGGACAAGCCACTTAACCATTGAATGCTTCAGTTCCTCAATAGTAAATTGGAGACAATAATAACACCTACCTCACAGGACTACTGTGAATGTCAAATAAATGGTAATTTGTAGACACTTGGCACAGTGCCTGGCACATAGTAGGTGCTTGATAAATATGTTTCCTTCCATTTTACTCATGATTGATTCACTCATAAAATCAGTCAACAAACATTTGTTAAGTGCCTAGAATGTGCCAAGCACTGAGCTAAACAACCACCTACAATGTACTAAGTATTGGGGAATGAAAGAAAGACAAAACATAATCTCTACCTCTCAAGGAGCTCACAGTCCTCCAAAATGGTTTATTTTCCAGTACAGAGAAATATTCATATTCTGTGATGGGATGGGGATGTATGTAGACAAAGATGAAATGAACCTCTACCAGTCAATTTTCAAACTGAAACAGAGCTTGGATCACAGGTAACTTTCTATATCAATAATAACAGTGATTCAGAACCTCCAGCAGTCATTATTCAAACCTCATTTCCTGTTCTTCCCTGCCTAAACCCTTATTTCCATTCCCCACAACTGCTAAAATTTACTGTGAAGCTACTCATTCCCTCTATTATGCTCTATGGAATACCTGCTCAATAGTCAACAAACTTGCTTTCATCTTAAATCTTTTAACACTCCCCCCCAACTCCTTCCATCTTCTAGCTCTCACTGTGACTTGGCTCAGCCTGATGGCATAGCCTCCCTTTCAAGCACTGGCTACCTTTTCATTCATTTTCTGTAATCACTAAACTTTGGGCTGGGGGTGGTGAGGGGAAAGAACTTGGAATACTCCTTGATCCCCATAGCCACTTTCAGGTTCTCTCTTTACCACTATCACTCAGTAAACTCAACTGTTTTGAGGCCCACTTGATCCATATATAACACCCAATCAAAATTTTGCTAGCTATTATCCATCACTCTCTAGCATGCTCCCCTTCTTTCCTCATTGAGTTCACTGCCTAGCTCACAGTCTTTCTCTCCAACAAAGCCAGCTAAGGGACTTCAATATATAGATTAATGCTCCCTCAAACATCTTAATCTCACAATTCTTCAATTTACTCATATCTTATGACCTATTAACCTACCTCAACTCAGTCACATTCCAAGATGGCCACATCCTTAATTTTGTCATCACTCAAAAATGCATCATTTCCAAGTTCATTAACTATGAAATTCCTATATCTGATCACAATCTATTATTATTCCACTTCTCCCTATGCTTTGCAACCCCACTTCATCCACACCATGACCTCCACTCAGTTCTTTCCCAGGAGATCATCGCTGCCCTAGTTTCCTCATCTTGACCCGTTGGAGAATCAGTTCCACTGTATATTGGCCTCTTCTCTTGATTCCCTTGCCCCTTTATCCTGTTGTTGAATAGTCCCAATCTGAGATCCACTCCCACATTTGCTGTCTCAATTCCGATACATGTCCCACTAAAAAAAGTAGAGAAAAATATGAAACTGTTCTGGCTGAATTCACTATGAACTCATGTCACATAATTTCAACTGAGCCCTCATCACTGCAAAGCCATACTTTTATACCTCATTTATCAACACTCTATCCCACTTATCACAGTAGTTTTTCTAAACCTATTCATCTTTCCTCAAATCCCTCTTGGCTCCTCTAATCCCCTACCCTATTAGCTCAGAATCTTGGTTTCACTTAAAAACAATGAGGCTATTTATTTCTAGCTCCCCTTTCTATCCTCATCACCCAATCATCCAGTTGCTTTCTATCAGTATCTCCTCCTTCACTCCTGTCTCACATAAATGTTATGGTCCTTGTCTTGTCAAGGCAAACTCCTCTAAATGCACAAAGTGATCCCAGTTCACCTCACCTTGTCCAGCAGATTTATCCCACTATCATCTTCACTCTCTCTTTAATCTTCTATCTCTTCCTATATTGGCTACTTCACTGTTGCCTAGAAACAGACTTATGTTTTCCCCATCTTCAGAAACCTTCACTGGATTTATCCATCCCCATTAGCTAAAATCCCATATCTCTCCTCCATTTTGTGGCCAAACCCCTTGAAAAGTACTACATTAGCTGCCTCCACTTCCTTTCCTCTCACTCAAATTTTCTCTTTGCAGTCTGACTTCTAACATCTTCATTCACCCCAAATTGCTCTTTCCTAAGTTATTAAGGATTTCTTAATTGCCTTGTCTAATGGCCTTTTCTCAATTTACATCCACATTGACATCTCTCCAGCCTTTAATACTGTTGATCACATGCTTCTCCTAGATATTCTAATCTCTCCTGGTTTTTCTGACTCTTCTTTCCTAGGCTTCCTCCTTTCTGACTACTCCTCAATCTTCTTTGCTACATCTACATTGAACTCAGAGCTATGAACTCCCACAGTGCCCTACTGAGTGCCTCTCCTTCCTCTATACTATTTTACTCAGTGATCTTTATTATTTCCCTTGGATTTATTTCCCATGTCCATGGTAAAGATTCTCAAATCTGCCTGTCCTATCCTAACTTCTCTGATGACCTTTAATCTCCTGTTTCCAAGTACCTACTGTGCATCTTGGACTAGATATCCCATAGACATCCTACACTCAATGTGCAGAAAACTGAACTCATTATCTCTCTCCCCAAAACCTCCCCTCTTTCTAACTTCCTTGTTATGTTGAGAGTATCACCATCTTCCTAGTCCCCAAGCTAAAATTCCACTTCCTATTGGAAGTCTTTCCTAAACTCCCTTAATTTTAGTCCCTTCCCTCTGTTGATTATTTCTAAATTATCATGTAAATAGCTTGCTTTTATTTGGTTATTTTCATATAGTCTCCTCCATCATACTGCAACCTTCTTGAGAGCAAGGACTGTCTTTACCTATCTTTCTAGTCTTAGTATTTAGCAGTTTCTAGCAAATAGTAGGCACTTAAATACTTGTTGACTGACTGTCTATATTATTCTAAACATTTTGTAAATTGTTCTGGTCCTGCTTATCCTATAAACTCTGTAACAATTCCTATGTTTCTCTAAAGTTTCCATATTTATCATTTCTTATAGGCCAAGAATTCCATTAAATAATTTTCACAGCCATTCCTCAGACAGTGGACCCTCATACTATTTCCAAGTTTTTAATCAAGCAAGATTCAATACTATAAAGATTTTGGCGATGGATCATACATTTATTCTTGTCTTTGACCTCTCTGGAGCAAGGGTGGGATTTTTGAATCAAAGGATATGTATAATTTAATGACCTTTCTGGCATAATCATTTTCCAGAATGGTTGGACCAATTCACAGATACATTCAATAATTTCATTGCTCTACCTAGCTTCCTGTAGCCCCTACCACATGGATTATTTCTGCCTTTTATCATATTTTCCATTTTCATAGATGTGAAGTGAATCTTCAGAGTTGTTTAATTTTCTTTTCTCATATTGTTAGAGATTTGGTAACATTTTTCCTATGGTTGTTGATTTATTTTCTTTTGAAAACTGTTTAAATCCTCATATCTTTTTGAATATGTTCTTTTCCACCTGAATGAAAAAATCTCACTAATATGAGAAGTTTAAAGCATGATCCTTTGTTTCTCTTCTTGAGTAACCATTTATTCATAGGAAAAATAATAGCTCATACAAAAGAAAGGAAATGGGACTGACAATGAGCAACAAATTATACTCTTCTTCCAAAAGATTTGGTTATCCATTCTGAATCATGTCTTATAATTTTAAAAATGCTTACAGAATATTGATCTGGAACTGGAAATAGAATGACTTCCATTATGTCTGTGTGTGAGTATTATGAAGATATGAACAATTGCTTAGTGCCCTTTAATGAAATTAAAATTTCATGTCATAGCTTGAGGATTCTTCTTTGCTCTTTTTTTTTCAAATTAGGCACAAGACCATCACAAAAAAATGTTTCCAAAGTCATCACCCAAATTAGATGTTTTATCTGACAGCTGACAGACTCTTGTCAAACCATCTATCTGGTAGACTTTATAAGAAATACTAGAGGTCAAAATTTTTAAGAGAAAGAGATGATATGCAAATATAAACTGTTTAAAATTAGAAACAGAAGGATGCTTAAAACTTGTTCTTGTTTGTCTTATATTTCCCTTTAAATACTTTCAAAACAAAAATTATTTTAGATCATACAAGTTTGCTCATAATATTTATTATTCTAGCTGTCACAGGAGAATTGTTGGATTTTCTTAAAAACCCTATTTGTATTATCCATATAGATTAACACAGGAGGTAGTTGCTAACAAAATAGATAGAGCACTGGGTCTGAAGTCAGGAAGACCTGAATTCAAGTTTGGCAAAAAACACTCACTAGCTATTCAACCATGGACTAAAGCTCTATCTGCCGGTTTCCTCAACTATAAAGTGGAGATAATAATAGCATCTTCCTTGCAGAGTTTTGTAAGGATTGAGGGAGATAATGTTTATAAAAAGTGCTTAGCACAGTGCCTGGTAAATAATAGCTGCTATATAAATGCTTATTCCTTTTCTCTTCTTTATATAGTAGGTTAAAGTTTCTAAAACAATATTATGTACATATTACCTCTTTTGATTCTCCAACAGTTCTATAAGATAAGTAATAAAAGAGTTACTTTTCCTGTTTGTTGTTGTTTAGTCAGTCAGTTATGCTTGACTCTTCACAACCCCATGAATTTGGTCCTGGCATTTTCTTGGCCAAAAATCTAGAGTTGTTTTGTCAGTTACTTCTCCAGTGTGTCTCCCTTTTATATATGAGGAATGGAGGGAAAGAGGTGTTAATTGATTTACCCAGGATCACATAGCTAGTGTCTGAGATGACAGGGATTTTCCCAACTCTAGGCCAGTGTTCTATCCATTATACCATCTAGCTGTCCTCTTCTTCTTTAACAGATTGAAAAATGGGACTCTAAGAGGTTAAGTGACTTACCTGTCAATCAGTCAGTAATATTTCTTAAGTCCCTACTATGTGCCAAGCACTGTGCTAAGCACTGGGGATAAAAAGAAATGTCTTTGCCTTAAAAAAGCTCACAGTCTAATGGCCACAATATCATTGTGTTTTTCCTGACTCCTATCCTGGGACCCGTGTTACTATTGCTTGTTGATTTTTATGTATAAATTTAGCATATAGAGTATATATGCATAGCATGTATTTCTAGAATTTAGCATATATAATAGGTATATTGTGTGTGTATACACATAGATATTAAAAAACTCAAGGGAAATAAGATCTCCTTGATGTGACTATTCCCATCAATAAATGTTGTGCAACCCTTGTCCATGTTCTCTCACAAGCTTGCCATGGGGAACCTACCCAAAATTCTGGGGTTTTTCTTGATTTTCGTGTGTTCATATGTTGATATAATTTAGAAGGTCTTACTGAGTGTGTTTCTTTGAGTATATATGTGTGTATATAGAGAGAAATGCACACATACATACAAATCACAAATATATATATATATATATATATATATAGAGAGAGAGAGAGAGAGAGAGAGAGAGGAATGAAGGAATTATTGTATATAATCACAGATACACATGCACTCACACAATACAAATGTATATATCTATATAACACAATATATGCATATACACATATGTGTACATCAAGGTTCCAAGAACTGCATTTTTACCAAGACCACTGCCCCTATTTTTGACCTGACCCCTATAGTCATTATTTAAGGGAGCAATCACTGTAGAGAAGGTTACCATTACTAACACCTTTTGCAGGTCAACTGTGAGTGATGAGCAGGTACCTAGATCATCCTTTAGACTACCAGCTTTACTACCAGACTGGTCCTCATAGTCATGGTCCAGGGGATGAACCCTTATAGACATATAGCCTGACATTTATCTCTACTGGTTTCATAATACCCTGTTTCTCAGTATCCGTAACTGCTGATGAACCAAAAGAGAAAGTTCTTGTCACTTAAATGTCTTGTCAATACCAAATGGTTCAACATTAGAAATGGATATAGTTTTATTAGTGGAAATGCTATTAAAGAAGAAAGAGTATCATCTACTTTAACGCTGTAGTCTAAGGACAACTGGTCCTTTTCTATCAGACATGAAGCTGAAATCTGCTACATATGTTGCATTAGAATATGAGCTCTTATTAGAGTTCTTTGCACTATAAGCATTTAGCACTGTGCTTTGCATATTCTAAGTTTTTAATAGATACTGTTTAGTTCCTTCATTTTCAAATGCTACAAAAGTAGAGCAGAAATTCTGGCTGGTTCTACCAGGCTAGAAAAACTTTAGATACTACCAGGTAATAGACTTCTGTGTCTGTCATTTGAAGATGACCTTGGCTAAATTCAAAGAAGCTTAACAACAGAAGGCTGGCCTGTAGTATATCCATGTATTTCTGTTTTTCTCTTTTTATAAACACATATACATATATACACGAATATATACATATACACATATATGGAGAGAAAGAGAATACATGAAGCGTTGACATCATAGACCTTTAAAAATGATGAAAAAATATTTAAATAACCAACTATTCATGAATAATCAGAGCCAAAACAAGAAATCTTAGAAGTGGAAGTTTTTTTTTTAATGGAAGAAATTTTCTTATTTATAAACAAAATCATATAAATCGCTTCTTATTGCATATGCATTTGATCATATATTTTTCATTCAATTCAAGAAGTTATAAACTCAAGTGAAACAATAATTACTGTGTTTAAATTACATGTTTATAACTTTGTTTTATTATATTTATTCTAGGCAATTCAAAATGGAATTTTAAGGGGAATATATACATACATACATACATATGTTTAAATAGTAATAGTGTTATTTCATTGTTACAATAGAGATAAGTGGAAACCTTGATTTGTAAATTTAAATGACTATTTAGTTTTATAACTATTCAGATAGCTCAACCTCTATGTCCTCCCTATCCCCTTCACCACCATCACATCTTCAAATCTGTCATTTATATCCTATAGCAAAACATTTTCATATACCCTAAAATGTCTAATATATGCTTCTTTCACTCTATACTGGAATTCATTTTTTTGTTTACTCAAGTATAAAGATTCAGATGCATAATTAGCAAAAGATTTAGCCTGAAGTCAATCATAATTGAAATCATAAGGGATAGAATTATCTTTAAAACAATTGTACATTGAGGGTATACCAGGAAATAGCTAAGATATCTAGGTCTGGATTTAGAACCATAAGACCTGAGGCTAAGTCCTGTCTGTGCTACTCATTATTTGAGAGACACCAAATAAATCAATGATTAATTTCTTCATCTACAAAATGAGGGATTTGGGTTGGATCAGGGAATAGTGCAAAGAATGCCAGATTTGGAATCAGAATTTGACTTCAAAACCCCATTTTGCAGTTTTATTACCTGTGTAACCAAGGCAAGTCATTTAAGCTCTCTGGGCTTCAATTTCCTCATCTGCAAAATAAAGGAGTTGCACTAGTTTACTTCTAAGGTCCCATCAAGCTCTACATCTATAGGATTATGATTAACCTGGGCCTTCTCATTTCTAAACTATGAGATTTGTATTAGACTATCTATAAGGTCCCTTCTTTTAATAAATATTATGCTTTCTTAGTGATTGGTAATGAATTTTACTACTCATTACAGATACTGCACTTATATATATTTTATTTTATATATAATAGATTTTGGGTCCTCAAAGTACTTCTGTAGCAAACATTTCACTTGGCAAATGAGGAAATTTAGTTTTATTTTCTCCTAAATAACTCTAAAACTGTCTACATATTTTGAGGTGCTTCCCACTATGCCCCTCTGCTTAGCAATTGATTTTTGTCCATTAAAAGGATTAGTTAATGCCACTTTAAAGATTGGGCTTTATTTTTTTTTCTCTTCTAGTGTCACAGTGTTGTGTAAATCCTGAGAAAGGCACAAAAGCCTAAACAAATTTTCATTGAAAGGAAAAACCTTTGAAATAGTAATAAAAGGGTAGCTAGGTGGCGCAGTGAGTAGAGCGTCGGCCCTGGAGTCAGAAGGACCTGAGTCCGGATGCGGCCTCAGACACTTAACACACAAACAAACTAAAACCTAGCCGTGTGACCTTGGGCAAGTTACTTAACCCCATTGCCCTCCAAAAAAGAAAAAAAAGTAACAAAAATGCTATTGCATAAGCAACCTACTAACTACTGAAAAGGGAGGTGGGGTATTTTATTACATCACTTAATAGGCAAGATGGACTTATCTTTATTCTATTTTATCCTCAATCATTCCATGGACAATTTTGTTTTTGTTATTAGTTATAGTTTCAGAACTAAGGGAGGGCTATAGAATTGCCATTATTGTCCCAGAGAGTTCTGGTCTTTCAGGTATCTTCTCCACACTCTGTCTGAGAAAGTTTGAAGGCTGCCATCTCTAATTAACATTTATGTCAACTGCATGGAGTGCACAATGGGTTATCACAATTGGAAGTCAGAATGCCAGGAGGGAAAAGTGAAAAAGCCTAGCAGTGACCATCAAAACAATTTAATGTCTTCCTTAGATCCACAAAAACAAGCTCCAGAGGAGGGATCTGCAAAGGAGGACTGGAGTGGGAGGGTCAAAAATTAGAGAAGGAAAATACTCCACAAAGGTACATTAGATTAGTCTCTGGCTAGAAAAACAAGATTTATTTCTTGACTGCCACCTTTAAAATATTCAGAATACAGTTTGACCTGACCTTTCTGTTAAATGAATTCTTATCATTATATTTCTGAAGCCATGCAATCAAAATGCAGCTCCCCTGCAGGGTAATGTTTTACCTTACTAAACCTTTAAATAAAACATGTTTATTATTTAGTTTTCCTCTATCCAGAATATAAACTCATTGAGTAGCATCCCTGAAAAGCTTTCTTACTGGCAGCATACATCAATTGTAATACATTGCAAACTGTATTAAGCTGGATTCATATCCTATCTTGGATGCTTACTATCTGGGTGACACTCAGCAAATCACCTAGTCTACCTGTGCCTCAGTTTCCTTGTCTGTAAAATGAGGTTGTTGGCTTAAATGGCCTCTGAGGTCTATAGTAGCACTAGTTCTATGATCCTTGCAGAAAGGCAGAATCTAGAATTTACACAATGTACAAAAGCTATTTGTCTTTATTAACTTATTGTTAAACCTAGTGAAATAGTCTGTTGTTACTCTATAACTTCTATAAATATTTCCTTGGATTTGGAGGAAAATATATTTTTATTTTATCAAGGGGACTGCCAAATTATCTGAACCTGTAGAAAGTGCCTCAGAGGCCATAATTTGAACTTTCAATAAAAAGAATGTAAATTGGTTTTGTTGTACTGGGTACTCATTTATCACAGAGTGTACAACTGGAAAGCAAATGGAGTAGTGGTGACAGGAGAAGAAGAGTATGATAGTGTCTAGAAAGGCACATTCTTTAGAAGTCATGAGTGTATATGGCAGGGGTTGGGAGTCATGTTATTGTATTTTAGCATATACAACCATTTGTGCTACTAAATTCATCCTGCTGCCTGTATTATTACGTGCTTCATCACTGACATTGACTGCTTCGAGCCTTCTGCAGATGGTTGTATTTTGGTCATTTTATTGTTTGTTAGTCCAGATGAGGAAAAGAAAATGAAGCTGAAACTCAAATCAGTCAAGGATGCCATTGATAGTATTTCCTTTTAAAGACTTTCTGAAGGCAAAGTCATAACTCTTACCCGATATCAAATCTCCCTTTTACCTGCAAATTTAATTTAACCGCTACTTGCCATGGATGTTTAAGAGCTGACCATATTGAAGTTATCAGCACCATCTCCATTTACATGTTTTTAATGGGGAATTTATTATTTCCTTTCCCAAATTTAGCATCAAAGACAGTAGAGCTCCTAACCTCCCTTTCTCCCAAATTTATAAATTTAACATCATCTTCAAAAACTCTAATCTGCTCACTTCCATGTCTAATCTAGCACCAAGACTTCACAGTTCTTTCTCCAGATTTCTCCAATAAACCTCTTTCTTTCCTGAATATCCTTAATCTAGACCCTAATTACTTCAAGCATCACAGTTGTTGTCCAACCATCTTGTGTTTTTCTGTAGCACATGTATAATAATAATTCCATTTCTAAGTATCATTTTGATCACTTTTGTTTTCTGAATCCCATACTGGTTTCTGATTGACTCTCAGATAAAATCAAATTAACCCCCTCCATCTAATGCCCCAAATAATTTCTTGAATCACTTCTTTAAAACTCAATACTGATTTCCTCCATGAAACCTTCCCATTAATCATGTATTTATTGATGCATTCAACAATATCTGAGTGCCTATTACATAAAAACTATTTGGCATTAAATACTCAAGGAAATACTTAGGATATGTCTATATCTCTGTAATAATGGAAGTGCATATATTTTATATATTAATTTTATTTATATTTAGATGTATTTGATTGTCTTATCCTCCCATTGTGTTGCAATTTCCTAACAAACAAGGGACTAGCTATTTTCTGCTTCCATCATTTAGTATAGTTATGTGCACATGGCGAGTACTCAATAAATATTGAGTGATAAAAATATCTATTTAGTCTTCTTTCAGTGCCTCATACTCTAAACAAATACATTGTTCTACCTCAGCTTTAGACTTATACTTCTTACAAAAATCATTGGCCATGCATCAGACTCTGTTTTCTTCCCCAACCATTTCCTTCCATTGGGAAAAGCAAACAAAAGAAAATCCATAGAAATCTAATCAATCTCAAATGTTAGCCCAAGAGCCCCAAGATAAACAAAACTCTAAACACACCTGGGTTTTTTTTTAGAATTGCACTTCATCTAAAAAATGGACCCATTCTTTTGAAGTAATTATATTTCTGTATAGTCTCATTCGTTTTAATTTAACTCAACATGTTCTAAGAGCAGGAGAAAATAAAAAGTTTTAATCAACTCCTGCCATTATGAAACTTATAGTCTAGTATGAAAATAATCCTCTTCAGTACTTCTAGGATCTATAATTTTACCAGTATGGAACTGGTGTTAACTCTGTGATAGAGATCACATAATGAGTACACCTCAGTCTTTAAGCATCGCTATAGAAAAAAATAAATAAACTCATCACCATGAGCCTGGATCAACTCTGAGGCATACACACTGAAACTAAAAAGTTATAAGAGGAGGAAGGGAGAACGAGAGAAAATGGCTTTTTAACTCTATATTCCATTCATTTCTGTCAGTCTCGAAGGCTGGATATTTGGAGCCTTTCTTGATTCTCCCAACTCCTTCATATCATTTGGTCTGAAGTTTCACCAAGTTTTTTTTTTTTTTTTTAATCTCTCAGCTTCTTCTTTTCTTCTACATTTTCATTACTAGTTCTCTGGTCTGATACATTATGATATCCAGTCATGTCAAACCTTTCTGATGTTGCCCCTTTCTTCTTTAGTCCACTCTATACACTGTTGCCAGGCTTTCTATGAAGATACTGGTCCCTTGCTAAAGAATCTACAATGACTCCTCATTTCCTATTACATTAAGTCCTGACATTTCTATCTAGTTTTCAGGTCCTCTCATTAGTTGACACTACCTTTAATGTACAACTGTGTTTATTTAAATTTCTGTTTATAACTTCTACTCTAATCATCCCTAACTAAGTTTGAATCCTCTGCTACCTGAGTGAATTACGGCATGTGATTTCAGGTCCTCTGGGCTTCATCATCATCTGAAAATCAGGGATTTGGAATAGAGAACCTGTTCAGTCCTGTTATATACCTATCAAAGATTCAATCATCTGCTACTGATTACTGAATGAACATGTCTTCTTTAGACCACTATGACTTTGTTCATGTTATTCCTCCACCTGAATTACTTTTAGTAACACAAGATTCTACTCTCTCTTTACAGTGCTCCTTCCTCCATAATAACTATTCATTTAAGCCCTTTGTTGTTATTCATTTCTTTCTGTTGTGACCAACTCTTCCAGATACCCATTTGGGGATTTCTTGGCAAACCTACTGGAGTAGTTTGCCATTTCCTTCTCTGGCTAATTTTACTGATGATAAAACTGAGGGAAAATGGTTTAAGTGACTTGCCCAGGTAGACACAGCAAGGAAGTAGTATCTGAGGTCACATTTGAACTCATAAAGATGAGTCTTCCTGACTCCAGGCTCAGCATTCTATCCCCTGTGCCACCTAGGTAACCATTAAACCCTTTATTATCACCATTTTATTGTTATTCATATTCCAATGCTTGGTTTTCCTTTCTCTGAGTAAGCTAATATAAGATATATCCAATTTATAAAGGCTCTAATGATTTCTAATACTTCATTTATAAATCAGGTGCTAATATTTCATGATACATGTTCTCATAGAAATGAGGTTGTAAATGATCTCCAATTTATCCTATCTATAAATTGTTGGTACATGTTTGGTAGGCTCTTGTCTTCTCCATTAGACTGTGAGCTCCTTGAAAAACTGTCTTTTGCTTTTTTATGTATCCTAAGTGCTTCTATACCTGGAATATATTAGGAGCTTAATAAATACTTATTGACTAGTTCTATTCTTCAGAGAGTAAATAAAGGTGTATTTTCTTTATTTTGTAGTGGGGATCATAAGTGTTTAGAGCTGGAAAGGATCTTAGTAATCATCTAATTTAAATTTATTCTCCTTTCCAGATAATCAAATGGAGACCCAGAAAAAAAAAATGAAATTCCTGGCCTAGGATCTCACAGTTAGCTAGCTGTAGAGTTTAGTTTAGATTGGATTTCTTGTCTCATAGCTGATCTACTTTGCATTACTCCCATGTCATTTCAGACTCTATATAGACTTTTAATGCAAGCTAGTAGAAAATAATGCTGTTGTAATTTTAACAAACAAAAAATAAGAATAATAAAACTGAATAAGAATAATATGTATATATATATATATGTGTATATATATATATACATATATATATAATTTATCTTGAATGTGCTTCAGGAAAAATGCTATTAATTAAGAAGATAAATGGAAAATTTTGTTGTGATCCTGAGAACTTACAGATACATTCAAGAATGTTATAGGCTGGTGGTACTGGTTTTATGTTGCCTTATTTCATTTTGACACATGTCTAGGAAAGCAAAACCCGTGTGGCATAATTAAGATTGTTTCTTGGATCACAAATGGGACAACAGTAAGAAGAGAGATGCTGAAGAGGAGTTAAAAGAGATGGAGAAGTTAAGAGTCAAAGAAGATATTTGTGAAGGTAGATTGCCAAGAGAAGTATTAACTGAGCTATAAACAGTGCAAGACAAAGGAAGATGGCAAAGAATGATTTCCCCTTTGAGGATGAAATGAGGCTGTAGTGATATTCTATCAGAAAGTTAACTTCACTAACTACCATCCAGGCTAGGAACTTGGTTGCTGCTTGGAGCAAGACATGTTAGGAAGATTAGGAGTACAGGATGAGGAGCAGACTATCCTTGGAATAAATGAATAGAGGAAAATGTATTGTGAAATAATCTTTTCAATAGAACATTAGGAAAAAAAAATTTAATATATTTAACGTCATTTCATATTGGCTCTACAATAAATTTATACCAATATTTCCCAAATGAAGTTAGCAATTGAACATTTTGGGACTTAACATTTTCTGACAAAGCCCATATATGATCCTTAAAGAAGCTGGATGGTATGGAATGCACCCAGAAAAGGGGGTCAGTAAAATTGTGAAGCATTATAGAAAAAATTAAACCTATTTTATAATAAAAATACAACATTTTATAATTTTGATATAAATATCATTATATATCTAATATTTTAGATTAGGAGTTTGTATGGGGTATATAAACTTTTAAAATATAAACCTGATGATTGCATTTTATTTTAATACTTTATTTAAATTATTTTTTAAATTTGAATTGTTTGCTTAAATTATTTTATTATAATTGTTTTCCTTTTTAATGCTATGTATTTTTTAAAAATTTAAAAACATTATTCTGAGAAGGGGTTTAAGCTACTTAACCAAACTGCCAAAGGTACATCCAACCCATAAACCAAAAAATGTTAAGAACCCCATTTTAGAGGGTAAGAAATATTGCTAGCACCAAACTTTTTTCAAGACACAGAGCACTTGAATTCTACAGAACGCCCTTTAGAAATTACTGTCTTAAGGAATGTGAGTAGAAATAGGGATGTTAGGAGGGAAAAAAAGTATTCATAATGACACAGAATTGTTTTTCAATGTCCATGTCTAACTCCAGGTTGTTCTCTGAGGTTGGTATTACAACTGTTCTATATTAATAAATGAAGGATCAGCACCAAAACTTGTTGCAGTAGAAATTATAGTTTGACAGACCTACTTTTTTATTTTATATAACCAGCTTGAGAAAGTAAAGTTGGAGGGGGGAATTGATGCAAGCTCCACTGCTAGTGTTTTGTCCAGGTCTATTTTCATATGAATTTTTTTCATAATTAAGAACTGTTTTCTTTCCCCCAGGTATATATGTGTAGGTATATAAGCCTATAGCTATGATGGCAAAATGTCAATTAGCTTAATTAACTGAACCGAATGGATGATGGAAGTGAAAGGGTGTATGCTTGTGGGATGGGGGGTGGGTGGAGATGAAAATCTGCCCACTGATTTAAGTGCAGGGGGAGAAATGCAGCTATATTGCTGGACAGGTGCAAGCACATTTGTTAAATTCAGAGAACCACAGGAAAGAAACAACCTCCTCCAGAGAAACAGACTTCCATAACAAAGTTACCAAAGGAATTTGTACACCAAAGTGCCACTAGAAGGGGAAAAATAAATAAAACTCAGCATTGAAAGCAACATTAACTAATCCTTTTAATGGATAAAAATCAATTCTTACACAGAGAGGCATAGTGGAAAGCACTCAACATATAAGGGCAGGCCTAGAGTTGGTTTGGGTTGTTTTTGTATGGGGGTGGAGAGAGAGGAACTGAGGGGAAATAAGCATAGATTGAAAAACCACACACACACACAAAAATCTGTACTCACTGTAGGAAATTAAGTGCCAGTCAGCTCATCTAAAAACCGTACCATTTGGTGGATCTAAAGAACTAGAGCTCAGCTAAATAAATCATAAGGTGCTAGACCAGAGGGGGACCTCAGAACTCATTTAATCTTATTACCCTCATTGTCAAAATGAATATACTAAGGAACAAAGACCTTTCAAAAGTCAAACAAACAGTAAATGGAAGAGTCCAGACATAAATAAGGGTCTCCTGGTGCCCTTTGCCCAGTTCTTCCTATTTCAACAGATTGTTTTCTAGTTTCTGTATTGAAGATATGTTAGGACATTAAGATATTTTTTAAACAATCAAAAGAGAAAACTACACTGCAAATTTTTGTTGTCTATTATAAACACACACACTTATTGGTTTAATGTAATTTATTTTTAGTTTTCAACATTCATTTCCACAAAATTTTGAATTACAATTTTTTCTCCCCATCTTTCACCTAGCCTCACCTCAAAATATCAAGCCTACTGAATACCCCTTCCCCCAATCTGTTCTCTCTTATATCCTCCCCCTTCAGCCCCCTAACTTTCTAGTAGGGCAAATGGGCTTCTATACCCCAGTACCCAAATATTTTATTTCACAGTTGCATGTAAAAAACTAATTTTTAAAACATTTATTTTTAAAACTCTGAGCTCCAGAATTTTCCCTTTCTTCCCTCCTCACACACCCTCACTGGGAACACAAGAAATTCAATATTGGTTGTACATGGGTAGTTACCCAAATAATTTCCATAGTAGTTATGTTGTGAAAGACTAATTATATTTCCCTCCATCCTACCCCCCACTTATTCTATTTTCTCCTTTGACCCCATCCCTTTTCAAAAATGTTTTCTTCTAACTACCCTCCCCCCAATCTGCCCTCCCTTCTATCATCTCCCCTCTTATCCCCTACCCCCCTTTTTTATAGGGTAAGTTAACCAATTGAGTGTGTATATTATTCCTTCCTTAAGCCAAATTCAATGAGAATCACGTTGTCTCTTTCACCTTCCTGCCCTTCACCTCCATTGTAACAGTTTTCTTTTGCCTCTTTTATATAAGGTAATATACACTAATCTATCTCTCCCTTTCTCCTTCTCCCAATAAATTCCTCTCTCACCTCTTAATTTTATTTTTTAGATATCATCCCTTCATATTCAACTCATGATTTGTCCTGTATATGAATACATGAACACACATATGCCCACATTCACATACATATTTATATACACATAAACCCTTCTATACATTCAAATATATGTATGTATACATATATATATATATATGTATACATATACATATATATTCCCTTCAACTATTCTCATACTGAGAAAAGCCTTATGAGTTACAATTATCATTTTTTCATGTAGGAATATAAATAGTTCAACTTTAGTAGGTCCTTTATGATTTCTTTTTCCTGTTTACCTTCTCATACTTCTTGTATTCGAAAGTCAAATTTTCTGTTTAGCTGGGTTTTTTTTCCATCAAGAATCCTTGAAAATTCTCTATATCACTGAATGACCATATATTCCCCTGTAGCATTATACTCAGTTTTGCTGGGTAGGTAATTCTTCATTTTAGTACTAGCTCCCTTGACCTCCAGAATATCAAATTCCAAGCCCTTCAATCCCTTAATGTAGAAGCTGCTAGGTCTTGTGTTATCCTGATTGTGTTTCCACAATGCTCACACTGTTTCTTCCTGTATGTTTGCAGTATTTTCTCCTTGACCTGGGAGCTCTGGAATTTGGCTATAATATTCCTAAGAGTTTTCTTTTTGGGATCTTTTGCAAGAGGAGATGGGTGAATTCTTTCAATTTCTATTTTTCCCTCTGGTTCTAGAATAACAGGCCACTTTTGCTTGATAAATTCTTGAAAGATAGTGTCTAGGCTCTTTTTTTTGATCATGGCTTTCAGGTAGTTCAATGATTTTTAAATTCTCTCTCCTAGATCTATTTTCCAGGTCAGTGGTTTTTCCAAAGACATATTTCACATTGTCTTCTATTTTTTCATTTGTTTGCATCTGTTTTATATTATCTTGATTTCTCATAAAGTCATTAGCTTCCATTTGCTCCAATATAACTTTGAAGGAGTTATTCCCTTCAGTGAGTTTTTGACATTCCTTTTTACATCTGGCAAATTTGGCTTTTTAAGGCATTCTTCTCCTAATTGGCTTTTTGGGCCTCTTTTGCCATTTAAGTCAGTCTATTTTTCTTTTCTTTTCTTTTTTTGTTCATTCAACAACAATTTATTGAGTGCTTTTTATGTACAAAGATGCAGTGATAATTATGAACTTGTCCTTGCCCTCATCTAGCTTATGATCTAGCAGAGAGAATGGATGTAACATATAAAAAATAATGTAATCACCATAATTAAGAAAATATTACAAGAGCATTGATGACAAATTTTATTCTTTTTCATCTTTACTGGAAACCAACTTGGAAACACCATCTTTTATATTATATTTATTTTTCAACTGGCATTATTGAATTTGTAATTAAAATATCTCCTCCCCAGAGATGACATCCTAGTAAAACAGCCCTGTTTTGTCTGTGTGTTTATTTTCTACATATGGTTAGCCTCCAATGAAGTCATCTTCCTCCCTCTCACTGTGGCATGAAAGTGACCTTTGGTTCTTTTTTTTATCTATTTGAAACATTTAATTTTAGATCCATTCCCTTCCTCCTTTGCCACCCATTCCCTCTGGGAAGATAAGTAATTCAGTATGCGTCATACATGTATAGCTATGCAAAATATTACCACAGTAGATATATTGGACAACGCTGCTTATAATTCCCTCCCACCCATCCCACCCCACACCTGGTCCATTCCCTACTTGAACCTGTCCCTCTTCTATAGTGGGTACTCCCAACCTCCCCTCCCCCCAAGAATGCCCTCCTATCCATCATGCCTCCTCTCATCTCCCTTCCCCCTATTCTGCTGCAGGTTGAGATATCCCATTTAGTATGTATGTCATTCTCTCCCTGAACCAAATTCAATGAGAATGTGGTTTTGGCTTTTTGCCTTCTTATTCTTCCCCTCCCCTGCAGCCACTTCCCCTTGCTTCTTCTACATGAGATAGTTTACCTTGCCCTGTTTCTCTCCATCTCCTCTTGCCACTTACTCTCTCACTTCATAATTTCACCCCTTAAATATCATTCCTTCCCAACAAATTCAACTTATGCCCTCTCTCCATGTATAACTGTAAACATATATACACACATTCACATATGTATTCATATGACCATACACCCTTCTTCCATTATTTTCATACTGAGAAAAGTTTCATCAGTCACAGTTATTGTTTTTCCATGTAAGAATGTAAATAGGTTAACTTTGATAAGTTCCCTTTGATTTCTTTTCCCTGATTACCTTCTCAGGTATCTCTTGCTTCTTGCCTTTGGATGTCAATTTTTCTATTCAACTCTGGTTTTTTCCTCAAGAATGCTTGAAAGTCCTCTATTCCACTGAATGACCATATTTTCCCCTGAAACAAAATACTCAGTTTTGCTGGGTAGGTGACCCTTGGGTTCATTCCCAGTTCTTTTGCTCTCTGGAATATCATATTCCATGCCCTTCGATCCCTCAGTGTAGAAGCTGCCAGGTCCTGGGCTATTCTGATTGTGTTTCCACAATATTGAAATTGTTTCTTCCTGGCTGCTTGTAGTATTTTCTCCTTGATCTGGGGATTCTGGAACCTGTATAATATTCCTGGGAGTTTTCTTTTTGGGATCTTTTTCAGGAGGTGATCTTTGGATTCTTTCAACCTCTATTTTGCCCTCTGGATCTAAAACATCAGGGCAATTTTCCTTAAGAATTTCTTGAAGGGTGATTTCTAGGTTCTTTCTTTGATCATGGCTTTCAGGTAGTCCAATAATTTTTAAATTGTCTCTCCTGTAGTTACTTTCCAGGTCAGTGGTTTTTCACATGAGATATTTCATATTGCCTTCTAATCAATCTTTCAATTGCTTGGATTTGCTTAACATCATCTTTATTTCTCATAAAGTCATTAGCTTCCATTTGCTCCAGTCTAACTCTGAAGGAATGAATCTCCTCAGTGAGCTTTTGATATTCTTTTTCCATCTGGCAAATTTGGCCTTTTAAGGCATTCTTCTCCTCATTGCCCTTTTGGGCCTCCTTTGCCACTTGAGTTAGTCTATTTTTTAAGGTGTTATTTTCCTCAGTCAGGCTGTTGACTCTCATTTCGTACTTTTGCTGCATTCTTCTCATTTCTCTTCCCAATTTTTCTTCCACTTCTCTTATTTGGTTTTTAAAATCCTTCTTAAGGTCCTCTATGGCCTGTAACCTGCTTGTATTTTCATTTAGGGCTTTTGGTGCAGGATTTCTGACCTCCAAGTCCTCCTCCTGTTCTATGCTTCGATCCTCTTTGCCCCCAAAGTATGAGTCTAATGTTGCATTTTTCTGTTTATTTTGTTTCCTTTGCCTTGACATGTTGCCACTTAATTACTTGACGCTTGGGCTTGTTGCCACAGTAGGACTCTGCCACCAGACAGGGGAGCTTTCGGCCCAAACATTGGGGTCTTCACAGCTTTCTGGCAAGCTGGATACCCATCCCAGACCTCCCCTCAACCAGATCACAATCCAGATCCAGGGAGGTTAAAGCAAGAGCGATTACCCCCCAAGACTGATCACTGGATCTCCCTACAGTTCACAGGCCAGGAGCTGGAGCTGCCACTGAAAAGTACAAAATGGCATGTCTCCTCAACGGCTTCTAGCCCCCAAGGGAGGAAGCTGATGAACTCCCCAAATACTGGTCCCAAAGTCCATAGGGCACTAACTTTTCACTTTGTCCTAGGCATGTCTGAGTTGATAATTCTGGAATCACCACAGCTGCTGGTGTTCTGGGGTCCCTCCAGCCAGCTGCTGGCCTGGCCACCCTGGGGCTAAAACTGCGGCTCACCCGGACCTGGGCTCAGCTTTCTGCGTGCTGCGCTGCCAGCTCCCAGAGTACTGTGCTGGTCCTTCTTGCAGGGCTGCTGGGCTGTCCTCAGCAAGAGGTTAGCTTCTCTGTGTCGTTCTGTGGGTACTGGGGCTCCAGAAGTTGTTCAGAGTCTCCTTTTACATAGTTTGGAGGTGATCTGGGGGTGAGTGCCTTGGACGCACTGTTTCTACTCCGACCATCTTGGCTCCTCCCCGCCCCCCCCCCCCCAGTCTATTTTTCAAGGTTTATTTTCTTCAATGTATTTTTGGGTCTCCTTTAGCAGGCCACTGACTCTCTTTTCCTGATTTTCTTCCATCATTCTCATTTCTCTTCCCAATTTTTTCCTCCATTTTTCTTACCTGATTTTCAAAATCCTTCTTGAGCTCCTCCATGGCCTATAACCAATTCATATTTTTCTTGGAAGCTTTTGATGCAGGAGTTCTGACTTTGCTGCCTTCCTCCCGCTCCATGCCTTGATCTTTTTTGTCCCCTAAAAAGGATTCTATGGTCTGTTTGTGCTTCTGTTGCTTGCTCATATTGCCAGCCAAATACTTCACTTTTGAGCTCTTTGCCATGGTAGAACACTGCTTCAGAATAGAGTGAGCTATGTCCCAAATTGCTTGCATTTTCGCAACTGTTGGAGCTATTAGTTGGGCGCATTCTCTATGGCCCCCACAAGCTCTGGCTTACTGGTCACACACCCCAGGACTACCAACCAAGACCACGATCCAGATCCAAGCAGATTAAAGCATGAGTGATTACCCTCTGAATGGTTTCTTGGTCCCCCTACAATCTATATGCCAGGAGCTCCTGAGGCAACCAGGCTGTGGCAGCTGGACCAGCTGTGCTTCTGCCTCTTCTCACCCCAGGGGCAGGGGCTGCACCACACTCTTCAGTCCCCTGTTCCAAAAGAGTTCCCCAATGACCTTTTACTTTGTTTTTTGGTGTTTATGGGTTGAGGAGTCTGGAACCTGCCCCTGCTACTGATGTTTCACTCTACTGAAATTTGCTCCACCAGTCTCTGCTCAGGGCCACCCTTTGGCCGTAACCACCTGGCTCATGCCGGACTGCACTTGGCTCCCAGCACAGTGTAATAGACCCTTCATGTCCACCTGCTGGGCTTCCTTCAACAGACTTGATTCTCTTTGTCACTTTATGGTTTCTGTAGCTCTAAAGTTTGTTCAGAGTCATTTTTTACAAGTATTGGAAGTGACTGGAGTGAGAGCTCATGCCAAGTTTGTGCTTCTACTCTGCCATCTTGGCTCCGCCCCACTTAATGGTTTAATATAATGAATATTTTGTGCCAGTAACAGAGGGAACCAGAAACATAATTTTGAGTAAATGGCTGTACTATTGTCATCATGCTAAATACATGGAAGAAAGGCCAATTTTGACCACAGCTGACCACAGGCCTCTATAGACAATCATTGTTTTGCAGCATAACAAGGTTGAAAAGGGAGGACCTCAAATTTAAGAGTGATAACCATAACTCTGTGGATTTTCCAAGCTCATATTCAATTTAACAGCTATATGAGTATGTAAGAGTGTTACTACTCAGTCATAATTAAGGTAACTAACAAGAAGTTCTATGCCCAGATTTGATTACATTTATTCAATACCCATGTCTCTTTGAGTTATAGAATCAATCAACCAAAGGAGTAAATTAGAAATAAATGGACTGAAAACAAATGACATCACACAGGTTTTGTGTTTGGTCAAAGAGAATCAGCTATATGCTGTGCAACTCAAATAAAACCTCCAGGTTTGTAATCCAGCATTCAATAACAGGCAAGCCTAATGCTGAAGTAGCTTCAGCTAAATCCTTGAATAGAAATGGTCCATGGGACAAAAGAGTATTAGACTCTTCCCCCCTTGAAGAGAGGATGATCTTGTGAATTTTTAAAGATCAGAAGATGTGGGCTTCCAGTAGCAGGAGTTTCCCTATGATGCAGTGATTAACAGTAGCATTTGCATCAAGAGCAAAAGACAAACTAGACATACCAAGGAAAGGTAACTTTGAGACTCTACATAGGTACTGAACTTTGGAATTCATCAAAAAGTACACACGACAAAGTAGATCTTCATGAAGACTACAAATGGAGAAAAGGACTTCAAGAAATCAGGGGTTGTTATCAATTGTGTTCTCTAAATTTGAATCATTCTCTCCTAGGATCTAGTGTGTGCTAGGACAGAGTGTATCCCAGATTTGGAGGGTATTTCTGTCTAGCAACTGTCCTTACTATAGGAACATAGTAAATTGTCCTTTCTAAATTCTTATTAATTTTGATTGACTAAATGCTATCGATTGCTTAAATAATTCTAGAGAAAACACTAGATAGAGCTTTATGAGTAATAGGGTTATTCCTAGAACCCTTCAGGAAGAAATAGTAACTACCTTCTAGGGACCCAATCTGATAGAGCTAGTGGAAGTTGCAGAAAATAGGCCAGGAGGGGTATTATAAATGAAACATTACCCAAAAAGTTTCCTAAATTATTATTTGTTCTAGGTCTCCTTAACAAATGTTTTAATTTGATCAGGTATATTATGAATATTCCCAGGGATGGGCAAGTGAAGGGAGGGAAGAAAGGCTTATGACATTTCATGATGCAATTTTATCAAGTCAAGTTGTTGTATGCTTTTGAAAATAAATTGTCTAGGGGTGGCTAGGTGGCAAGGTGAGTAAGAGTGCTGGCCCTGGAGTCAGGATAACCCGGGATCAGATCTGGCCTCAGAAAATGAGGACCCACACATAAATAATGACTGGCTGTGTAACCTTGAGCAAGTTACTTAACCCCAATTGCTTAAAAAAAAGAAAAGAAATTGTCTGTTATATTAGAGGAAAAGAAGAAAAGAGAAGTATCAGAAAGCATTAGAAAATCATAGTAGTTGGCCATATTAGGAAGCCTGATTATCACCTTTGAATGTTCTACAATGACAGAAATTGGCTGCCAATTTGGAAGGCTAACTTGGGTTTTAAATGATACTTAGGTAGGAAGTAGAATGAAGAAGGCTCCAGGGTATCTGAGCAGCACTGGGAAGAGCAGCTGTATACTCTTAGAGGCAAAGTCCAAATTTCCTCTGAGTCACCATTTTGGACATGGTGACTTAATGATGTTTCAAGGCACCCAGATTCTAAAGCACTGAATTAAGAGACTTAGTTTTCAACAAAGATACATGCTGAACCAGGAGCTACAAAAGATAGTAAATTGTTGTTGTAGGCTTTTTTTACACATGACTATTCAAACAACTATTTTTCCCTCATATTAACTACTCAATTTAAACTAAAATTTGTCACGAATTACTTATAAGATACCATGTGGAATGGCAGTCAAAATGACAATGTAATTGCTATCATTTTGCATCTGGAGTGTTATCTTCAATTTTGGACACTGAATTTTCAGAAGGATATAGATAAGTTGAGGACAAACAAAAAAGGACAAATAGAATGGTGAAAATACTGTTGTTGTGGCTGCCATCTGTGCTTTGTTTTTGAGGAGGACCACTGACATGACAGCATTCTGTCTTGACTTACAAGACTGAACTAGATTTAAGTGAGGTAGAGTTGCAAGAAGTTGTCAGCCTCACTACTCTCTTCATGAGTCATCAAAGTCCAGTGACAGGATAAAAGTCAAGACAACTGGTGATGGTCTGAGATGCAGTGGATTACTTTGGTATCTCAGATGCTTAACCTAGCTCTAAGTGCTGTACAGTGACTGTCAGTCACTTTCATGGCTGTTGGAATAAATTGCTCTCATCTATCCATTCTGCCAGGGAAAGTCTTCACATCCTTAGGGTAGACATCCCCATAACTCACAAACAGGTTAGAGGCTGTCAGTTACCCTCATCCTGTTTTAACTGGTCTGCATAGGTAGATTACCAGTAGGTGGCACTTTTTCCTGCTACAGCTTTTTGGAGCCATAGATGAGAATTGGTGAGTTGGGCGGAGACCACAGGTGGATGAGTGACCCTGAAAAGGGTTTGGCAACTCCTCACACCAGAGATGCTAGTCCTCCTGAAAAACCAGTATGAGGACTCGTGACAATAAATAATAACAAACATTAAAAATGGGGAAATAATTGAAGAAGAAATAACTCATGAGGGTTATGATTCTTATTCTTAATAATTTAGAGAACTATCATGGGATTAGACTTCTTCTCCCCTGAGGGCAAAGCTAGAAGTGATTGGTGAAAGTAAGGGTGGAGAGAATATAAATATAAGATTATTATAAGGATGAATAAAACATGTCCTAACATTTCGAGATATCCAAAAGTGAAATGGATTGCATTATGACATAGTGGATGTTATTATAGGTCTTTTAGAAAAGGCTGGATGGGGGGCAGAGCCAAGATGGCAGAGTAGAAAGAGCATTTCCATGGCGCTCCAGGCCACACCACTTCAAAATTATGTAAAAGGGGACTCTGAGCAACCTCTGGAGCTCCAGCACCCAAAGAATGACACAGAGAAACTAACATCTTGCTGAGGACAGCCCAGCAGCCCTGTAGGAAGGGCCAACCCAGCACTCTGGGAGCCGGCAGTGCAGCACGGGGTTCACGGAGAGCTGAGCCCAGGTCCCGTGGTTTTAGCCCCAGGGCGGCCAGGCCAACAGCTGGCTCGAGGGACCCCATAAAGGTGCTGCTATGGCATCCCAAGAATTATCAACACATAGATGCCTAGGACAAAGTGAAAGGTTAGTGCCCTATGGACTTTGGGACTAGTATTTGGGGGTTGTCAGCTTCTTCCCCTGGGGGCGAGAAGCCACTGAGGAGCAGCAGCACAGCCTCCATTTTGTAGCTTCAGTTGCAGCTTCAGCTCCTGGCCTGTGAACATAGGGGAAGCTGGCCATCAGTCGGGGGGTAATCACTCTTGTTTAACCTCCCTGGATCTGGATTGCAGTTTGGGGTGGAGGTCTTGGGGTGTATGACCAGCTTGCCAGAGTGTGTGGGGGCTTCAGAGAGGGCACGCAACTAATACCTCTGGAAGTTGAAAAGACCCCCAACATTTGGGATGGAAGCTCCCCTGTCTGGTGTCAGAGTCCTACTGTGGCAATAAGCCCAAAAGTCAAGTAATAAAGTGGCAACATGCCTAGGCAAAGGAAATAAAATAAACAGAAAAATACAACATTAGACTCCTATTTTGGGGGCAAAGAAGATGGAAGCATGGAACAGGAGGAGGACTGGGAGGTCAGACCTCCTGCACCAAAAGCCCCAAATGAAAATACAGGTTACAGGCCATAGAGGACGTTAAGAAGGATTTTAAAAACCAAATAAGAGAAGTGGAAGAAAAAATGAGAAGAGAAATGAGAAGAATGCAGGAAAAGTATGAAATGAGAGTCAACAGCCTGACTGAGGAAAATAACACCTTAAAAATAGACTAACTCAAGTGGCAAAGGAGGCCCAAAAGGGCAATGAAAAGAAGAATGCCTTAAAAGGCCAAATTTGCCAGATGGAAAAAGAATCTCAAAAGTTCACTGAGGAGATTCATTCCTTCAGAGTTAGACTGGAGCAAATGGAAGCTAGTGACTTTATGAGAAATCAAGATGCTGTTAAACAGATCTAAGCAATTGAAAGAATAGATGGCAATGTGAAATATCTCATGTGAAAAACCACTGACCTGGAAAATAGATCCAGGAAAGATCATTTAAAAATTATTGGACTACCTGAAAGCCATGATCAAAGAAAGAACCTAGAAATCATCCTTCAAGAAATTCTCAAGGAAAATTGTCCTGATGTTTTAGACCCAGAGGGCGAAATAGAGGTTGAAAGAATCACCTCCTGAAAAAGATCCCAAAAAGAAAACCCCTAGGAATATTATAGCCAGGTTCCAGAATCCCCAGATCAAGGAGAAAATACTACAAGCAGCCAGGAAGAAACAATTTCAATATTGTGGAAACACAATCAGAATAGCACAGGACCTGGCAGCTTCTACACTGAGGGATTGAAGGGCATGGAACATGATATTCCAGAGAGCAAAGGAGCTGGGATTAAAACCAAGAATCACCTACCCAGCACAACTGAGTATCTTGTTTCAGGGGAAAATATGGTCATTCAGTGGAATAGAGGACTTTCAAGCATTCTTGAGGAAAAAACCAGAGTTGAATACAAAATTTGACATTTAGACAAAAGAAGCAAGAGATGCTTAAGAAGGTAAACAGGGAAAAGAAATCAAAAGGAACTTATCAAAGTTGAACTGTTTACATTCCTACATGGAAAAACAATAACTGTAACTGATGAAATCTTTCTCAGTATGAAAATAGTTGAAGAAGGGTATATGGGCATATGAATACATATGTGAATGTGTGTATATATGTTTACAGGTGTACATGGATAGAGGGCACAAGTTGAATTTGTTGGAAAGGGATGATACTTAAGGGGTGAAGTTAAGAGGTAAGAGAGGAATGTGGCAAGTAGATGGGGAGAGACGGGGGGTTGGTAAACTCTCATGTAGAAGAGGCAAGGGGAAGTGATTGCAGGGGAGGGGACGAACAGGAAGGCAAAAAGGCAAAACCATATTCTCATTGAATTTGGCTCAGGGAGAGAATGACATACATACTAAATGGGATATCTCACCCTGCAGGAGAGTAGGGGGGTGGGGGATGAGAGGGGTGATAATGGAGGGGAGGGCATTCTGGGGGGAGGAGAGGTTGGAGGCACCCACTTTTGAAGAGGGACAGGATCAAAGTAGGGAATGGAGCAGGTGGGAGGTGGGATGGGTGGGAGGGAAATATAGCCAGTCTTTTACAATATATCTACTATGGTAATGTTTTGCATAGCTATACATGTACAACATATACTGAATTGCTTATCTTCCCAGCAGGAGTGAGTGACAAGGGAGGAAGGGAATAGAGCGGGAATTCGAAGTTTTAAAATTAAATATTTCAAATATATATAAATACTGTTATTAATACTATTTTGCATGTAATTGGGAGATAAGATGTTCAGGCATTGGGGCACAGAGATTCACCTTGCCCTAATGGAAAAGTTGAAGGGGGTATGGGAGAAGATATGGGAGAGAGCAGATTGGATGAGGGGATATACTGTGGGACTGCTATTCTGGGCTGGTGGGTAGGGAGAAAATGGGGAAAATTGTAACTCAAAATCTGGTGGAAATGAATGATATAAAGCAGAAGTTAATAAAGCATTTGGAAAGGAAAAAAAAAGTCTGGATGAACTCCTCGTAATCTTTGTTATAGCAAAATTTTTATGGGTTTGATTGTGTTCACTCCCAACTTTGAAATAGCATGATTCTTTTTTTCATTAAATTAAACAAATAAATGAGCTATCTCAATAGCATATAAATAGGACATTAGAATAAAAAGAAGAACATAGGAAAAATAGGATACTATGACTATAGTAATGCTTGGCACACTGAAGATAATACAATATAGATTGCCTTCTTGGTTCTTCAAGTAGCATAACATAGACACTTAGTATGAGGTATGATAGGAGAGAGGCCTTGGGATCTCTGCTGCAGAGGCAAATTGAGCTATATAACTTTATTCGAATACCTGGAATCCTTCCTCAAAATATTTTATGGGTGAGATAGAGGCCTCATCACTACATATAAATTTTCTCCACTCTCTATAAAAGATTAAAGTAGACTGACCATGTTATATAATGTGTGGTATAGATTACATTTATACAGTCTCCCTATAATATCATGTATAACAATGGGCAGGTAGGTGGCGCAGTGAATAGAGCACTGGCCCTGAAGTCAGAAGGACCTGAGTTCAAATGTGAACTCAGACACTTAACACACACACACACACACACACACACACACACACACACACACACACACACACAAAACTAGCTGTGTGATCTTGGGCAAGTCACTTACCCCCAAATACCTTACCTTCTCCTCTCCCCCACAAAAATATTATGTATAACATATAACTATATAAAATATAATACACTGTTATTATTTTATATATTATCAAATTATATACTCCATTTCATAGGATCATAGATTCAGAGCTGTAAGGGATCTTAGAAATTGTCAACTACTTACTGTTTCTGAGCTTGACATAGTTTTAGGTATACTAGTGTTATCTTAATAATTATCTTGAAAATCTACATTCAAAGTAAAGAGAAGTTATCTAAATAAAAATAAACTATGTGAATATTTGAGTGAATATCATGAAATTATAAAGTTAATTTTCAACTTTGATACGAGTTATTTTGCTGTCCGTATAACTGCTTTGAGTATGGTACATAGAAAAGAAGTATATGAAATAGTTCCTAACTTCAAATAGCTTAAAACATTCTTCTGGGAACAAGATTAACACATATCAAAAAGCTATAAAACAATGACAAAATACAGATATATATTTACTGTATGGGACTAACTGCAAGTACATTACAATATCGATGTCAAATTAAAATAGAAATTGGTGCCACTAAACCACATATAAAGATCCCTGCAGACTACATATAGACTCAGAAAACTACATATTTACATTATTTATGTTCTATTACATTTTATTTATTTTGTTAATTATTTTCCATTACATTGTAATCTGGTTTGGGCTGTTGGGAATGATGGCAGCTCTTTTCAATCCCTCTGCAATAGAAGTTTAGGGAGGGATGCAGTCAGTGTGAACTTAGGAAGTCAAGAATGTCTTCATGGAGATCAGACTTCAGCTGAGTATTAAGAGATGGAGAGAATGTGAAAAGACAAGACATTCTAGAGAGCAAAAACTGCATAACAAAGGCATGGAGATAGAAATGACAATGTCATTGCAGAATAATGGAAGATAATATTGGCTAGGTTAGGTGAGAATGGACCGTAGAAGACCTTAAAAGCTAGGCAGAGGAATTTGGGTTTACTATGTAGGCAATTATCATTCTCATGCACTTGAGTGATAGAAACAAACAAACAAAAATAACACAATGATTTCTATCATTGCAAATTCATTACTACCCAGCTGGCATAAAATTGCACTTTCTGATGAAGTTTTATCATGCTTAAATTTGTATATTCTGACATACCTATGTTGCTGGCATTGCTTGTCATGAGTAAAAGGATGAGAAAATTCGTTCAATCTGGCTTAAATTGTTAGCATAAATCAAATTTAACAGTCATATAAATCTTTCTACTTGATGACTGTTTGGACATTAATCCCACATTACCACTGATTGGTTTCTTAAAATGTTAGGACTTGGGCATTAGGTTTTCATAGTAGGTAGAAAGTACTGACTACCAACTGCAGAAGAGATGCTCCTTTGTCTTCAAATGAAAATTGCTTTTCCAAATGGTGGTTTAGGTATAAGTGGTCATTGCTGTGTGAGCTCATTTAAAATGTATAATTATAAGAGAGGCAAAAATATCTAGCTTATCAACATTAATTTAATTCTCTTGTTACTGAAAATGTGTCTTGCTTGGAAAAAATAATTTAATTTCATTAGGAAAATTAGTAAAGAAAAAGTGCTTCTTCAGGATGAAAACAATTAAACCAGATCAAGGTTAAAACATAATTATAGTGGGAAAATATTGGGAAAATGTGCTATTGACACTGAAGTGAATCTGTAGGAAATGGAAGCAAAACTGAAATTCATTTCCTACTATTCACTTGCCCTTATTTATACATTTTCCTAAAGCCTGACATTGAAAAGACTGCTATTTTAACTCATTTATTAGAAACTTAAAGATGTCAGTTAACATATAAACCTAAATTATTAATCAACAGAGGCAGCACACAAATTAAAGTAATTCACATCAATGAAGCCTAACAAAATAAAATCTGTGACTAAATTAACATTGGCTCATCTATTATACAGTAATTGCTAAATAACTGTAAAATACATTGCATACTGTTCATTAGTGTCCCAATTAGAATATCCTTTTCCATCCAACTCTTATGCACATCAATATTTCTCTAAAAGGAATGTGGATATAATTACTTACCAAAATGGTAGTAACAATCAAAGAACGATTGGATAAAGAATCTGTAATGTTGGCAGGTTTTCCCTTTTGACTTTCCGTCATGTTCAGGCCGCTGGCTGGATCCCAAGTTCCAATCTATAAAAAAGCATATGTACTTTATCAATTGTCCATCAGGCACCTAGGAGAGAGTACTGTCAAAGAAAAGTTAAGGCTGCCAACACTTATTATTCACCTCTGCTACATTATCTGCTGTCATTATATTAAAGTCTGCTTGTTTAAAGCATGATTCACTGCACTGTGAAGTGTGTCTGTTGAAGTGTGACATTAAGGAACAAAATGATCCCCTGAATTTCTCGAGCCAGGCTAGGTACTTAAATTTCCATTCAAACTTTCATTCACCAAGATAAACCACATTGGCTGATACTTTGAGAGTTGGATAGAAACTCATTAATAGCATATATCCTTTACTGTAACTAGATATGTCCCGATCTCATTCTAAATATATTATATAAAAAGATGTAGGACAAAATGAAAACACAGGGCAGAATATGGTTATCTATAGAATTAGGTTTTAGAAGGACATTAGAATGCCTTTGTTTAACATCCTAGAAATATAATATTTTGTCTTATTTTTAAAGGACCTTCAAGGAAGAGAAAACAGTATAAAGATTTCTTCACTTCTTCAACCTCTTTTGCCTATCCAATCCCATGTGATATTTTAAGCAATTTTTCTTGGGGTTATGTTAGGGGGCATATTCCACCCAATATCTATACTTATCTTCTTTAGTCCCCAAAACCTCCTGTCCCTCCAGAGCAACAACAACCTCCCAATCACACTGCCTCACAATCTTGGAATTACCCTCAACTCTTCATTTGGACTCACCCCATTTATTTAATCTGTTGCAACGTCTTGTTTTACCTTCACAACATTTCTTCTATATATTACTTTTTCTCTATTGCATAACTGCCACGCTAGGGCATTCCTTCCTTACTACATGTCTGGACTATTGTTTGTGTCCCTGTCTCAAATTTCTCTCCACTATAGTGCATTTTCCACTCAGCTATGAAAAGGATCTTCCTCGAGTCTGATCATGTCATTCTTCTTCTCCATAATGTCTAGCATGTCCCTATTATCTGACTTAGCTGTTGCTACTTTTTTTTGAAGACAGCTTAAATCCCACTTTCTTCAATAGACCTTTCAGAGCTCCCTCTCTCACAAGTAGTATTCACTATCTGAATCTACTTCCTTATAGCATATCTTGTATGTACAGGGATATGTTCATTTTGTCTACCCCATTAAAATATGAAATCCCTGAAGGAGGGATTATGTTTATGTTTTTTTTTTTTAATATCCTCTGGATTTATTTAGCACAATCCCTAGGCACAGAAGTTCTTAATAAATGTTTATTGATTTACTGGCTGTTATTTCTGTCCTATAAGTAGATTAAAAGAAATGAAAGTATTTTTATGATCATATAGTAGTGACAAAACAATGACATTATACCAACTAGCATTGTTGGCAATATGTGTAGGTGTTTATTTAAAAATAGCCCCCCAAACTAGAGAAGAATGATTGAGAGGAATGACTATGACATGAAAAAAACTGAAATAATTCCTTTACCTCACCACCAACCTCATCACCCAAGATTATGTGCTTGATGAATGATTTTCTAGCTTGTTTTTCCACAGCAGAGATTAAAAACAAGGAACTCTTCTATGCAAAAGAAACCTTCATGAATCTAATAAAGCTCTCACAGATTGTTAGAATCTAGAAGGAAACTGAGATATCTTGTAGTTTAAGCCCTTCATTTTAGTGATTAAAGGGGGAAAAAACTATCTTAGAGGGATTAAGTGACAGGCAAAATCCTACAAATAATAAGTGATGAGATATCTCCTCTTCTTCCTCTGTACTATTTCACTTGATGATCTCCACAGCTCCCATGGATTCATTTATCCCCTCTATGCTAATGACTCTCAAATATTTTTTTGTTGTTCAGTCATTTTTCAGTCATGTCTGACACCTCATGGCACCATTTGGGATTTTTCTGGCACATATACTGGAGTGGTTTGCCATTTCCTCCTTTAGCTCATTTTATAGATGAGGAAACTGAGGCAAATAAAGTTAAGTGATTTGCCAAGAAACAAATAGCTTGTAAGTTTTTGAGACCAGATTTGTATTCAGGAAGATTACTGTTCCTAACACAAGGAGCAGTGTTCTATCTTCTGCACCACCTACCTGCAAATTTTAACTATTTATAATTTCTCCCCTAACTTCCAGTCTCACATTTCTTACTGCCTAGTGAATATCTTAAACTAGATGTAGATTTAATACTTAACATTTCCAAAATTGAACTCATTTTTCCCCCAAAACTCTTCTCCCTCACAGTTTCCCTATTAGTGTCAAGGACACCATCAAAATCCCAATCAACTCAGGCTTACAACCTTGGAATCATCAACTCTTCACACTTTCTCACCCCCTTTACCCAATATGTTGTTAAGGTATTTCAATTTTGCCTACATAATTTCTTTCACATATCCCTTTGTCCCTTTGGACACCACAACATTCCTAGTACTGGTCCTCATTCCTTTATGCCTGGACTAATGCAATAGCCTACTGGTTTATTGGTCTGCCAAAAAGCAATCTTCCTAAAGTGTGTGTTTGACTTTGTCACCCCCACTCAATAAGTTACGCTTTATCATCTACAAGATCAAATAAAACATCCTCTGTTTGGAGTTTAAAACCCTTCATAACCTGTCCCTCCTCTTTCCATTCCAGCATTCTTACTCTTGACATTCCATCCCTCATGTATTCTGTGATCCAGTGACATTGGACATCTTGCTGTTCCCACACAAGACTATCTTCTATCTGCTGGTATTTTTGTTGGCTTCCCCAACCCATGTATGAAATACTATGCCTCTTTATCTCCACCTCCTGCCTTCCCTGGCTTCCTTCAAGTCTCAGCTAATTATTTCAAATTTATATCTTGTAGACAGCTTGTTTGTACATAGTTGTTCATATATTGTCTCCCATACTTGACTGTGAGTTCCTTGAGAGAAGGACCTGTCCTTTGCCTTTCTTTGTGTCCCTAATGCTTAACACAGTGCCAGCATATAGTAGAAACTTAGTAATTGTTTAATGACTAACAGACTGACAATATCACACTGCTTTTCCAATCACTGTCTTCCTTCATAAATCACTTTTCCAGATAACTTTTCTATTCCTTTCACACTTCCTCATAGGCCAGTTTCTTAATCCATTTATTCACTTTTATTACTTTCTCCTCAAACTTATTTACTTTCTAAGTTCCAGGAATCCTTCTTTAGTTGCAGAATACAGGAACCCATATGGAACTACACTAAGAGTCTTATCAGGACAATGAAAGACCACTGGAATTCTGATAAAGCAAATGTTCTGATTTGTTTGCCAATATTACAAGGTTTGGTTGGGTTTTTTTATGCAATACACTGATATCTTTGTGAACACCATCAATTCTCAGTTCACAATGATGCTGTCACATTCACATATACCTTCTCATAAGGGAATAATTAAGGGTCATATCAACCATGACAAAATGAGTAAATTAATAAAAACAAAAGTCAGTTGATTCAGCAAAAACATCCAAAAGTGTTTTTTCTTTAGTATGAATCATACCAATCAGTTAATTAAAACTTCTTTTAAAATTGGTTATTTTGAGATCTAACAAGCATAATCTAAATATCATACCAGTCCTTTATTTGTTACTATAGCCCTTTATTTCTTTATTTCTAGGCACTGGTACAATGTCTATGGTGCTTTGAATTTTAATATACTATCTGTGCTTTCCTATTATCATATTGGTATCATCCTCAAACTTAATAATTATATTTTCTAACTTATTAATAAGGTTCTCACCATTACATAAAAAGGTAATTATTAGTTCAAAGTTGGTCTTTGCAAATTACTTTCTAATTCGCAACATTTTGGTTATAACAGTGTAACTAGCCTCTCTCTCAACAAAATCATAATGGAAATCTTGCACCAAGAATACACGAACTTAGAGAGACAGAGAGAGAGAGAGAGAGAGAGAGAGATGTAGATAGATTTACATATATACATACATGTATATACACATATACATATTGACCTACATGACTGAAAGGTCTTCCCTTTTCTCCTCAGTTAACATTGGCTTTTTCCCGCAGGATCACGTAACCCTGATTTTTTCTATGATCTCACAACAATCTATTTCTTCATGAATCTTAGAATACAAATCTTGTGGGTAGGTACTTTTATCCCTTATTCATAATATATACTAACAACTGTTTTCTTATTTTCCTCCTCATATTTTTTGAAAGTTGTATCATTATACTTGTCTCCTTTTCAAAGTAATTTACAATATATCTTCATTGTATATTTGCATTTTTTAAAATCTGCAATGCTTTTTTTTGACAGTAGTTTTTGCATGTTTTTCTATGATTTTTTTTTCCTACAGGAGCTGTTCCATGAATATTCTAACCTGTTTTCTTCCAATCTCAGAAGGGTATGTAAGCCTCTAATCTCTGGTTTTGCTCATTCTAGACTAATGTCCTAATTTACTCTGTATTTTAAACACTGAGATTCAAAAAACACAGCTTTGATTACATTATTCCATATCAAAATACACACTATTTCCTAAGTATAGACTCTTTAGCCTAGTTTTTGAGACCCTCTCTAACTTACCTTTCCAGCTTTAGTTTCTGATAATTTTATATACGTATGTATATATACACACAGATATTCATAGGTATAATATTACATTTTATATATTTATACCATATTGTATGTCTATGTCATAAGCAATTTATATAACATAATTCTATATTTAATATGATGTACAATGATATCATATATAAAATAGTACACATTAGATTATTTTTATTTATTATTTAAAGAACACTAATATGTTATAAGCTGAGGAATAGCTCTATTATATATATTACATTATTATATATTGTATATTACCTATAACATATAGTTGCCTCAGTTCCTAATCTAGAAAATGAACTGGAGGAAGAAGTGGCAAACCATTACATTATATTTTCCAAAAAAATCCACATGGTATCAAGAAGAGTTGGACATATTGAAATGACCAAACAGAAGCAAAAACCTCTGACTCAAGATTCAGTATTCTTTCCACTCCCTTTACTTTTGATAAAAGTAGAATAAAAATGGTATTTTTCTAATTCTACCTGAAATTTAAAGAAGTAACCTTTTTTACTACTTTTATTATAAAAGTTCCTACTATGAACAAAACACATATAATTTTGAAATTGTCTTGAGAATCTTATATCAAAAGGAATAAAAACCTATTTAAATTTAAGAAACTAATCCAAACAAATGTTCTAATATTTGGCACAATAGAACCCATCAAAAATCTACTGGACACCTCATGTTGACATTAACAAATCATCCACAGGAGGCAAAATACAGCTTTCTGCCTCAGAACAACCTAAAACAATGGGGAAAATAAATAAAAGGCTGCTCTGATTATACATTGTTTTGACTGAATGTCAGACAAATGGATCTGCCTTGAATGAGAAATATCAACTGCATTCACTACAAAATTGCACATGTGATGAAAATGAAAGCAACTATCGTGTACATGTTTATGTCAGAAACAGCCCCAACACAAAGAGAATCAATCACAGACATAATGCAACCATGGTAATCCTTCCCTATAAAGAGTTGCCTCTGACTATACAGAACATGAAATGAAAGTTTTGCTTGAAGTATGCATCTTTTGATTATTAAAGTTTTTGCAGTACTAAGAGCAGAATCATACACTTGAAGTTGGACAGAAATTCAAAGGTTAGCTAGTCCAATCCCTACACTAACCATGAAACATCTCAATAAATAGTAATCCAGACTCTACTTGAAAACCATTATTAGTATTGAGGAACTAAAGATCACTGAAGGCAGTTCCTTTCACTTTTAGACAGTTCTCACTATTAGGCAGTTGTTCCCTATATTGTGCTAAAATCTGAACAGGTCTCCTGGTAAAAAGTAACATCAGTCAATCTCCTTTCTACATGTTTGTGGACAGTGACAACTGGCCTTTGCATTGGAATGAGAAACTGAAAAGATTGGAAGGAAGTTGATTTTGTATATTACTTGTTCCTTACACCTGGTTAGGCCAATGTTGTTACCCCCATAAGAATATAAGCTTCTCAAGGGCAACAATTGATTTTGCTGCTTCTTTGAATCCCCAGAGATCTCAAACATATAGTAAGTGCTAAATAAATGTTTGTCAATTGATTGCTTTCCTTTTAGTTTTTGTATTTCATTGAATATATTCACCTGTTAAACAGTTCTATTGTAAAATTACGCTTTAAGTAACACTTAAACATTCTAATCTGTGAAGTATGCAGAATTTTTTTGTAATGTTAAAAATATCCTAGTCTACGAAGTACATAGAATTATTAAACTTTAGAACTCACAAAGAGCCATAGTCGAATTTTAGAGCTAAGAAAACTGAGGCGAGAGTATGTTATATGTCTTGTTCAAAGTCCAAAATCACAGAGATACTTAATGCCAATACTAGAACTAGAATCCAGGGCTGTAATTATTAAGGATAGAGTCAACACAGTCACTTTTACACATGAAAAAATGTTAATATGCTCTCAACCTTTATTGAAAGTGCTGTTATTCAATGTTTGGTAAATTAACCTAGATAGAAGTTATCTATTTGGTCTGATTATCTGTCCTCACATGAACAGTCTATCTTTACCACTGAGAAACTTCAAAAGATGAAGGCCCATAGTCACAAAAATTGCAGTCTGATAACATTCTATTAAAGGCTATTTTTTCAAGAAAGGAAGTTAAGTGGAAGATTAACCTTGAAATCAAATCCACTGTATTCAATTTGTGTTTAGCACAAATGTGATCATTCTAAAATAGCTTTAGGAAATGCAAAGGTTTCAGGCAGCATATTCACTGAAGGCTAGAAAATAAATTCCCTGGAGGCCAAAAGAAAATGCAATGGACATTGACCAGACTATTTCATTTCTCTCCAATTATGCTAAATATTAAAAATCAACTTTTAAAAACATTGCAGTCCTCAGACAAGGAAGATTGTGTGGTACATAAAAATGAGCCAGCACAAATTAATTTTACAACATTTTTAGTGATGCCAGAAGGAATATGTTTGGGCTCAAGGCACACTTAATACCTACTTCATCATTTTCTTAAATAAACAAGGCTTGTCTAACTTCAGATTAAAAACCAATGACCAACATCTAGAATTTCTCTGATACAGGGAAGCAAGAGGAAGCTGCCATTGAAGGGAGTTTCAGTGCTCAGTGTGGTCATGTATAATAAACTAAATACTATATGTTCAAAACTCAAGAAAAAAATTTAAGTGGATAGAATTGGTTGTCCATCCATCATTCCAGAAATAATATGGATAGGATATTACTATTTCAGTAACTGCATATGTCAGTGATGCTTTTAATTTACATTTAACATAGAAGAATTTCTTATAGGCAAGGGAAAAGTCAATAGTGTATAGCTCCATAGCTGTAATCAGTCATAGACTCACTAAAAATATTGATGCAACTTTACAACATAATTCTAACCCTAAAATGTTTTTATTTTTTTTAAGCATCTAAGACAAATAAGCTTTCAAAATAAATTTTCTCCCTTTTGTAATAAAATGTAATAAAAGTCAGTTTATCTTGATTATCTTTTGTTTTGGAGTGTTAAAATTTAAAAAGATTGATTTGAATTCAGAACAAGGAAATTATTTATTTGTAGCACAAGTTTCTACCTAAAGTGATACAAATACATTCTTGCAACTGAATTTTGTAATATTCACATTTGAATCTGCTTTTGCTTCTGTGATCCACAGAAGCATAAATCCATTGACCACCTAAATGATAACTAAATATGCAAAAAGTAAAGACTTATTTACATGACTTCAAATATAAATGAAACAACTCCCAATTTTAATATCGAAAATTTTTAAATTTTTAGAGGTTCAAAATTATGTAAAGGTCAATACTCCTAAGTTATTCCATTTTTTATTCAAAGAAATATTTTAATAACCTTGATCATCACTTGAAATACTCATCTTTTATAATTTTTAGTGTAAACATCAAAATAAAACTGAAATAAAGGTCATATAAAATGAATAAAGTAATAAATTCTTTTTTAAAAACTATTAAAATATGTGGTATAGTAGAAAGAATACTAAACTTAGAGTCAAATGACCAGGGTTCAAAAGATTTCTGCCTTTGTTACTTCCTAGGAACTCAGTTTCTGAAAGATTAAAAGAACAGAGGTAAACTAGATTATCCATGATAGCCCTTATAATAATATCTCATGTTTGCCTTGTACTTTTAGTATTGAGCATTTCTCAGATTATTAAATCTTATTGAATTGGAGCCCATTGATTTAGCACAAATATATCAGAAAGGCTATGTAAGTGGACAACAAGGTAGATCAGAAATAAATAGGAGGTAAGAAAGAATGACATATATGCATTGCTTTCCTAAGCTGATCCTTATTGTGAAAGTGTATCCCTAAAAAAATAAAAAAAGAAACATTTATTAAGTGCTTATTATGTGCCAGGCTATATAAACATATATGTATGTGTACATGTATGAATATGTATATGTGACCTCACTGGTGCGCATATTCTCTACAGCAATGATGTCCAGTTCACATAGAAACCAGGATTCCTACAAGTCATTATTGACTTAGAAAACCATATATTAACACATCTATGTTCTATTGTGTTTTTAAATTCATTTTGTTAAATATGTCCCAAATACATTTAAATTGTTTTGAGTAGCACTCAGGAGTGTTGCAGGCCTATTGTATCTAGTGAGTCACATTTTTTACATTTCTGCTCCACAATATAATAGATCACCAATAAAGCTCAAAAGATGTCCAGTACTTAATCCTTGCTCATGCAACATAACATATCTTCCCTTTATTCAGTCACATATTTCTTACACAAAACACCATATGATGTCTCATACTTATTTATTGCTTAAGTGCTATAGTGACAGAAGGTATGAATTCCTGTCTCCTATTACTAACATAATAGGAAGGGGTTGGCTGAAAAAGAAAGTAGCTAATGCTGTGTGTATATAAGGCAAAGCCCCAGAGAGGCACAGTCAGAATTTCTTGGGACCAGCATCTGGAGGCAGAGCAGCTACAGGAGAGAAATGAGAATAGAGAACTGAGTCAGAATTTCCTGAGAATTTGTGGTGATGGAGCTTCTTCTGAAGAGGCACCGAGGAGCCCAGGAGCCCAGGAGCCCAGGAGCATGCCCCCACCCCAGGCTGGATAAGGTGATTCTGATTTTTTGAATGAGCTGCAGAAGACCGAAGAAGCATGGCCTGGATGCTAAGACTTTGTCTATTTGTGGCTTGGTTGAGCCTTGAATTCCCAGGAACAGTAATTGTGAAGGATTTGAGATGGGCTGGACCCTGTGAACTTCACTGTGGAGCAGGACCTACCCAGAGAGCTGTACAAGGAACTGGGAGATATCAGCCTTTGAATCCAGGTGACAGTCTGGTGAATTCAGTTAGGAATTGCCTCCAGTCAAGATGAAAAGACTTCTCCATGGGTACTAAGTAGTGATGAAATTGTAGTTTATTACTGACCTATGGGTAGAGGGTCAGTGTATTTTCTAATGATTATACCTAGTGATTAATGATACTTAGTAATTGATTGCTGAATGAGTGACTGAATTAACTTAATGTGCCCCATGTGTGGAAGACTTTGACTATTGTACTTTAAGATGATTTTTCTTTGTTCAAAACTTTGTGGCCACTATGGTGGAAACTATGTGGCCATTTTAATGGTAATCAGCTGTTGTGAATCTGTGAAAATTTGTAACACTGTGAATGCTGTGCCTTGATTCTCTGTGAATGTTTTGCTCTCATTTGTTATGGAATAGAGTGTTCACTATACTGTGTAATCAGAATCTTAAAGGCTGTTCACAGTAGTATTCTTCAGGAAAGCTGCTCATGCATGGCTTTATAGGAGACTATAGTGCTATAGTGACTTTCAGCTTTGGGACCACATCCCTAGAAGAATATTTATTTCTGAGATAAATGTGGGATCATTAAAGGAACATTGAAATTTACCAAAAGTAATCCTTCTCTCTCCTATTCCTTTATAAGTCTTGGCCCACTTGAGAAACTTGAGAGAGAGACAGAGACAGACAGAGACAGAGACAGAGAGACAGAGAGAGAGACAGAGAGAGAGACAAAGAGAGAGACAGAGAGAGACACAGAGAGAGACAGAGAGAGAGACAGAGACACAGAGACAGAGACACAGAGACAGAGACACAGAGACAGGCAAGCAGAAACAGTGAGAAGTGGAAGGAGACACAGAAAGACAGAGATAGACATACACAAGCAGCAAGCTTTATGTGTTATCCATTCATGATATCGATAGTAAGTAGTATTCATCTACTTGGTTTAAGTCAAATGTTATTTATTGATTATAAATCTCATATAGAAGACTTTGCTGTGTTTCAAGGCTTAACATACGATATCATCTGTAAACACAAACACCTGGAAGAATTCATCATCTATTGCAAATTCTTCTTCAATTTGAACTCTCTGTTAGATCTCTCCTTTGACATGGGCAAACACCTCTGTAGACCTATGCCAGCTGCTGTATCTCTCCCATCATATTAATGGTCATAAGTTCCTTGGACAAAATTATCTCTGTGCTATACTTTTCAAGATTTTTTAAACATTTAAACAATTAAAGATTTTTTAAACAATTTTGATGTACAGTTGGGAAATACCTTATTGAGAGATTTTAGGGAAGAATTTTGTTCTATTAAATTTTATAGTCAACAATAAACATAATGGGATATCATTCTCTACATTTTTTAGTCAATTGTATGATAGTAAACATCTGGACTACTGTCGAAGTTTATTAGTGAAAGCTTGTCACTTGTGGAAAACTCCATCTCTCTACTCCAGGCATTTTCTCTGTCCCCTATGTCTGGGTTGTTCTCTTTACTCATCTTTTCCTTGTGTCTTCCCTGGCTCTCTTCAAGTTCTAACTAAAATCCCACCATCTAGAGGAAGCCTTTACAAATCCCTCTTAATTCTAGTGCTTTATCTCTGTTAATTATTTCATATTTATGATATATATATAATATATATACACATATATATGCACACACATATGTATGTATATAAATACATGTATATAGACAGATATATGTGTGTACATATACAATGTATGTGTGTAGACACACATATATGTATGTGTATATATATATATAGAGATATATGTAAAATTCATATATATCTGTTCACTTGTTGCCTCCCCCATTAGATTCTGAGCTTCTTGATGGCAGTGATATCTTTTTGCCCTTTTCTTATCTCCAGTTCTTAGCACAGTACCTGGCTTATAATAGGCACTTCATAAATGTCTACTGACTGATTGAACTTACTTCCCTAATATCAAATCAAGGATGTCCTTGATAAGTGCATAAATTATGCTCATAAAAATGTTATTAAATAGGAAAATAGGCATATTTATTGATAAGTGATAATTATCTCTCAGTCATCTTCTCCTTTGCTTATTAACAATGCCTGACATTGTTTAATATCTTCCATCCTTCCCATACATTTTGAATCAATCCCTCAATATCCTCACAATTGTGTTACCTCTGAGAAGGATCTCTCCTAATTACCCTTGTTCTAATCTAGTTGTCTTTCTCCTTTCTTTGTTCTCTTCAGTGACATTTCCACCTCCTCTATAAAGTACACAGCAAACTGATGTTTGAATCTTAAGTTCAGTGCTTTACCTTCCTTGATGATGAAAAAGTTATACTTTTTAAAAACTTGCAAATCTTTTCTATTTTCTGCTTATTTTTCTCTTTCAATTTCATCCTTACAAGCCCTCAGGATGACTCTACTAATTTGGATCTCTCATCAAATATGTTTAAACTGGTTTATTGTTCCACTTTGTTTGGGGATATAATCTTCCTTCTTTCTTCTCTGTAAGATATTACAAATGAATTTATTCTCTAAACCACTATTTTCCTTGGCTGTCATGTGTCTTTGTTTGCAAGTAAGAAGTGTTTACTAAGATGCTTTTTAGTTTCTTGTGCTGTCCTTGCTAATATAGTTTACTTAATTTTATCAAATTGAATAAAATTATTAAAATTAGTGTGGTTTCTATGTCCTGTACATATTTGGTTTTTAATTTCTAATAAATTGTTGGCATATTTCAGATTAGAACTAATTTAATCACATATTATATCTTTTTCTTATTTATGTCATTTCTTTTATCATTACACTAATTTTGATCTTTGTTCTAAGAGATCAATGGTCTGTCCTTAGCAATGATTCCCAAATCAGTAATAATTTGTTTGGTATCTATTAAGATAGAATTTACTTCATGTCATTCTGCTTGTTATGTCTAGAATCTTCTAATTTTTTTTCAAAAGAAAATATTCATGATATATAGGCAAAAGCCTTCTGTGTAGTCTATAAATCTTTGGCCTCTCTCATTCCTTATTCTTTCTTCTTATTTTCAGCATATTTATGCCATCCTCACCTAAGCCTACCTAAAATTGAAGCTATCAAATATTTAAGTGTGCATTTATTGAAATCGAAAGGTTTATTAAGTTATTCTAGAATTTATCTGCTTTTTTCATCCTCTGCTATAGATTTTGGTGTATAGACTACAATTATTTTCATAACAATCTTTTTTCAACTATTTATCATGAGCACTGTAATACAAGATAACAAAATATCCCATGTAATCATGTATCCTGTTGTTCTTGGATGCATAATAAAAATCTGCCAACAACCCACTTATTTGCCTTTCAAACGAGAACCTGTGAGCTATCCTTCCATTTATTTGACAATTCCTTCTGTACTCTCATTTTGTTTATAGTAAAAATGTCAAGATTGGTATGATTCATTCCCCTTTACTAGCATGTCAACATATTGGTCATTGGACCGACCTCCAAGAAGAAGCTTGTATCCCCTACACACCATTGTGAGACACTCAAGTAGGACTTTTTGTGGAATGATAAGCAAGTTTATAAGGTATCTTCCATCAAGGCCAAGCAAGGTAAGGGCTGTTCTTTTCCTTTCTAAACATATCTTCCAATCTGCCTTTTTGTTATTTCTATTCTTTTTCAGGTTTTTTAATAGAATTTTTCCTGTTTGGAAACTTTGGAGTGAATATTTTGGCAGGAAGTGGGATATAATATGTGAGTACAGACTCCTAAATTTCTAGGAATGGTCCTGGATTTAAAGTAAAAAACACCCACTTTGGGGCGGGTAGGTGGTGCAGTAAATAAGATTGTCGGCCCCGGCGTCGGGATGACCCGGGATTGGTTCTGGCCTCAGAAAATGAACACCCACATATAAATAATGACTTGCCATGTAACCTTGAGCAAGTTACTTAACGCTAATTGCTTAAAAAACAAAAACACCCACTTCATAAATGTATTGCCTATGTGACAGGCCACTTAATGACTCAGGGAAGGATTTGAAAGTTCCCTGATTCTGGCAAAGGGCCCACTGCTTGTTTCTAGTATGTATCAGTGAGATTTTTTGTTTCCCACCCAGCCTTCCTCTGTGTTCTTTCTTCTCTCAATTGGTCAGACTATCTTCTTTTCTTCTGATCTATTTCCTTAACCCATACTTTAAACGTTGCCTTGCCTGGGACTCCTCATCCATAGTCTAATCTAATCCTAGACTCTAATATACATCCCAAGTTGTTTTGTCTCTCATAGCTTTTTTTAAAATTTGTAATCTAGTGGCAAGTAACATTTACTTTCAGGATCAAAAGTCACACAGATCTCTGATTCATATTAGGAAGGGGACCGTGCATACAATTATGTTGATAGAGATTTTACATTACATTTCTGAGTTTTGGGATAGTCTGCAGAGTACCTGTTTCTGCCCCTCAACACACTAAGGATTTTACTTAATATGTATAGAAGCATTTCAGCTGCAGCCTTAATGCAATTTATATAAATACAAATTGTCTTAATGTGCTGATTTCTGTCTTAAGCCCAAAGAATAAAAAAGTCCTTGAGAGAGTCTTCATCTAGGCACTCATAGGAACTACAATTCTGCAATGACACTTAAAAAATGAACTTAAAAGTATTATGTACAAGTTGTTCAATGCAATTTCTGAATTTATCTTTCATCATGTGAAAGAATGGAAGCTTTTGTAACTCATAGTTTACAAATGAGTTATGAGACAACCTCCCTCCATTTTTTAAGAACACTGACCTATGATTTCATCAGTACCTAGTACCTCCAGTAAGCAAAGTCAGAAATTCTCTTCACCAATACAACAAACATGATATCTATCAATGCAGATATATGTCATCCATAACATATAGTCTTAAGGGGCTGCCTGCCTTAAGACACTGAGAATTTATGTGACATGCTCATAGTCACACAGCTACATATGTCAGAGGCAAGACTTGAACCCATCTCTTCTTGAGTATAAGGCAAGCTTTCTCCATCCATCATACTGCCTGTCATAAAATTATCCAACTCACTCTGACATAATATTTAATTCAATCACAACTTCTCCACATCTGTTCACCTAAAAATTTATTTTATCTATGATTTCCAATGCATCTCTTAGGAAAACACCTTGTTGGGTCCTTTATAAGTATAAGCAAATTAAATTCAAATAATTTTAAGCTAAACAAATATTCTGTTTTTTTCCCAATCTCTTCCTACAGTTGGCCTTCTAAGACAGTGGAGTTAAATCAAGAAAAAAGGGCTCAGCTCCCTGAAGAAATATTTTGTAGGCAGCCTGATATATTGTGTACGTGAAATATACATGTATTAAATTAACTATGTTTTAGCTGCTTGTTTTTTGTTTATCTGTTTAATACAACACAGAATGGAGAATATACTTTCTCATTTGATTTTTTTTACACAAGGTGGCAGATTCTCTAAAAGCCTAAATGGATACAAACTATATATGAACACCTATAGGAAACCAAGTCTTTTTAATTATAATGGTAATGAGATACTAAAACTAATCAACATGGTGTGCATCTCAAAGTGATAGGATAAACATGTGGCACAAATAAAAATATTTAAATTGCCTAAAGGAACACTTTCCCCTATTCACTAATTGTATGCCAATTCTCTAATTCAGTGATTATAAAGGGAAATTTGCTTTGTTGAGATATTCATTAAATGTAACTTCATTCTTGGAAGTAAAATAAATCCCCATGTTCAGTGAGATGTGAGGGCACAGCCTAACACTCCTTTCATAAGGAAGTAGGAATTGTTTTATACTTTATATCCCATTCCAAGTAAGTTGAATGTCTCAAGTACCTTTTCAAGACCTTCCTCCTTCAGGCTGATCACATCTAAATCAAAATCTGTCCTTAAGCCATTGGTTTTGTTGAAAGTTATTCTGCCTGTGAGGCCTTCCCAGTGGGCCTAGGAGGAAAGAAAAAACATTGTCCATAATTAAGTAGAAGATAAAGGGAGAACAAATGAATGTCTCCCAGGATAGAAAAAGAAATAGTTCACCAACTTGAAATAATTTATCTTTCAAATGTTGTAAAGGAAAACAGCAAAAATATTTCATATTCTCTTTTTAGATGATTATAGCCTTCTCTTTGATAATAGACGTGCATGGTTGAAATAGGCTAGAAATAGGACCCAGATCTGTGCTTTAATTAATTTAGGGACCACTCAGTGACATAATTCCCTCTACCAGAACCACTTCCCTTTGTAACTTAAGAGTTGCCTAGAGCAACTAGTTAAGTGATTTGTTCAGGGTTACATATCTCCAGTATCTGTGAAGATGACTAGAAATTAAGTTTTCTTGATTCTAAGGCTAGCTCCCTCAGATTGAAATGAATAAAATATTACTTCTAAATTTATACTAACGTGAAATTATACTGTATTACTCTATGAAGAAAGTTACATCTAAGATTTACATCCAAATTTCAGTGACAATCACATCTTCTTTGGAGTAATTGGCTTTTTTATATTGTTCGGTTTCACATCCAAAATTGTAAAAGTATAGGATGCAAAACTATTTAAAATTGAAGAGCATTTGCAAGAGCACTGAGGTAGGGATGCAGGTGTTTGGAAGTTGAATGGACGATGAATATTCTGTCTTCTCCACATGATAAGATCATCATATGACTAATGGCAAAAAGTTTGATTTCCCCAGAAAAAAAAGTATAGAATTCCATTTACTCAAAATGGAATTGTGGAAATTAGTGAAATTGTGGAAATTTGTGAATTAGTGAAATTGTGGAAATTAGTGAAATAAAGCACTCTTGGTTTGAATCTCAACTCTTCCACTACTTTGGGAAACATGGATGGGAAAGTTGTTTCACCTCTCTGAGACTCTGCTTCCTCATATATCAAATGGGAGAGGGGATAGATGAGATGATCTCTAAGGTCTCCTTCTTGCTCTAAACTTATGATATAATTATAGCCTTTTAAAATTCATAGCTTATATGTAAATTATTAATATTGTTAAAATAATTGTATATTATGTCCAGAAAACTACTGGGAAATAATACATAGACATTTCCATTATTGAAACTCATTCATGTAAATTATCACATCAGACATCAGTTTAAGACCAAAAAAAAAATCATATTAACATAAAGAAATAATTTATAGATTTTAGCAAGAAATTCTGAAAAAAAAAGTCATATTCATTTATAACTGCATAAATTTCCATAGGAAAAAAATAAGAAAAAGAAAAACATCACCACAAAAAGATACATAATAAAGCTTTCATATTTTAGCTCTTTGGTCCCAATTTACCCTATCATAGAATCTGAGGAAGCTTGTCTAACCAAATAGTCTATATATTTACAACACACTTTACCCCCACCTTATTGGTATTTATTATTAAATAACTGTTCTTTTAATAAAGGCATTGGAACCATTTTCAAATGAAAATGCTAATTGTTCTGAAAAAAAAAAAAAGAGAAAAAATAAAGAGGAAAAAGGCCCCATGTGCCAGAAAACAAAAACACCACAAGTATGTTATCTGGGTTAAGGCAACTTGAGAACAAAAGAGACAAAGCCACACTTTTTTATAGTGACATACCTCTTTAATTAGACTCATAAAGCGGGTCCCAAAGCGCCATGGCTTGTGCCGATTACATTGTAATGAACTGACAGTCATTTGTGGGAACTGTTGGACAGCAACTGACACCACATGGACAGCATCATACATTAGAGCTGCATCAGTCTGAAATTAAAATGAAATCAATGTAGTGAAAATTATGTGTAAAATATGAATCAGGGTATGAGAGAAGTATATGGGGGACCATTTTTCTTCAAGGAAGAAAACAATGTTAAAATTTCAGTCACTCTGTTGAATAAGATGTTGGTGCCAGGTGACTACACAAACACACGTGCACACACACACAAACAATTACACATATATGTCTATTAGGATTTCTTTTCTTTCTTAAGTGAAATCCTCAACTGTAAATTATCTCAGGTCTGCTAATGAACTTTGGAAAACATGCTTTATATACAAATACTATGGTATATAGATAGATGAGATACATATGTACATATGCACATACATGGACTAGACATGTTATTTCACTGCTATAAGAAACCCCCAATGAAAAAATTCCCTGTACCCATGCATTCCATCACCTTTTCTTTATTGAACAAAGAGAGTAGGCTAGATCATCAAGAGGTTAAGTGACTTGTCCAAGATCACACAACTAAGATATGTCAGAGGCAGGAATAGAACCCAAGTTTTCTCGGTTTCTAAAAGCTCTCTAGCATACCAAATTGCCATACATAAATAGTTAGATGATAGATAGTTAGCTAGATAGATAGATAGACAGAAAAATTAAATGATAAAGATACTAGAGAGATAGGCAGATAGACTGATAACATATACAAACAAAAAATTAATATTTGTTAATATATTAAACTACATAATTTATAACATGCATACCTGTAGTATAGGTAAGCAATTGCCTTATATAATAAAAAGTAGATTTTAAAAGTGCCTCCCTAATTATCTTACTAATATACAAGTCCTATGCTTCTTTCATCTTTGATTTTTAAAAAGATCCAGTCCCAAAGACAGACTGTGTTTCAGGTCATGGTACAGCTTACTAATCCCTTTTCAGGAAACTAGCTTAATTTTCCTGATATTAATTTTCCTCTTAAACTTCCAAATGAATAAAAGATGACTTAAGTTGCTTAACTAAAATGAATATTAATCCTCTCATGTCTAGATTCCCTCAAATGAATAACCTCTTTAGGTGTTGTGTATGACAAAAAGTTTTGTCTAGTAAAAACAAACCTGAAGCTCATTGTGTTCTCAAGTGCTGTGTTAAGAGTGCACTTACACTGTTTTTGACAGATAGATGCAAGCCCTAGCATCTGAGAAAAGGACCTTCTTGACATCACTGGTGGGAATGAACTTTGTTCCATCTGCTAAGCTTGCTTTAGAGGAAACAGACCTATTTCCCCTTCTCATCTATGTAATTAGTCAGCCATGAAATGAGTTCCAAATAAATAGAACCCTGTAGATTACTGCATTTTCCACAATGCAGTGTAATGGCAAATTAGCACAGATCAGATGTTTCACACATGTGCATCCCACTGTGCCTTACAACATAAAATACAGGTGTGCAAAACAAGTTTACTTTTCATTACATGTTTCAGCATTTCAGAAATCTATTAATATGGCTCAGATGTTTAATCAAAAAAGTAGATTTAATCAGAATAGTAGAGGTAGTGGGAAATCAGAAGTTGTCTAGTCCAACTCCCTAATTATAAAAGTGGAGCAAATGAGGTGCAAAGAAGTGAAATTATTTGTCCAAAGTCTCAAACTTGAAAGCAGCAGAAAGGATGTAACTGCTCCACATTTTCTGTTTCCAAGTATAATGCTCTTGTCACCTCCACATTCCTTAAGACTCATATATATATATATATATATATATGTTGATACATATATAGCTGATTTCATATAAAATATTATATAGAAATCTGAAAAAAATACGTTATTTTTAAGATATACTTATCATATACCCTTATTTTTCTGTACATTTGGCACTGTTTTTAATTTTTTTTTAACCCACTTGGATGAATAGTGTGATTGTTTTGTCATATTGTAGATATAGACAAAGATAGTTTGTCAGTCAGTGGCCCTCCCACAAGATTACAGAGATTTATCTATTTATCCCAGGCTAGCAATCTGGTGGCAATATTCCATATATACTAAAGTTATCAAAAAGCTCCATGATAATGACTATGGACATGAACAACTGAATTAAATAGCAAAAATAGGAGGCAAATTATTAGATGAATCACTTCTTTCGCCACAATCACCAGATCACAATAGGGGGAGTGGACTTACATCTTAGAACTAATGAAATTTGCATTAAAATTAAAATGCTTGACAATGAATGCTGTCTAAAAAACACTTTGAAAAGGTATTTCATCTGATAGTCTCAGTTTCCAGATCAATATGATTACAAATGTTTGCTATATAACTAATTATAATGTATAAACATTAATTCATAATAATTAATGTAATGTACTTAATAAAATTTCAAATTCTAAGAAAATTAGCTATCTAGCATTTATTAAGTAAATACAAAGTGCCAGGTACTGTGCTACAGGAATACAGTGAAAGACAAAAAACAGTCCCTTTTCTAAAGGAGTTCAGTCTGAGAAAACCAGCATGCAAACAAGTATGTACAAACAAGATATATACAGGATAAATTGAGTGGAGTTTCAGAGAGAAGGCAGTAACAATAAGGAAGAAATCTTCTTGAAAAATGTTAAGATTATCTGAGACTTAAAATATTGTTGTTGTTTGTCCTTCATTCTTTTTTTTAAAGCAATTGGGGTTAAGTAACTTGCTCAAGGTTACAGGGCTAGTTATTTATGTGTGGGTGGTAAGTACTGAGACCCGGGTCCTCCCAACTCCAGGGCTGGTGCTCTTACTCATTGTGCCACCTAACCGCTCCTTTATCCTTCATTCTTGAAGAGGATCATGACATCGAGAATGTGATGCCATGGCATGGGAGTGAATTGCATTCAAGTGATGGAGGACTGAGCAAAGTCACCACCTTCACTTTCTCCTCTAGAACAATTTGAGTCCAGGGGTATAAAGCCAAGCATAAGTAGCTTTCCAGAGGACTGCTGCTATGAACAGCTTCAACGTTCTGATTACATAGTATGGTGAACTTCCTATTTATTCAGTATAAATTAAAGCAAAACATTCACAGAAATCAAAATACAGCATTCACAATGTTATAGCATAACACATTATCACTAATGTGGCCACATAGTTTTCACCAAAGTGACCACATAGTTTTAAACAAAAGATATCATTAAGAACTTAACTCAGTCATACTTAAGGAGCAAGCCTCCTTAAGGGACACAAGTTACAAAGGTCAAAATTCTCCACTCCCAGGTCACAGTAAATCATGATCTTCTCAATCAATACATAGAATCCAAGTAAAGTCTTCTTTCTTCTTGACTCAAGGCTGGCTCTCAGCTTCCATGCTTCCTCTTCCATGGTCCCAGTTCCTTCCCAAATCTACCCAATTGTCACCTGGATTCAAAGGCAGGTAGCTCTCAGGTCTTTGTCCAGCTCCTCGTCCAGTTCCTCATCCAGTTCCCATTCCATATTGAAGCTCACAATGTCCAGTCCACCTCAAGTTCTTCATAGTTTCTGTTTCTGGGATGACACAACTTAACAGAGCCAAAACAATATGCATGCACATTGCCGGCACCATCATCAATTCAATATCTGCCTGCGAAATCAACAGAGACCCACAAACAAGGTACAAAAGGTCAACACAAATCATTAACATAGAAATCAACACAGACCCACAAAAAGGTCTAAGAGGTCAACACAAATCATCAGTACAGTCCCAAGACCTCCAAAACCCTCCTCCAGGACTTCTGTAAACAGACAACAGGAAATCCTCTTTCAGGGCTTCCAGTAAGGTCCCAGGGCTTCTATAGAAAGTATCACAAATAAAAATCAACAGAGGTAGAACTGATAAATATAGAGTGCCAGGATACCACAAGTCTTTTCCTTGACTCTGCCACCACAAGAGTTCTCTTCTCAATTCTGCTCAGTTCTGCTCCTTTCTCAGTTCTGCTCTCTTCAGCCTGGACCTGCCCTTATATGTGCTCATTAGCTCCTCCACTTCGTTCACAAGTGGGGTTCACAATTTCTGCTTCTCAACAAAGACTTGATACAATAATGGGCAAGAACCTAAACAAGGTGTCAACTAAATAGCAGAAACAAGGTATTAACTACTTCTTTGCTTGCCATTACAAGGGGTTAAATATGGATCTGAACAACTGGAGATGGCCCAGGATGCAGTGGGGGTCCTTGGCATTTTCAAACCAAGGTCTTTTCACATATAAGAAGTAAGCAGTTTGATCTTATTGAGACTTGAAAAATGTCAGAGAAACTAGGAGGTAGAACATTACAAGAATGGAGTATTCAGTGGAAATGTTTGGAGAGAGCAGATTTCCATCTTTGTAACATGTGTGAAAACTGTTTTTTCCAAGTAATCATTATTTTGGAGACTCAGAGCTTCCCCTAAGCCCCCCTCTTTCAAAGTCCTAACTTTAAGATAGGTTTTTCTTCAGAAGAACATTTCTGATAATGAGATTATATTGAATCTCCTAATCCTAGTTAAATCCCAACCTAGGCCTGAATTGATACAATCAAAGGTACTGAAGCTCTATTGTATTCTGCTCAGGCTTAGGTAGAGACATGTTCCTGATAGCCCAGTTCTGGAAGTGGTCTGATATGTTTTGGGGGTGGTCTGATAGAAGATGGATTTGCAATGGTTCCAGGTAAAAAGATGTTGGACTGATAGTAGCCAGAGTTGACAAAGTAAATAAACTGGGCAGCCCAATCCCCAAATCTCCCTTAAGGGGGCTTAGTCTTTGACAGCAGCTCCACCTGCATGCCTCCAGACTGAGAAAAATAAAAATACTGGACAAGGACAACCTAATTTAGTTTGTCTTTCTTAGATCAAACTCTTCCAGGTTGACATGTGTGAGGACCATCAAAAAGACTAGGGTCATTGGATCAAAGAGTAATATGATTATACAGATATATATGTATAAGAGATATATGGAGAGGAATAAGATATGAGACAACTGGAAAGGGTAAGGTTATAAAGGTTCTAAAAGCGTTTCATACTCTTGAGGCAAATACTTATCACTTTTTATGAGCTGGTTAAGGAAATGACAGACTACTCCACTATCTTTACCAAGAAAATCCCAAAATTGGGATATGGAGATTCAGTTGGCTGAAAACAACGGAACAATACCACCACATTTACTAATCAAATGACTACATACCTTAAAACACTTTGGATCATCCATGATCAAGCTAGTATTTAGTTTGCTGTACATAGTTTTTAGAGGCCTGGATTTGTAATCAAGAAAGGTTAAATTCAAATCATGCCTTAGGCAGTTACTAGATATATAAACTTGGGCAATTCACAGTTTCTCTGGGTCTCCATTTCCTTATTTATAAAATGAGGGTTTGGACTAAATGGCCTCTGAAGTCCCTTTCATCTATAAATTATGATCCTATGAATTTCAAGTGCCTCAGCAACACTAATAATGACAAAGAGCATTAAAAGGATCAAAAGGTGAGATAATTTTTGGAGATAAATTGAAATTAACACTTTACTTGAGAAAATAGCAATTAGATACTGATAACAATTAAACCCCAAAAGAATTTTTACACAAATAAGAATGTTGTCTTCTTATAATATAATTTGCAAGGTTTTTTTTTTCATATTGTATTAACTACCATCAACATTAATATTCAGGAAGCATAGGTGAGTTTCAAGCCTAGGGTTACTCTTAATAAATTTGAATGACAGTTCTCCTCTGTTCTCTCCTTTAGAAGCAAAAGCCACTTATTCAAGTGGTTTAATATCACTCTGTTCATGAAGAAATTACAGCCTGAGAAAATTTTACATTTTCCCAGGGAACTGGCTATATGTTTCATCTAGAATTAAATGATTAAATTAGTAGAAAAAAATTAAATCACTAATATCTTCTCTAAGCATTTCTCAAATTTTATTTTCCCCCAAAGTTCACAATAAATAAATTGAAAAATCCAAGCAAATGAGATCTTCATCTTTCACTATAGAATTATGTATTGGATTTGGGTACCTAAGCTCTTTATACATGGGTTTTGATTTGTTTTGTTTTTAATTAGATAGGCAGGTAGTGATTTTCAGCTTACATTCAGTCTCCTGCATCCCAGACTTTCTGAAAATAAACTCGAAACTTTCTACTTTAAGAAACCACAAGAAAAATACCATTTTCTAATTTGCATTAAAATTTACACCAAACAATGGAATTTTGAAAAACTCCAACAAGGAAGATAAAAATACACGAAAATTTTCCTGTTGTTCACAGTTATGGCATTTTTCTACATGTTGCTGGTAAAGCTCAAAGTCAATATTAGTTATAAAATTGTGTGTGTGTTCATTTATTTATTTTACAGAAACTTATTTATCCCTCATACTGTTTTCAATGAACCACTTTAAACATTAAAAATAATACCATCATAATTCATAGTCCAATAAAACAAAATTTTACATGGATCATGTTCAAAAATATATATCATATTTTGTATTTTAAGACCATCATCTCCATGGCAGATGGGAAGGGCTATGTTTCATTTTTAGTCATTTGAACACATGATTTAATATTGCATTGATCAGGTTATTCAAAGGTGTTTTTCTTTATAAAGTTGTTTTCATGGAATAAATTGAAATTATAAAATTTATTAATTATCAATAAAGTATACGATTATATGTAATGTGTTTTATTTGTAGTGTGCATGTGGTGAGATTGTACAGACAAAAATGCTATGTACTACAATTTTCATATGGCTCAAATTAAACTATGCTCCTGCTTTTAAAAGTTTTCAGCATAACTAAGAAACATGTAAATTGAATAGGACATACAGAACATGGAGAATCACAATTAATAAATAAATAATCAACAAAAAGCCAATAGAGTACCAAGATTTATTATGGCTTATTAAATGGATATGTTCTTAAATTGCAAGCCCTTTGAGGGAAGGTTTTGTTTTATTTATTTTTTGTAGCAATACTTTGCATATAATAGGTATTTATTAATTTTTTTTTTGTTAAATTGAAGTGAATTTAACCCAACATGCTATGAAAACCTAGGTAAAGAACTAATTAGATAGGTATAGATAATAAAAGAGTATTAAAAAAAATTTGAGTAGAGTACAAAAGATGGTAGTTTAAATAACAGTAAAAAGAAAACAAAAGTCATTGATAATATTTTCAATCCTTCTTTGAATTATTACTAACATGCAGCTTGCTTTATCTAATGCCTAGACCTAGGGAGGGATGATAATTTCCACAGCTGAGAGCTATTGCAATAGAAATAGGTCTAGACACTGAGTGAAATTTCATCTACCTCAAGTTATTTCATGACTGAAGAGGTCTCATAGTATTGAAAGAACCATGAATGAAGTATGCTTGGGTGGCAATATTTGTTTCTTTTCACCTAAAATAAGTGATTGTGCATATTTTAAAGGTCTACAAAAACAAAGTTACCTTTTAAAAATTTCTGAGAACAAAAAACTGATATTTCTAGTTTTTTTACTTTGTTTCTATTCAAAATAATCTAATTTGTGAAGAGAAAAAGTTAGCATAGGGTTAAGCTAGACAGTCTCTATATCTTTTGCCAGCTCTATTATATGAATCTATGCATTCTAGTCTATTTAATATATATATATATATATATATATATATATAATGCGATCATATGGTATATGATCATGTTATGTATTTTACGTTATATATAATATAATATATAATATCTTATATATGCATATGTATATTTATATACACATGTGTGTGTGTGTGTGTGTGTGTGTATATATATATATATATATATATATATATATATATATATATATATATATTCCTAGCTTTTTCTCCTGGAGAAAAACTATTAACACTCTATTGTTCCCAAGCATGTTAAAGTCCTAGAGGATAGATGCCACATATACATGATTGATAAAGACTTTTTTTAAAACCATCTTTAATGTTTATTGAACAACCACTCTACCTAAAGTACTATAAAGTGGTTTGGTGCAGTTCTAAAAATAAACATTTTCTGAGTACCTCCTGGGTACCCTGAGGTACTGTGCTTGGTACTGCAGTACCAAGAAAGAAAGGGGAAATAGGAGGGGTGGGTGGTGTTAGTCTCAGACTTTAAGAAACTTCTAGTCTGTAGGAAATAGGTGGAAACTACAATAGATACATACATAAATACAAAATTAATTGAGTGATACAAAAAAAGAGTTTCAAGAAAAAGCAGTTAATAAATGGAAGGGGTTTAGGGTTAGGAAATCTAAAAGGCACCATATAGGAGATGACACTTTAATTGTGTTTTGAAAGAAACTAGAATTCCTTGAGGTGGAAGTATATAGGAAATAAACTGCAGACATAGAAGATTAATTATATACTGCAGATTATAAAATATCATGGTTAGGGTACTGCTAGCTAACCAGTTTGACTAGAATGAAGTGGCTGGAAAGAGTAATAATATAAAACTAGAAAGATAGGTGGGAGTCAGTGTGTGAAGGGTGTTAAATTCCAGGTTTTGAACTTTTCATGCTAAAGGTAATGGAGCCACTGAAGACTTTAGAGAAAGGGAGTGATTTAGACCTTTCTTTTATTATTATTAGGTTTGGAATTATACAGAGAATGGAGTATAAGAGGTAAAACACAAACAGCATTGAATCAAAACAGACAAACTTGAAAAGGATTGTCACTGCATTGGCTTCTCACAGTTAAACTAAAGACTCCTTTCAGGCATAATTCTATTAAAAATCAGATACCTTTCTGATTAGCAGACAAGCATCTGCTGGTTAGGAGGAGACTTTCTCCAGTATAAGGGCAAAGGCAGCCCTCCACCTGATCTTAATCCTCTGTTATCCTAAGGCCTCCACTAGTTATAAGAAGCAGGATCACATAGTCTTTCTATTCTCTATGAGATGGTGGGTGGATTGGGATTTTTACATTCTCTTCCCAATCTACATCAAACAAATGTTTTATTTAAACATTAAGAGAAATAGCTTTTAGGGAGTTCTGAATCAAGTGTGATAATACTTTACCATCCAGCAAAAACTCATTACTTCCCAAAGGTAAAGTGAACCAAATCTGCCAGCCACAACTCAAAGCAGAGAAGAATGTTAGTGGAGTCTCAGTCCTGCTCCTAAATGAATTTATAGTAACAGATCCAGTGAACACATTTATCTTTCTCTTAAATAAGTGCAGGCAGGTCCCTTTTGAGATTTGAATGCCAGCTGGCATGTGGCAAATACATTCTGCAACTTCTAATTCTCAGGCTCAATTCATTTTTGAATTCCCATCTGAAGTACAGTATGAGGCACAGAAAAGTAATGTGAACTAATAGAATAGAACTGGATTATGAGTCCTAGCTACACTAATTATTTGCCCTTTCAACTACAAAAAAAAAAAATGCATTCAATCTGTTTCTGCATCTGCAAAATTTGAATAATTACAGATGCTAACCTTTCTTACATATGAAAAATCATTTCCTTAATCATCAGTCCCATCAGGAAAAAAGAAAAAAGAAAAGCAACACTACTACTGATTTTCACCCTAAAAGATAGAGAGAGTAATGGTGATTAGCAAGAAGGGGGAAGAAAATAAGCTGTATAGACTAACAGTAGATAATAAAAAATAGAAGAGATATTTAGTGTTAGAAGAAAATGTTTATTGGGGGGAACCTCTTTTTGAATGCTAATAACTGCCTTTGATTGATGTAGGAAAAGGCTCTTGGCTTCTACCTGCTCTAGAATTAAGATAAGCATCAAGTCCATAGACTACATGTATACATGCAGACAGATAAGGTACTCCTTAACTTTCAATTCAGAGACCCCATTATTGAACATATATGCTCCAAGGAGTTCAAAAACAGTGAAGAGTTATTTTTGTAATAAAATATTCATAATTTTTTGAGATAAGGAAAAATGGAAATTAAGTAGGTACCCAGAGGGTATAGGATTATCCAGAAATATGACTTTTTTAAGTAGGTTTTTTTGTTTTGTTTTATTTTAAATTTTTTAAAAAACTGCTTGCTTCGGCAGCACATCTACTAAAATTAGAAGGATACAGAGAAGATTAGCATGGCCCCTACTCAAGGATAACACACAAATTTGTGAAGCATTTCATATTTTTTAATTTGGATAATTTTTTAAGGGCTCAGTAGAACCAGTACTTCTAAAGTACCTACTTAGACACTGTGCTAGGCACTGGGAAAACAAAGACCAGAAAGAAACAGTCCCTGATTGCAAGGAACTTACATGCTCTTGGTTCTACAGGAAGGAGGTCATATATATGTCCTTAGGTAGTGGCACTTGATTGAGGACTTTGTAGATTCTGTCCAAACCCCATCCCTGTCAATTTGGCTCTCTTTCCCCATCTAAAAATAACATTTTGAATGTACTTTGTAACTGTTACTTCCCTCTAGCACCATGCAAGCTCCTTGAGGGAAAGACTATTTCATTTTCATTTTTATAACTTCTAGTACTCAGCACAGTGGCCGGCAGATAGAATCATAGACTGGACAACAAAATGTAGCTGGAAAGACTGGAGTTTACAGGTAGAGTCCAACCATCTCATTTTGTAGTTGAGGAAACTGAAGTCCAGAGAAGTAAAATGACTTAGCCAAGCTCACATAGGTAGCAAGCGTCAGAGTCTGAATTTGAAACCAGATCTGTTGACTCAAGAGCCTGTGTTCTTTCCACCAATTCAACAAGGGATTCAACAAATGTTCATTGAATTGAATTAAAGGGAACAGTCTGCAAGAAGCAGAGTTGATTGTGGAGGTCATGAAAGGCACAGGGGACAGCCTGTACAAAAGCATAGAGATGGAAGATGACTTATTATATATGGAGAAAGGCAAATGGGCCAGTTTGGTGACAACATGGATAATACAAGGGAGGGACAGTAATGGGAAAGCAATGTGGAAAGATACCTCAAAGTTAGTATAATACAGATTTTGAATGTCAAAGGAGTTTGTGGTTTATCTTTGAAGTACTAGGGGGCCACTCAGGCTTATTGCACAATGGAGTGATATGGTTATACTGTTCCCATAAATCCCTTCATTAAATAGATGGCATATTAAGAGGTTACTTGACTAAGATGATGAGGTTGTGGAGCTAGGATATGAGGGACAGGAATGGTGGCTATGATTAGAATGATACAATGGGGGAATGAAGGAAAAAAACTGAAAGTTTAAGGTATCAGAGTTGTCACCTTAGTCCTAGTCTATTAACTTATTATCAGAGACTGATATTATCTAGAGGATGAATGCTCTTCCTGTAAGGCAGTAGTCCCCCTTATATCTTAGGAAGACTTAAATTTTCACACTTCTCCTCCAACCTTCATGTCCCCTTGGTGGAGCTGTTGAGTTAGACAACTTCTATTTTATTTTCTAGACCTTGTTTTTTGGGACTGACTCAATCTATTCAATCTAACAGACTCTCAAAATCTGGCAATTACAATAAGTAAAACTCCATCATCCCTCAGAGGTAAAGTGAACCAAGGTTGCCAACTATAACTGCAAACTCACAAGAATATGAGTGTAGCCTTAGTCCTACAGTCAAGATGTGTGGTTATATTATGTGTGTGTATATATTTATTTATTTATTTATTTAATCAAATATATATTTAATCAATTATATATATGTATATATATATAATTAAGCAAAAGCATTGAGGATTTACTAGAAAGGATAGTCCTGAAACGAGTGGATTGTACTAATCTATATAGACAATGATTGGGGCCTAAACTGAGGCAATGATTCAAGTCAAGGTAACAAGTAATTATTAAACACGATGTATCTGGCATTTTGCTAAACATTGAGGACACAAAGGTAAAATAGTCCCTGCCCTTAAGGAGCTCACCTTCTAATTTGATGAAAATATACAAATACTGTGTGCATACTAGGTATGTACATGGTAAATTGGAGGCACTCTCAGAAGGAAGACATAAATACTTTTGATTTAAAGTTTGTAACATTTTTGATGGGCAACTAGGTGGTACAGTAGTGGCCTGTAGTCAGGAATATTAAGGTACTACAGTGGCCTGTAGTCAGGAATATTCATCATCCTGAGTACAAATCTGGCTTCAGACATTTACTAGCTGTGTGACCCTGGGTAACTCACTTAACTCTGCTTGCCTCGGTTTCCTTATTTGTAAAATGAGCTGGAGAAGAAAATGGCAAATCATTCTAGTATCTTTGCCAAGAAAACTTTAAATGGGGTAACAAAGAGTCAGACAGGACTAGAAAATGACAACAGTGGTGGCTAGGTGGCACATTGAATAAGAGCCCCGGCCCTGGAGTCAGAAGACCTGGGATCAATTCGGTCTCAGTACTTAGCACCCACACATAAATAACTAGCCATGTAACCTTGAACAACTTACTTAACCCCCATTGCTTTAAAAAAAAAGAAAAAAAAAGAAAATGACAGAACAACAAGAACATTTTCTATGAATCTGAATATAGCCTGATATCTCTCCATGTCAGTCTTTATAGATGATAGAATTATAGATCTATAGTTGAGAGAAAGGTAAAATGCTTTGCTTGAGGGTCACGTGGCTAATATGTCCCAGAGAAGGTCCTTGAACTCAGCTCTTCCTGATTAGCTATGTACCAGCCTATGGCTGTTTATCCAATATGTATCTCTATGGTGAGTATATAAATACACACACCCACATGCATAATTTGTATACATATAAGGAGATACACACGTATATATCTATATACATATCTGTTAAGCTTGCTCTCTACAGCAAAACCATAGTTCAGTTGGAATAAAAGTCATCCTAACATAAGTGACCCTTCCTTGTATCCACAAATAGTGATTTGGGTTTAAAACTTTACAAGAAATTTAGCAGATTAAAATTCTATTAGGAACATTTTGTACACAACCACCCATATAACATTTTAGAATTTATAGGATTATAAATTCAGTGTGAAAGAGAAATTAATGATTAGCAAATCAGAGTATTATAGATTTAAACCTGAAACAAACTTTAAAGTTCATTTATACCTAACCGTCCCATCATTTTTATAGATGAAACTAAGGACAAGAGAAGTGGATTGATTCATCCAAGGTCACAAAGACAGCGAATGGCAGAATAGGATCCAAACGCTTTTCCTAGGGTTCTAAATTTGGAGCTATTTCTGCTGAATGGTGGAGTCCTAGGGTCACAGATCTTAAGTATACAGCTAGAAGGGATCTTAAAGGTCATTTAATCCAATATCCTCCCTTTACAGATGATAAAACTGAGGCTTGGGGAAATTAAATTTCTTTTCCAAGGTCATTCAGGTAGTAAGCAGAAAAACTAGGATTTTAGCCCTGGACTTCTGATTTCAAATCAAGTGCTCTTTCCATAAGCTCATAGAATTAGAGACAGAAAGGTTCTTTAAATTATCTATTCAAGTTGCTCAGGTTTTAAGAAGAGGGAACTGCAACCTAATGACAAATTGCCTAGCCTATACACACACACACACACACACACACACACACACACATATATGTGTGTATATATATATATTCTTATGTTATACATACATACCTATATACATACAAGACATGGCTATTTTGTAAAATCTTCCCAAGAATCATATAAGCTTACTTTGCATATTTTCTCTACAATTTTATTTCTCTACTACATGCACTGTTCCTCAGTCAGATAATACCATTTTTTTATTGTCCCTATTTCCAAACACCTTGAAATATTTATACACAAATTCCAAGATGGCTAGATAGTATTTAAATATAGTTTTGAAAAACCCTTGGCTTTTTAGTTATAAATGATTAAGGAACAGATGTGAAGCAGGTTGCTTTTTTTTAAAATGGCAACAGGTTTTCAATTAAAAGTTTCATTTACTAATATAATTATTTTACCTAATTATATTTTTTTTCACTAAGACCAGTCCATTGGGAGATATATATTCCCTTTGAAAGATGTTTCATGAAACTCTTGCCTATGTCCATGAAACTCATTCTATTGATGAGTGTGTTAACGAACTCCCTAGCAATAATATAGTGAGCCTTAATAATTTAGGTCCTGTTAAGTCATCTTTTTTATTTTACTACATTTGGAACTGCTATTGATCTATAGAAGAGTCAGTATCAAGGGGAAGTATTCTTTGCACTTCCAACTAGTCTCCAATAAATCCAATTATCTTTGTATGTGAAGCTTAAATGAATTAGTTTCATGAAGTATTTTATTATATTCATCAATACTATTTAAAATTTCTTCTTGAATATGATGACTTAAAATGGATTTTTAAGTTTGATGATGAATTTTAATGTCTAATTCAAGGAAGGTAACCTCAACAAACAAAATGCATTATAACCTCAGGGCTTCCAACTGTAGTTGTTTAAACTGTTAATCCCCATTGCCTAGGGGACTTTAGAATTGTAAAGAGGGGAACAGAAAAGAATAAGCATTTAAATGTTACCCACTAGTACTAGTAGTGAACTTCACAGAACAAATTCCCTCAGTCAAAAGGCTGGACTTAGAAGGCCAAAAGTGGCCTTGAGGCTACAAGTTTCCAACTCCTGTAAGCAAGGCACTGTGCTAAACATTTTTGCTAATACTGTCTCTTTTGATCCTCATAACACCCCTGGGAGGTGGGTGCTATTATTATCCTCATGTTATATTTGAGGAAACTGAAGAAAACAAAGGTTAAGTGACTTGCCCACAGTCACACCAGTAGTAAATGTTTGAGGCTAGATTCAGACTCAGGTCTTCCTGATTTAAGAGGCAGCATTCTATCCACTCTCACACCAGCTGCCTCAATAAATTACCACTGAACTCTCTTGTACTTTGTTTTCCTCATCTGTAAAACTGACCATATGATTATGGATATCTAGAAAGAACATTAAACATGTTTTGAGACATTGGTGTCAAATTCAAATAAAAAGGGAAGTTCCTTAACCATATCTAAGGATCCCTGAAATTTACATAATGGTTTAGTTTTAAAAAATCAAACAATGCATTTTATTATATTTTAATTTTGTTTGTTAAATATTTCCTAATTATATTCAGGACATATTCTATGTGTTATAAGCTTCATGCAGTCTATGGGAAATATGTCTGACACTTCTGACCTAAGACATTGCCTTCATTTTTAGATGAGAAAATTGGTTAAGTGACTTGCCTAAGATCTTATAGTTTGAGAACAGTAGATCTTAGTTGTTTATTTGTTTTAATTCAGGTCCTTCGAATCCAGATTCAGTTACCCTCCTACTAAATTACTGGAATGTCAATAGTACTTATATCTGAGATAAATAGTGATAATCATTTCAGATCATTTGAACCCCACTAAGGGTCAAAGCCTGAACAAATCAATCAAACTGCTTTTCTTTGTTCTAAAAATGCCCTTTCCTATGTCAGCAACTTGAAAGACCAGATAAGGTTGACTTCTTTTATCTTGGTATCCTAGGGACATATGCTATATGGGGGAAACTCAGATATCCTAGGATTGTAATTTCCAGCTGACACTATTTTGTCAATTCTCTCTTCAATTTGTATTTACAACTTATTCAACAAAGAAACTTCGTTTTTATATAGTTAAAGACACACGGAGACCAGAAATCTGAGGTACACAAACATCCTGACTTGTGATTTTCCTGAAACATATTTAAAGCTGTTCATTCTTGTATCAGACAGTCATAACTTATGTTTTGGCTCTGTGCAGCATGTGTCTGCTAGATTTAATGAAATAAACAATATGAATTTATAATCACCTAGCCTGTTTGACTTCTTTAACCAAACTTTCAGGTGAAAAATAGTCATTTAAAAGTACAATGAATGACAATTTTTGAAATACAAAATATCAGTCTGTCTGGACTTCAGAAAAACCTGGAAAGACTTGCAAGATGCTGAGTGAAGTGGGCAGAAACAAGAGAACACTGTACACAGTAACAGCAATATTGTAAAATGACTAACTTTGATAGACTTAGCTCTTCTCAGCAATACAAAGATCTAAGATAATTCCAAAAGACTCATTCATGATGGAAAATTCTATCCATATCCAGAAAAAGAACTATGGAGTCAGAATGCAGATTGAAGCATTCTATTTGCTTTCTCTCTCTCTCTCTCTCTCTCTCTCTCTCTCTCTCTCTCTCTCTCTCTCTCTTGTTTCTTCTTTCTTGTAGTTCCTCCCATTGGTTCTAATCCTTATTTACAATATAACTAATGTGAAAATATATTCAACATGAATGTATATGTAGAGCCTTTGTCAGATTGCATGCCTTTTGGGGGAAGGAGGAGGAGAAAATTTAGAACTCAAAGTCTTATGGAAGTGAATGTTGAAAATTAAAATGAATTAATTAATTAATTAAAGAAAAAAGGGAAAAAGTGATACAAAGAAAAAATATAAGCTTATCTTTTTAAAACAGATGTTCTTCTAGGATCAAAGTTGCAGGTGACTCAAAATTTAATAGAGAAACTGAGGGTTTAGATACACAGCAGCATATTTCTAGTGATTAACTTTACACAACAATTGATTTAAGGAACCATTTTGTTGGATAAATCAAAATCCCTATTTAAATCATTTAACTAACAAAATTTATTTTAATCTAGACATTGAGTTAAGGCCTTGATGTCTGCCTTATAGTAACAGTCCTTATCTTTTAGTCACATCAATTGGAATTTAAGAGCCTAATGTGCTAGAAGGCATTGTGCTAAAACAGGGGAAATGGTTAGAATCTTAATGTTAAAATGCTAATATTTCACAAAACTGTCATTAGCCCTCTCTGAAATAAGCCTACATCCATGGAGAATTAAAAAAAAACTTGCTAAGAAATCACTATCATTTGATGAATTTCTTGCCAATTTAGAAAGGAATGGGGGATCATAATAAGATTGCATTTTGGTGTATTTCTAGTCTGGTCAGATGCTTAGGATACTCTTATAAATTATAAAGGTATATGTATTTTGTTTTGCTTCTTTATACACAAAGGGAAAGAAATGATAGGAATCAAACTTCTTGGAATCGACAAATTAAATTACTAGAAAGGATGCAGGTTCCCAATCACATCTAAAATGAAACCAAAATAGTAGTCCCCAAATTCTACACCAATAGGAATAGGTATGTTTTTTGAGAACTTGTTTTTATGGATCCAACTCCACAACCTCATCTCTTCCATTCTTTTTCTCACTTCTTTTTTCTTTTCTTTTCTTTTTTTTTTTTTAAGCAATTGGGGTTAAGTAACTTGCTCAAGGTTACACGGCTAGTCATTATTTGTGCGTGGGTGCTCATTTTCTGAGGCCGGATCTGATCTCGGGTCATCCAAACTCCGAGGCCGGCGCCCTTACTCACTGCGCCACCTAGCCGCCCCCTCACTTCTTTTTTTCTGAAGGGATGGAGGGAGGAATTCGTATAGCTATCTTTTTTTCTTATCACATTAATTTCCAAATGTATCTTTCTTCTCTCCAAATTTCAGTGGCATCCCTTGTAATGAAGAATAAAAAAAGAGAAAAAGAAAGTACTACAGCAATACTTATACATTAACTACATCTGATAGTATATTTCTTTTTCTATACCAGACTGTATATCTCATCACATCAACATTTTAAAATAGTTTTTCATTTCTTCTTTGAGATGTCTTATATTACTTCTTATGAATAGAATAGCATAAGAAATGTAACAGCCTACTTGATCCCACCTTGCATTTTTTACATTGGCCTTTGCATAATTCATAGTTTTTATCTCATAAAAACAATCCATAAACTATATTTAAAAAGATAACTGATGTTTCATAGCTCCAAAATCCTTGATAATTTTATTTTCATTCATTGTTCATATGTAATAATTATTACTGAAATTCAAATTAGCCTGGGGGAAAAGGAGTTGGCCTGGACCTGACTTTAAAACTAAGCTCTGCTACTCACTAACTGCATGACTATGGAAAAATTCCTTAAGACATTTGGGCCTTGATTTTCTCCTACCTCTGCAAAGAAGGGAGGAAGGGAGACATTCTTATTGCTTCTTGGAGGCCAAATTTAGTCATTATGATTTAAATAGCATTCATTTTTTGTTGCTGTTATTCTTTCTTTTTACATTGCTGCAATCATCGCGAATACTGTTTGCTGGGTTCCACTTAGCTTACTTAAAAAAGAATTCATATAAAGCTTCCCACACTTCTTTGAAATGTAACTTTTCATCATTTCTCTCAATAATATTTCATGATGTTTGTGTTCTATACTTCTTTTTATCCATTTCTCAATAAGCATTTTTTTGGTTCTTTGATACTACAAAAATTATTACCAGAAATGTTTTTAGTACATATTGGACCTTTTATTTTCCAATGTAATCTTCTTAAAGAATATGACTAACAATGGGAGCTCTTTGTCAAAGAATATGGATATTTTATTCATTTTCTTTGAATAATTCTAAACTATTTTCTAGAAGAACTGGACCAATTTATAGCTTTAATAGCTTATTAGTATGCCTATCTTTCCTACGTTGTAAACCCCTCTTACACTGACAACTTATACACTTTGTCATCTTCACTAATTTGCTGTATATGAGGTAAATTATTGGGATTTTTTGATTTGCATTTCTTTTATTATTAGTGATTTGGAGAAATCTTTTACATAGTTGTTAATAGTTTGCAAGTCTTGTTTTGTAGACTGTTACGTTATCACATAACCCTGTAGCCACTGGGGAATAAGACCTTGTACTTCTTTACAGTGATTTAAAAAAAAAAAATGTTTCAATGTAGATCTCTAAATCACTGAGTTTCATCATCATTTTGTTCTGAGGTTCCTTATCTATACCCAGTTCCATTCTTATTTCTTCTTCTTATTTTTTGGGGGGCTTGTTACATTTGTTCCTTTAATTCTTTCATTCTGTATATTATTTCATTGCATTAAACTTATTTTGTTTCTGATGTTTCTGTTAATGTTATATTATACCTTCCTTCTGAAATTTTCACCTCAGCTTTTATCCATTGCTCATATTTTGGTGGCCTTTAATTTTCTTGTGAGACACTGGTTGTTGTATTTTTTTAAGGGGGGAAGGCAAGGTAAATGGGATTAAGTGACTTGCCCAAGGTCACACAGCTAGTAAGTGTGTCAAGTGTTTGAGGCTGGATTTGACTCAGGTCCTCCTGACTCCAGGGACAGTGCTCTATTCACTGTGCCACCTAGCTGCCGCTTTATTGTAATTTTTAAAGGGATATTTAACAGATAGGATCCCTTGTGCCCTGTCTATCATGCTGGCATCCCAAAGTCTCCCACTAGACTTTCTGCTCTATAATATTGCCTTTCTTAAAAACTGTGGTTAATAGTCATATAATAGAATAAGAGTTTTATGAAAAAGATATGCTAGTGATATTTTCCTCTCCAAATATTACATGAAACATTATATAAGCTTCAAAAATATTGATCATAACTGGCATTTTAGGCACATGAAAATAAGCCTAATAGGCTTCATAAATACATTTCAAGCTTCAAGCTATTCCCGACTAAATTAGGTTGTAAACACTACAGATTAAAAGCACCAGTTACATCTTAGGTGAGTCTTACTAAAGAAGTCAAAAGAATTAAGGCAGGGAAGATCAGAAACTAGTTGGGGACCAAATTGGGATTTATAAGCCCAGTAAATCTGCAGAATATAAAATTTTAAAAAATGAAAACAAATAAGTAGAATTAGAAAATGGCAAACAAAAAGCAAAAAAAGCAACACAAACCAGAAAACAGGCTTAGAGACAAAGAAGAGCTGATAACTCAGAGTAGCAGTCACTGCTGAGGGCCAACTCTAAGTTACGCAGGTAGAAGCGTCCAGCTTCTTGCAGCTGCTCCTAAGCCAACCGAATGCTAGCTAACCACTCTCCATGATGTGCAAAGAACAGAGTGCCTGGAATTCCTGATCAACCTGATAGAAGTGATGAAAAGGGAACTAAATACAAGGGAGTGTACAGCCTGTCCCATGTGATGCAGGAACTAGCTTACTCTGTAAAAGTATTCTTCTGACCCTCAGATGAATTAATGGACTTCACTGCTGTGAGGCTCCTGACTAGCCTGTGTCTTCTTTCCACACTCTCCACTTAGTCGTGACCACTCCCAAGCTGGCCTCAGTCATAAGTCACAAACAGAGAACTGCATATTAACATGGCTTTGCATATCAAGATATTTTTCTTTCTTTCTGATTGAAGTCTACAGGAAAAACAGTCATTATTTATTTGTCACCCTTCTCTTCCAAGATGACCCAACCCAGATCTTCACCCTTAGACCTCCTCTAATCTCTGAACCTGCCCCTAACCTCCTCAGTCCTTCCATCCTCCCACTAGAATCCTTGATTCAGGGTCTATTGGGTCAATATTGGGGGAGGAAGAGAGAGAAGGAATAGGCATGAGAAATCCTCATTCCTTCACTTGAAAGAGAAATGTTCCAGGTATAACAAGTTAGAACTCAACATATTTTCCTACAAGAACATTTCTATGATTTGGTTCATTCAAGATGTTTCTTCTTCTTCTTCTTCTCCTTCTTCTTCTTCTTCTTCTTCTTCTTCTTCTTCTTCTTCTTCTTCTTCTTCTTCTTCTTCTTCTTCTTCTTCTTCCTCCTCTTCCTCCTCCTCCTCCTCCTCCTTCTTCTTTCTTCTTCTTCTTCTTTGAATAAGGAAAAAATGCATTGAGAGTCCAAACTATTCTATTTATGATTAAGCTTTTAGAACACAACCCATATTTAATTTGGAAATTGCTGTCTGTTCATTGTTCATGATGGATAACAACAGATATAAGCAGTTCGTAGAGCACTGTTGGTAGTCTAAGGGAAATAATTAAAAAAGAATATTTTTCAGCCATTAAAAATAAAATAATTATTTTGGCACAATTTACTTTTCCCCTAAAACTTAGTTGATACAACTGGGTTCTTGCTACTTGCCATCAGTCTCCCCAATTCCAAGTTGCAGGGCAGCTTTTATTTCTTCCTGTTATCTCTTACAGTACCACTCTAATGGCCTATTTGCTTTTTCATAGTTCTTTCTATCATATCTTCTAAGATCACCTACCTAGGCTTTCCTTGGCTTCCTTTATGCCTTATCTAAAGTCCTACCTCAAGAAGTTTTCCCAGACCTTAGTTTTAGTGCCTTTCTTCTGAAATTACCCCCAATTTATCCTATACATACCTTATTTGTACATACTATTTATATTCTGTCTCTGTGTTGAGTTCCTTGAGAGCAGGAAGTATTTGTTTTTTGTCTTTTCTTTATCTACAATGCTTAGCACAATGCCTGGAATGCAGTAGTTATTTAATAAATGTGATGGTCTGAACAACTCTTCATCTCTTAAAGCAGTGGTTCATTAACATAAATGTATGTACATTTTTGCATACATGTATGTATGTCATAATATACCTAACCACCTTTTCTTAGAATGTTTTTAAATGCATTAGACAAAATACATATAATTACAAAGGAAACCAGTTACATTGAAATACATTATCAAAATATTTTCAAAGTCAAATTCACAAATTTTAGGTTGAGAACCATTACCTCTAGTAACTTTCAAATCTTAAACACACCTGCCCCAACCTCCTCAGTCCTACTGTAACCCACCTTCTCCATCCCATTTCAAGGTCCCTAAGCCTAAAATAGTCTCTTTACTATATTGCCTTTCCTGATTTTCATTCTGTTTAATTCAGTGCAACATATTAATTTATATTCTGATAATGTCTTCATCATTCTATCATATTTTTTGCATTTAATGTTCTTTAAATTGTGTGGATTTTACAAAGCTTGATCTTTTCCAATGGTTTTCCCCCAAGACAAACTGAAGCAGAAAGTTATGCTTCCTGTTATACAGGAGCTAACAATTCTTTCAAAATAAGCAATAGTTCAAAAAACTGAAGAATTCCCAAGGTCAGAGTTAAATTACTTTAATTTCTACAAACCATGGATAACATTATCTTAAAACAGAATTTTTTTTTTCCCTGGAGATCATCATGAATCACATCTTTTTTCCAAACATTTCTCTTACCTATCATTCAATGGTGTGTTTATTGCTTTGAAAGGGAAAGCAGATTGCAATTGTTGATGCCTGCCATATTCAATCTTAGCTGAATATAAATTAAGAATCAGACTATTAAATCAAATTCAATCATTGCTGAATATTCTGTTACTTTTAATGAGAGGTATAACAACCTTCATGAAACCAAAGCCCAGAATACAGTATTATTTATAGTGGCATGTCAAAACATTTCCAACAGTGAGTGGTGTCTAATTTTCTAGTTCCATCTAATGGTGCCATTAGATGCCCCCCTACAGTCTTGCACAAATGCAAAGGGCCTGAATTCTTGCTCAATCTGATAGTAGTGATGCAAAGGGAACTAAGTACTAGGGAGTGTACAGCCTGTCCCATGTGTACCAAAGGGCCCCATCTGTAGCACTCTATTCCCTTCTGAAAAGTAACTGGTACATAAATCCTTTGTTGGCTGAATTTTAAGCTATTTTATTGAATTTGTAAACTAAATATAACTTCAACAATGACTTGCTTTTTGAATTATACCCTGAACATAATTCATCATGATATTACTCTAGGCATATTTGTACTTAAATTTGATTCCATAATAGCAAAGTACACATATTTTTTTCAGAAATTGTTAATTATACTACATATGATTTAAAGTATACGTGTATATATAATTTGCACACATATATATGTCTGTATAGGGCTTGTCATTTACTAGCTACAAAAATACAGATAACTACAGGTTATTTCAGGTGAAAAACTCAGAGCCACACACTTCTGAGATCTAAACTTAACTAAAGAGATTTGTTCAGAAGTATATCACAAAACAAAGTCAATCATTTCTGAATTATAAAGAAAATCAATTCCTTATAAAAAGATCTGACTATGCAAAGCTTAATGAACTGACAACATGGATTATAGCAATTATCATATCACCATTCCAATCTGTATCACTCCTTACTTATTACTTGTATGATATAAGATAAGTCACTTTCCTCATCTGTCTGAATTTCCTCATTTGTAAAATGGTGTGTATTGAGATTGTAGGATGAAGAGAGGGAGAGGAGGAGGAGGAAGAGGAAGGGATTTGGACTGGTTCATCTAAAAATTCCTTTCTAATTTAAAACTTATGACTTTAAGACCAAACAGAATGGATTATGAATCTAATTTTATATGGATCTGTCCTAGGTGTTGCACAAAAAAATTTTCAGGGTATTTTGACCACTTCTAGCAAGTCTATCTTCTATGAATAATATATTAATGTTTTTTTTAAAAAGGCAGATGTACTTATTTTATATCTTCTAAGTCAGGGGTTTCTAAATCTTTTTGTTCCCCATGCCCTTTGACATGCAGTGTATTCTTCTCGTACCCTCTATTAATTATTAAAGTAAATAAATTATATTTTACCATGCATATACATATAAGAAATAAAATAAAGATGCAATCTAAGATATAAATAAAATAAAGATATTAATTTAAAATGTAATAGTTATCAACATTTCCCAAATTTTCTCACAATATCTTATACCCAATGGGGGTAGGTAAATTTTATTTTGGAAACCCTTACTCTAAGGAGTGTTCAGTCAACACAGATATAAGCTTGGTCAAAAGAAAAAAATACCATATTTTGAATGATGAGGGCTTCAATCCTGGATTCCCCACTATCTATATGTTCTTGGGCAAACAAACAAAAGTTTCTCTCATCTAAAGATGAGATCAATTTCCTCATCTTTAAAATTAATATAACAACAGTTGCACTATTTTGCAGGGTTGCTATAAGAATCAAAACAGATGAGGCCGACAGATATACTTTAACCATAAAACTATTAAAAGTCAGCTATAGTTATAAGATCCAGAAAAAGAGATCTCAAACTTTTTGCTAGACAAAGATTAGAAAATCAGCCCTATCCTCTAGCTATCACTTGAGAATCATGAAGGAATAAAGGAGAAACTGTAGAATAAAGATCTCCAAAATCAAAAATTATAATTTTCAAATTATATATAACAATTGTTTCCTTTACACGCAAATCATTTCCACTGCTCACTTGAGTCACCTCTATTTTCTCTGAAGTGAACTAATTTGTACTCCACCATAACATCCCACTGTATCAAAAGGCAGGCAACCTTGATTCCCAGGAGTGCATGATTCATTAATGTATGTATGTATGTATAGATGTGTATATATGTATGTGTCTATATATATGTGCATGTGTATATATACATAAATATAAAATCAATTTCATAGTAGCTCACACTGAAAGGCTTCAAGTAAGAAGACACTTGTACTGAATTATAAAATAGGATTTTAATTCTTTTAGAAACAGAACAGGAATGAAAGTGATCTCAAAAAACATACACTACCCTTCATCAGGTGAAGTTTTGTTCATACCTAATGCCTGCTTGATTAACCCAATATTTTTTTTTCTGCAAAGGATTCTCTTAATTATTAAGTAAAATTTGTGCCTAGGATGAAGCTCACTTAGAAAATGATGAATATAGTAAATGTCTTCCTCAAACAATGCATTTAGTGTAGAACAACTATTTTTAATGACCATCCTAGGAGATAGTAGGGTCCATATGTACCATGCTACTTCTCATTCAGACCTACAGCTTCTAATCCTAATATATTTGTTTTCTTAAAAAAGTAGTCTCGGGGCGGAGCCAAGATGGCGGAGTAGAAACAGCTTATCCAAGCCACTCTGCCCCCAGATTCCCACCAAACTATGTAAAAGGGGACTCTGAACAACTTCTGGAGCCCCAGCAAGTGAAGCAATTAAGTGGCAACATGCCAAGGCAAAGGAAACAGAAAAATGCAACCCTAGACTCCTATTTTGGGGGCATAGAGCTGGAAAAGGACTGTGAGGTCAGAAGTCCTGCTCCAAAAGCCCCAGGGGAAAACATGAGCGGGTTGCAGGCCATAGAGGACCTTAAGAAGGACTTTAAAAATCAAATAAGAGAAGTGGAGGAAAGATTGGAAAGAGAAATGAGAAGGATGCAGGAAAAGTATGAAATGAGGGTCAACAACCTGACTGAGGAAAACAACACCTTAAAAAATAGACTAACTCAAATGGCAAAGGAGGCCCAAAAGGGCAATGAGGAGAAGAATGCCTTAAAAAGTCGAATTTGCCAGATGGAAAAAGAATCTCAAAAGTTCACTGAGGAGATTCATTCCTTCAGAGTTAGACTGGAGCAAATGGAAGCTAATGACTTTATGAGAAATAAAGATGCTGTTCCAGAATCCCCAGATCAAGGAGAAAATACTACAAGCAGCCAGGAAGAAACAATTTCAATATTGTGGAAACACAATCAGAATAGCCCAGGACCTGGCAGCTTCTACACTGAGGGACTGAACGGCATGGAATATGATATTCCAGAGGGCAAAAGAACTGGGAATGAACCCAAGGGTCACCTACCCAGCAAAACTGAGTATTTTGTTTCAGGGGAAAATATGGTCATTCAGTGGAATAGAGGACTTTCAAGCATTCTTGAGGAAAAAACCAGAATTGAATAGAAAATTTGACATCCAGACACAAGAAGGAAGAGATGCCTGAGAAGGTAATCAGGGAAAAGAAATCAAAAGGAACTTATCAAAGTTGAACTATTTACATTCCTATATGGAAAAGCAATAACTGTGACTGATGATATCTTTCTCACTATGAAAATAATGGAAGAAGGGTGTGTGGTCATATGAATACATATGTGAATGTGTGTGTATATGGTTACAGTTATATATGGATAGAGGGCATAGGTTGAATTTATTGGGAAGGGAGAATACTCAAGGGATGAAATTATGAGGTGAGAGAGGAAAGTGGCAAGAGGAGATGGGGAGAGACAGGGTAGGGTATACTATCCCATGTAGAAGAAGCAAGGGGAAGTGGTTGCAAGGGAAGGGGAGAATAGGAAGGCTAAAAAGGCAAAACCACATTCACATTGAATTTGATTCAGGGAGAGAATGACATACATATTAAATGGGATATCTCAACCTGCAGCAGCATGGGGGAAAGGGGGATGAGAGGAGGGATGATTGATGGGGGGGGCATCCTTGGGGGGAGGGGAGGTTGGAAGTACCCACTATAGAAGAGGGACAGGGTCATGTAGGGAATGGACCAGGTGGGGGGCGGGATGAGTGGGAGGGAATTATAAGCAGCCTTGTACAATATATCTACTATGATAATGTTTTGCATAGCTAGACATGTACAACATATACTGAATTACTTATCTCCCAAGAGGGAATGGGTGACAAGGGAGGAAGGAAATGGATCTGAAATTCGAGGTCGTAACATTAAATGTTTCAAATATATATATAAATACTATTATTAATACTCTTTTGCTTGTAATAGGGAGATAAGATGTGCAGGCATTGGGACACAAAGATTCACCTTCCTCTAATGGAAAAGTCAATGGGGGTATGGGAGAATGTATGGGAGAGAGCAGATTGGAGGAAGCGATATCTTGTGGGACTGCTATTCTGGGAGGTTGGGTAGGGGAATAATGGGGGGAAAATGATTGTAACTCAAAATCTGGTGGAAATGAATGATGTAAAACAGAAGTTAATAAAGCATTTGTTTAAAAATAAAAAAATAGAAAAAAAGTAATCTCATTACTTTATAGTAATACTTTCTAAGACAGGGGCTCAAACTATTTTTGTGTCATAGATCCCTGTGGCAATCTGGTAAAGCCTATGGACTCTCTTCAGAATAATTCTTTTAAAATGTATAAAATAAAATACATAGGACTATAAAGGAAACCTGAGGACTTCATTCTATAGCATTATCAGCATTAAATGAGATGGCTATGATTGGTTGACTACGTATTTGGAACAAAGTGCCAGTTAAAAAGACAAAACAATGGTATTTTTGATCTGTAAAGGTTTTTGTCTCAATTTTAAAGAAAGGGATAGAAAATAAGTACACGATGGAATTTTAATAGCACTTAGGTGAATTACATTATTCACTCCAGCAGTACAGATTAGAGCTCCTCCTAACTTTCTCACCCAGTGTGATTCTTATCCATGCTTTCCCATAAATCCTTATCCACAAATGTATATTCAAGTGTTTGTAAGATGATTATAAAGGGGACAAAATATCATTGCACAATTTGAACTCAATAACTTTTCAGAGAACCACAAATGTTAATCTTAGAATAATTGCAAAGTATGAAAAGGCCATCTAAGCAGGCTCCTTATTTTAAAGATGAGGAAACTGAGTGCTTTGCACAATTTCATTTAGCTAGCTAATGACAGATCCATAAACAGAAAAGTAGAGTCTTTTAAAACTGATTATCACTTCAAGAAAAAAATCTTCATTCCTTAGAAATGTGCAACATCCAGGAGAGATCATTGCTTACCATTATTGCTTTCAGGTATATAGTATCAGTGCAGATAGCAATTCTGCTCTACCTAGATGCATTTTAAGCTCCCTAAAGAAACAAATGCTCTCTATTCCACTTTCTCTCTATCTTCTCCTATGCTGTGCAAATGAATTGCAAGATTTACCCCTGTTGCTCCTGAGGGCTTTGTTAGAAAATGAAAAGTCCAAACTTCACTACCAAATTGTGGTTTGGGGTTAGATTTGACAATTCTTGGTTCCAAATAGTTCTCAGAATAACAAGGTCAGGTACAGTACATCCCCTTACCTGCTTCTTACATCCAAATATGTGCTTTAGGTATGATACCATGCAAATATACAATATTTTTGAATTCCAAAGCAAAAGGAATTTAATTTAAAAGAAATTCTTAAAAATCTGAATTATCTTCTTTTGTCTTACCTATGCGTGTGTATTCTATCTCTTGATAGTTAGATGCATACTTCTCTATTTTCCAGTAGAAAATTAATTTGTACTTTCTTTTTTACTCAGAACAAAATCAAAGTTCACATAATGATCTGATCAATGGTAACCTTTACCTTTTTCCTTCAATCAGATGAGGATAAATGGGGGAGCTCATTTCCCCCCAAAAAAGACTTAAAATATCATTGCTCAGGCTTTTTAAAAGTTAAATTGAGCAAAGGAAAACGGCTGTCCAAATTAAGCCACTGCCCTATTTTTAGGCAAGGAAGGCTAAGAGTTAACCTTAGGTTATGGGAATCAGCATGATTACTCCAACACATGAGTTTTAGGGGGATAACAACTTAAGGAAGTAGCTCAGAATAGGTGGTTCCACCTGTAAGTGCTAAAAAAAACAAAAACAAAAAAACAAAAATAGATTTATGATTCATGGTCATACACTTGGTTAATAAAAAACACCCTTGATAAATTTGTAAGGATTACCCCCTTCTCTTTTTTTTAACTAGATCCTACATGCTACACATTTATAACTCTCTGATTAAAGGTTTTTAAGTAGAGACTACATGATCACTCATACTAAATGCTGTGAGCGACTTGTGCTTCCATAGGATTATAAGCTTTATAAGACCACATATTTAGAGCTTGTAGCTACACTATAAGCAACCTAATCCAATCCTCTCAGTTTCCAAATGAGGAAACTGAGGCCCTGAGAGCATAAGTGACTTTCCTAAGGTCACACAGGTGAGACTATCAGAAGCAGGATATTTTAACCTAGGTGCTCTGACTCTGAATCCCATGATCTTGGTATAAACTTGGGTAAGGTTTAGAGTAGATTCCTTTTGGAAAACTTCCTAAAAATGGTATTCTGTGACTATATATATTTTTTCTTCATGATGAGAGTTGTCTTTAAGATTCATTTTAACTTGATTTCCTCAGAATGAAAATATAGGAAGGGGGCACACAGTATAACTGACTTTGAGTGCCACCTATCATCCCCAATAGAATTAAGCATCACGCCCCTCATTAAATAATAGTCCAGGCTGACTTAGTGAAATACTTATGTAAAAATACACTAGAGGAGCCATGTTCTTTAGTCATCATAAACATGTATTTGACCAACATTTTGGTTAAAAAATCTTATGGAAATTGTCTAAATAGATAGAATCCCCTTGGGTGTCTCTTCACTAGTCTACTGAACGTGTGAAATCTACAACATATAAGTAGGAAAATTCCTGCTAGAGGTGCTGTCCATGGCCACATGCTATGCTACAACTCAAATACAGCAACATAATGTATATTGTTAATGAGTTATTCTTTGGTGTTATCTATGGTCATTTTTAGCTGATGATACAATGTATGTGAAAACCAAAGGACTCCCAGGATGAAGCTATAACCTGTGATAAGGCATGCAGTTAGTGGCATGCATGTGGGTCCACTAATTTATCACAGCTAATTAGGGAGATGCTGGCATTCTCCTTTGGGAACCTTGGAAAAAACCAAGTCTGTTTCTCTGTTCCATTCTCAATGAAACCAAAAAGCATCTAATAGATATCCTTTACTTGAGTTTGTCAATAGACTATCTCAAAGACCATGGATAGCACCCCTCTTAAAGAAACAAGTTTTACTAACAGCCTTTGACCCAGTGAAACCTAAGCAGAGAAAGTATCCATGACATTTTTAAAGATCGGGGTAGTGGTGGAGAAAGGATATAGGTTAACTTGTCTGAGTCAAAGGTTTTAACAATTAGATTACCCTGTTACTAGACATAAATTTCAGTATTTATTCATTTGGTTCATATTTATTGAGCACCTGAAGTACAAGGTGGAAGGCATTGGGTTAGACAATATGGAATAAATCAGTTAGTCAATAAACATTTTTCATACAGTTATTATGTGCTAAGTTCTGTACTAGGTGCTACAGATAGAAAGAAAAGCAAAAGACAGTCCCTGCTGCTAAAAAGCTCACAGTCTAATGTGAAGAAAATATCTAAACAGTTATGTACAAATAATCTATCTACAGGGAAAATTAGAGATAATCAATAGAGAGAAGGCACCAGAAATAAGGAGGGTAGGGAGGACTTATGGAAGACACTATGATGAATAAAACAGGATTTTAGCCTTCAAAGAATATGTAAGTCCTGACATATTTTGGATCTTCAGATTTTCAAAGAGCTGAATTCATGTTATACATATTATCTTATTTGGGTTTTACAACAATCTCCTAGGAACATATTTCTCCATGGTGCAGATTAAAAACCTGAGGCTCTGGGGGGCGGAGCCAAGATGGCGGAGTAAAAACAGCATTTCCAATGTGCTCTGCCCTGCACAAATTTCAAACAATGTGAAAGGGAGCTCCGAACAACTTCTGGAGCCACAGCACCCACAGAACAGCACAGAGAAGCTAACCTCCTGCTGAGGACAGCCCAGCAGCCCTGCAGGGAGCGGCCAGCGCAGCACTCTTAGAGCAGGCAGCACAGCACGCTGGGAACCGACAGCGCAGCCCCGCAGAGCCTAGCCCAGGTCAGAGGCTTTAGCCCCAGGGCGGCCGGGCCTCCAGCCCACTGGTGGAACCCCAGAACACCAGCAATAGTGGCGATTCCAGAATTATCAGCACAGATATGCCTAGGACAAAGTGAGAGGTTAGTGCCCTATGGACTTTGGGACCAGTATTTGGGGAACGCGTGGCTTCCTCCCCTGGGGGCAAAAAGCAGCTGAAGAAACAGCTGCACAGAAGCCATTTTGCAGTGTCAGTAGTGGCTCTAGGTCCCGGTCTGCAAACTGTAGGAAGATCCAGCAATCAGTCTGGGGGTTAATCGCTTTTGCTTTAAACTGCCTGGATCTGGATTGTGGTCTGGGGGGGAAGTTTGGGGTGGGTATCCAACTTGCCAGAGTGGGTGGAGGCTTTACAGAGGCCACCCAACTGGCGGAAGTTGTGAAGACCCCACGTTTGGGCGGAAGCTCCCCTGTCTGGTGGCAGAGTCCTACTGTGGCAACAAGCCCCAAAATCAAGTAATTAAGTGGCAATATGCCTAGGCAAACGAAACAAAATAAACAGAAAAGTTCAACATTGGACTCCTGTTTTAGGGGCAAAGAGGCTCAAAGCATGGAGGAGGACTGTGAGGTCAGAACTCCTGCACCAAAAGCCCCAAATGAAAATACAAGCTGGCTACAGGCCATAGAGGACCTTAAGAAGCAGATAAGAGAAGTGGGGGAAAATTTGGGAAAAGAAATGAAAAAGATGCAAGAAAAGTATGAAATGACAGTCAACAGCCTGACTGAGGAAAATAACACCTTAAAAAATAGACTAACTCAAATGGCAAAAGAGGCTCAGAAAGGCAATGAGGAGAAGAATGCCTTAAAAAGTCAAATTTTCCAGATGGAAAAAGAATCTCAAAAGCTCACTGAGGAGATTCATTCCTTCAGAGTTAGACTGGAGCAAATGGAAGCTAATGACTTTATGAGAAATCAAGATGCTGTTAAACAGATCCAAACAAATGAAAGAATAGAAGGCAATGTGAAATATCTCATGGGAAAAACCACTGACCTGGAAAATAGATCCAGGAGAGATAATTTAAAAATTATTGGACTACCTGAAAGCCATGATCAAAGAAAGAACCTAGAAATCATCCTTAAAGAAATTCTCAAGGAAAATTGCCCTGATGTTTTAGACCCAGAGGGCAAAATAGAGGCTGAAAGAATCCACAGATCACCTCCTGAAAAAGATCCCAAAAAGAAAACTCCCAGGAATATTATAGCCAGATTCCAGAATCCCCAGATCAAGGAGAAAATACTCCAAGCAGCCAGGAAGAAACAATTTCAATATTGTGGAAACACAATCAGAATAGCCCAGGACCTGGCAGCTTCTACACTGAGGGATAGAAAGGCATGGAATATGACATTCCAGAGGGCAAAAGAGCTGGGAATGAACCCAAGGGTCACCTACCCAGCAAAACTGAGTATCTTGTTTCAGGGGAAAATATGGTCATTCAGTGGAATAGAGGACTTTCAAGCATTCTTGAGGAAAAAACCAGAGTTGAATAGAAAAACTGACATCCAAAGGCAAGAAGCAAGAGATACCTGAGAAGGTAATCAGGGAAAAGAAATCAAAGGGAACTTATCAAAGTTAACCTATTTACATTCTTACATGGAAAAACAATAACTGTGTTTGATGAAACCTTTCTCATTATGAAAATAATTGAAGAAGGGTACATGGCATATGTTCACAGGTATACATGGATAGAGGGCACAGGTTGAATTTGATGGGAAGGGATGATTATTATTTTTTTTGGGGGGGGGCAATTGGGGTTGGGTGACTTGCCCAGGTTCACATGGCTGGGTTTTTGTTTGTGTGTTGGGTGTCAGGCTGGATCCGAGCTTGGGTCCTTCTGGCTCCGGGGCTGGCTCTCTGCTCGCTTCACCACCTAGCCGCCCCAAGGAAGGGATGACTCTTAAGGGGTGAAGTCAAGAGGTGAGGGAGGAAAGTGGCAAGAGGAGATGGAGAGAGACAGGGTAGGGCAAGAAGAAGCAAGAGAAGAGGCCTTGTAGAAGAGGCAAGGCGAAGTAGTTGCAGGGGAGGGGAAGAACAGGAAGGCAAAAAGGCAAAAGCATATTCTCATTGAAGTTGGCTCAAGGAGAGAATCATATACATACTAAATGGAATATCTTACCCTCACTCACTCTCCTGAGTAGGGGAAAGGGAGATGAGAGGGGGGATGATGGAGGGGAGGGCATTCTGGGGAGAGGGGAGGTTAGAAATACCCACTATCAAAGAGGGACAGGATCAAAGTAGGGAATGGACCAGGTGGGAGGTGAGACAGGTGGGAGGGAAATATAAGCAGTCTTTTACAATATATCTACTATGGTAATGTTTTGCATAGATATACATGTACAACACATACCGAATTGCTTATCTTCTCAGAGGGAGTGGGGGACAGGGGAGAAAGGGAATGGATCTGAAAATCGAAGTTTTAAAATTAAATGTTTCATAAGATGTCCAGGCAGTGGGGCTCAGAGATTCACCTTGCCCTAATGGCAAAGTCGAAGGGAGTATGGGAGAAGATATGGGAGAGAGCAGATTGGATGAGGGGATATCTGGTGGGACTGCTATTCTGGGGTGGTGGGTAGGGAAAGAACGGGGGGAAAATGTAACTCATAATCTGGTGGAAATGAATGATGTAAACCAGAAGTTAATAAAGCATTAAATATAAAAAGAAAGAGAAAAAAAAACCTGAGGCTCTGGATGGAGCCAGGATGGCAGAGTAAAAGCAGGGATTTGCTTGAGTTCAACTCCAAACTCCTCCAAATGCCTGTAAAAATGACTCTAAATAAATTCTAGAGCAGTATAATCCCCCAAATGCCTGAGTAAAACACATCATCAGCTCAACAGCCTGGAAGACTGCCAGGATGGGTATATCACACCAGGATAGGAGCAAAGCACAGTCCAGCATGGGCTGCTCTGAGCACTGATGAGAGCAGAACAGGTCTTAGGGGACTAAATCACTGGCTGCTATGGTGATTTCCTGACTCCTCAACCCACAGACTCCAAGAAAAGCATGGAAAGTCAGTAGGGGCACTCTGTGGGATCTGAAAGAGGAGCACATGATCTGGCCCCAACCCTGGGGTGGTGGAGATGGCAGCAAACAGCAGAGATGGTTGAGGTATGAGCAGCAGCAGCAGCAGTAGCTGCTTCTGAAGCTCTGGGCCCACAGATAGTAGGGAATCTAGGGACTGATACAAAATCCCAGATGCCTAGGGCAGTATACCCACCTTCACCCCACTAGAAGGAGAATCCTGCTTTAACAGGGAATTAAAAAGCAAAGTATTTTGGCTGGGAAGATGAAAAAACAGGGTTAAAAAAAGTCAGACTATAGAATCTTATTTTGGTGACTAAGATCAAAACATACAACCAGAAGAAAACAAAGTCAAAGCACCCACATCAAAAGCCTCCTAGAAAAATATGGATTAGTCACAGGCCATGGGAGAGCTAAGAACAGATTTTGAAAATCAAGTAAGAGAAGTAGAGGAAAAAATGGGAAGAGAAATGAGAGCAGTGCAAGAAAATCATGAAAAATGAGCCAATAGACTGCTAAAGGAGACCCAAGAAAATACTGAAGAAAATAACACCTTAAAAAATAGACCAATCCAAATGGCAAAAGAGATACTAAAAGTCAATGAGGAGAAGAATGCCTGAAAAAGCAGTATTGGTCAAATGGAAGAGGAGGCCCAAAAGCTCACTAAAGAAAATAATTCCTTCAAAATTAGAAGAGTAAATAGAAGCTAATGACTTCATAAGAAATAAAGAAATCATAAAACGGAACCAAAAGAATGAAAAAACAATGTGAAATATCTCAGTGGAAAAACCACTGACCTGGAAAATAGATCCAGGAGAAATAACTTAAAAATTATCAGACTACCTGAAAATCATAATAAAAAAAAAGCCTTGTGGTAGCTAGGTGACCCAGTTAAAAAAGCACCAACACTGGAGTCAGGAGGATCTGAGTTCAAATCCAGCCTCAGACACTTAACACTTACTAGCTGTGTGAACTTGGGCAAGTCACTTAACCCCAATTGCCCTCCTTGCCTCTCCAAAAAGCAAAAAAAAAAAAAAAAAAAATAAGTTTGACATCATCTTTCAAGAAATTATCAAGGAAAACTGTCCTGCCTCGAATCATAGGGCAAAATAGAAATTGAAAGAATCCACCAATCACCTCTTTTTTTTTTTTTTTTTGCTTTTTGGAGGGCAGTTGGGGTTAAGTGACTTGCCCAAGGTCACACAGATACTTATTGGGTTAAGAGTATGAGGCTGGATTTGAACTCAGGTCCTCCTGACTCCAGGGCTGATGGTCTATTCATCATGCCACCTAGCTGCTCCAACACCAATCACCTCTTGAAGGAGATCCCAAAAAGAAAACTTCTAGGAATATTGTAGCCAAATTCCAGAGTTCCCAGGCTAAGGGGAAAATTTTACAAGCAGCCAGAAAGAAATAATTCAAATATTGTGTAAATACAATCAGGATACACTTAGCAGCTACTACATTAAGGGATTAAAGGACATGGAGTATGATATTCTGGATGTCAGAGGAGTTAGGATTAAAACCAAGAATCACTTACCCAGCAAAACTGAGTATAATATTTTGGGATGGGGTGGGGGGAATGGATATTCAATGAAATAGAGGACTTTGAAGCATTCTTGCTGAAAAGATCAGAGATGAATAGAAAATTTGACTTTCAAATACAAGACTTAAGAGAAGCATTAAAAGGTAAAAAGGAAAGAGAAACCATAAGGGACTTATTAAAGTTAAACTGTTTACATTGCTACATGGAAAGATGATATTTGTAACTCATGAGACCTTTCTCAGTATCAGGGTAATTGAAGGAGATAGATAGATAGATAGATAGATAGATAGATAGATAGATAGATAGATAGATGATAGAGAGATAGAGAGATGGCACAGAGTGAGTTGAATATGAAGGGATGATATCTAAAAATAAAATTAAGAGGTGAGAGAGGAATATATTGGGAGAAGGAAAGAGGGAAAGATAAAATGGGGTAAATTATCTCACATAAAAGAAGCAAGAAAAAGGTTTCACAACTGAGGGAAAGAGAGGGGAGGTGAGAGGGAATGAAGGAATCTTATTCTCATCAGATTTGGCTTAAGGAGGGAATAACATACACACTCAATTGGATATCTTAACTTACAGGAAACTAAGGGGGGGAAGAAGATAAGGGAGGGGAGATGATAGAAGTAGGGGGCAGATTGGGGGAGGGAGTAGTCAGAACCAAACATTTTTGAAAAGGGATAAAGTCAAAAGAAAAAATTGAATATGTGGAGGGCAAGATAGGATACAGGGAAATATAGTCTTTCACAATATGATTATTATGGAACTGTTTTGCATAATTACACATATATAAACTATATTGAATTGCTTGCCTTCTCGATGAGGGTAGGTGGGGAGGGGAAAAGAGAGAGAATTTGTAACTCAAAGTTTTAAAAACAAATGAAAAAAACTTTTTTATACACAACTTGGAAGATATATAGGTAAGTGGTAGAGAAATCTATCTTGTCCTACAAGGCAATAAGAGGGAAGGGGCTAAGAGGGAGGGCATGGTAGAAGGGAGGGCAGACTGGGGGAAGGAGTAATAAGAATGTGTGCCATCTTGGGGTGGGGGGAGGGGAGAGATGGGGAGAAAATTTGGAACTCAAAATCTTATGGAAATAAATGTTGAAAACTAAAAATTAATTAATTAATTTTAAAAAGAAAAAATGATAACCTGAGGCTCAGAGAAGTGTGACCATAGTGGTCACACAACTGGTAAGTGAGGGTGGCAGATTAAAACTGAGGTCACTTCTACCTGAGAATACAGCACTATTTAAACTAAACACGTTACTTGTCATAACAATTTAGTGATACAATAAAGTAACCAAGGAAATAAGTTCTATAGCAGGTACTGATGTTAGCAAGCTAACATCACTTAAACAGGTAAGGCTTAGAGTTAGATTAAGATAATTATACCCAAAATACCAGATAAAATCTATTACTATAAACTACCTTGAGCATTAGGACAGTTGTGGTTACACAGATATCACAGCCCATCTACTTCTAATTCTGTGTGACTATGACTATGGTCTCTATACATTTTACTTGGGGGTCTGGGAGGTAGTCAACAAATTGACACCCTTCCTCTTGTTTATGGGTTCTTAACTTTTTTGTATCATGGACCTTTTTGGAAGTATAGTGAAGTCCATGGACCCTTCTCAAAATAATATTTATAACTGTATAAAATACAATACCTAAATTACAAAGGAAATCAATTACATTGACATACAAATGTCAAAGTATTAAAAAAAAAACTTCATTGACAGAGAAGCTAACCTCCCACTGAGGACAGCCCAGCAGCCCTGCAGGAAGGACCAGCACAGAGGTCTGGGACCTGGCAGCACGCAGAGCGCAGGAGCCAAGCCGAGCCCAGGTCCCTGTGAGCTGAGGTTTTAGCCCCAGGGCGGCAGGGCCAGCAGCCAGCTGGAGGAACCCCAGAACACCAGAAGCTGTGGAGACTCCAGAATTATCAACATAGACATGCCTAGGACAAAGTAAGAGGTTGGTGTCCTATGGACTTTGGGACCTGTATTTGGGGAATGCGTCAGCTCCCTCCCCTGGGGGCTAGAAGCCACTGAGGAGACACGCCATTTTGTAGTTTTCAGAGGCAGCTCTGGCTCCCAGCCTACAAATCGTGGGGAGATACAGTGATCAGTCTTGGGGGGTAATCGCTCTTGCTTTAAACTCCCTGGATCTGGACTGTGATCTAGGGTGGAAGTCGTGGGTGGGTTTACAGCTTGCCAGAAACAGAAGTTGCCCCACACACATTCGGGACGAAAATTCCTCTATCTGGCCTTAAAGCCATAGTGTGGCAACAAGCCCAAAAGTCAAGCAATTAAGTGGCAACATGCCAAGGCAAAGGAAACAGAAAAATGCAACCCTAGACTCCTATTTTGGGGGCATAGAGCGGAAAAGGACTGTGAGGTCAGAAGTCCTGCTCCAAAAGCCCCAGGGGAAAACATGAGCGGTTGCAGGCCATAGAGGACCTTAAGAAGGACTTTAAAAATCAAATAAGAGAAGTGGAGGAAAAATTGGAAAGAGAAATGAGAAGGATGCAGGAAAAGTATGAAATGAAGGTCAACAGCCTGACTGAGGAAAACAACACCTTAAAAAATAAACTAACTCAAATGGCAAAGGAGGCCCAAAGGGGCAATGAGGAGAAGAATGCCTTAAAAACCCGAATTTGCCAGATGGAAAAAGAATCTCAAAAGCTCACTGAGGAGATTCATTCCTTCAGAGTTAGACTGGAGCAAATGGAAGCTAGTGACTCTATGAGAAATCAAGATGCTGTTAAACAGATCCAAACAAATGAAAGAATAGAAGGCAATGTGAAATATCTCATGGGAAAAACCACTGACCTGGAAAATAGATCCAGGAGAGACAATTTAAAAATTATTGGACTACCTGAAAGCCATGATCAAAGAAAGAACCTAGAAATCACCCTTCAAGAAATTCTCAAGGAAAACTGCCCTGATGTTTTAGATCCAGAGGGCAAAATAGAGGTTGAAAGAATCCACCGATCACCTCCTGAAAAAGACCCCAAAAAGAAAACTCCCAGGAATATTATAGCCAGGTTCCAGAATCCCCAGATCAAGGAGAAAATACTTCAAGCAGCCAGGAAGAAACAATTTCAATATTGTGGAAACACAATCAGAATAGCCCAGACCTGGCAGCTTCTACACTGAGGGATCGAAGGGCATGGAATATGATATTCCAGAGGGCAAAAGAACTGGGAATGAACCCAAGGGTCACCTACCCAGCAAAACTGAGTATTTTGTTTCAGGGGAAAATATGGTCATTCAGTGGAATAGAGGAATTTCAAGCATTCTTGAGGAAAAAACCAGAGTTGAATAGAAAATTTGACATCCAGACACAGGAAGGAAGAGATGCCTGAGAAGGTAATCGGGGAAGAGAGATCAAGGGGAACTTATCAAAGTTGAACTATTTTCATTCCTATATGGAAAAGCAATAACTGTGACTGATGATATCTTTCTCACTATGAAAATAATGGAAGAAGGGGTCATATGAATACATATGTGAATGTGTGTGTATATGGTTACAGTTATATATGGATAGAGGGCATAGGTTGAATTTGTTGGGAAGGGAGAATACTCAAGGGATGAAATTATGAGGTGAGAGAGGAAAGTGGCAAGAGGAGATGGGAGAGACAGGGTAGGGTAAACTATCTCATGTAGAAGAAGCAAGGGGAAGTGGTTGCAAGGGAGGGGGAGAATAGGAAGGAAAAAAAAGGCAAAACCACATTCTCATTGAATTTGGTTCAGGGAGAGAATGACATACATACTAAATGGGATATCTTAACCTGCAGCAGGATAGGGAGAAGGGGGATGAGAGGAGGGATGATGGATGGGAGGGCATCCTTGGGGGGAGGGGAGGTTGGAAGTACCCACTATAGAAGAGGGACAGGATCATGTAGGGAATGGACCAGGTGGGGGGTGGGATGAGTGGGAGGGAATTATAAGCAGCCTAGTACAATATATCTACCATGATAATATTTTGCATAGCTAGACATGTACAACATATACTGAATTACTTATCTCCCAAGAAGGAATGGGTGACAAGGGAGGAAGGAAATGGATCTGAAATTCGAGGTCTTAACATTAAATGTTTCAAATATATATAAATACTATTATTAATACTCTTTTGTTTGTAATAGGGAGATAAGATGTGCAGGCATTGGGATGCAAAGACTCACCTTCCTCTAATGGAAAAGTCGATGGGGGTATGGGAGAAGGTATGGGAGGGAGCAGATTGGAGGAAGCGATATCTTGTGGGACTACTGTTCTGGGAGGTTGGGTAGGGGAATAATGGGGGGAAAATGATTGTAACTCAAAATCTGGCAGAAATGAATGATGTAAAACAGAAGTTAATAAAGCATTTGTTTAAAAAAAAAAAGTTCATTGACCCCAGGTGAAGAAATCCTCCTCTAGATAACTGGTTCAGATTAAATGGGGGGGAAATGATTAATGAGTTAGTTTCTCTTGCCTCATGAAGGAATACAGTTTTAATGTAGCAAGGTGACAAAAGGAAAAGGAAATACATAAAAACATTTATAGACACAGCCATCATTGCTCACTATTATTTTCCTTCAATTCTGTTGGTAATTAGGACTTATAACACAAAGAGCAAATGGTATTTACAATATTGTCCCTGGAGATGGACTATGATATTCAAAGATATTTTATAAGGGAAAAATCACTTGGCTAAGAAGTGGGAAAACAAGGTTTTAGTCCTTCCTCTGCCACTAACTACATATTTGATCTTAGAAAAATCAATTTACCTCACAGGGTCTGTTTTCTCACTTGTAAAAAACAGAGGAATGGGGTGGCTAGGTGGCGCAGTGAGTAGAGTGCCGGCCCTGGAGTCAGAAGGACCTGAATTTGGATCCTGCCTCAGACACTTAACACACACACAAACAAACAAACAAATAAACAAACAAACAAACAAAAAAACCTAGCCCTGTGACCTTGGGCAAGTTACTTAATCCCAATTGCCCTCCAAAAAGCAAAAAAAAAAAAAAAATCAGAGGAATGAACCAGATGCTCTCTAACGTACAACTCTAGTGCATTATAATTGAATGAATCTCTCTATGTGCAGGTGTAACTGAAAACACATATCTATCACAAGCAGTCTTTTCCCACTCTAAGTACTGTGATTAATATGAAAATGTTCAAAGATGAAACTCTATCTACTCAGTTCTCAGTTTTGATAAATGTCCTCAAACCATTTTATTCAGATTCATAACAAGACAGTTACTGGAAACTGCTTCTACCTCACTTTGTTGATATTGTATTTTCATTATTATTTAGTATTTAATAAGTATCCAGGCTGTGACAAGTACTGACAGATAATATAAAATACATTGCTGTCAAATCCAGGCAATGAAAACTTAATTGTGCATGACAATGTCAACCCACTCAAAAATTCATTCACAAACTGCAAATATATATAAAAAAGGTCTCTAAAATGAACAAGTAATGTAATTGTTGTTAACATTGTTAAATGATTTTTCTACTTCATAGATTTTAAGTATACACATTAAGAATCTTGAAAGTTGTCTACATGCACTACCTCCACTTCCTTACCATTCACCTAACCCCTCAGCTCCTTTTATTCTGGCTTTTAATCCCATTACTCTACAGAAACTGCTCCCTGAAGGTTACAAATTACTTTTTCATTATTCAATTCAATTTCTTTTTCTTCAGTCTTATCTACTTCCTTGACTTTCCTGTAGCAACTAACACTTGAGCACCCCCTTTGTCCTGAATATGCTCTCATCACTGGCCTCTCCTGACTCTACTATTCTCCATTTCTCTTCCTATCTGACCATTCTTTAGAAGGTATCATTCAAAGATATCAGCTTTGACACCAGTGTTGTAATCCTTATACAAATTAACCTCTCTGAGCCTCATTTTTCTCATCTGTAAAGTAGAGATTTCAATATTTGCAATATATACATGAAATGATTATATATGTAGGAAGATTTTGAGAAAACTTAAAGCATTATGTAAGTGTGAATAATCATTGACATCATATCCCATCATTAGATTATAAATTACTTGTAGGCAGGAAACTTGTTCTTTTTCATACATGTATCTCTAGTACCTAGTACAGTGAGTAGGTTTGCACGTCATAGTCATTTAATGCTTGATTAATTTAATTGAACAATTCCATAGTTAGGATCCAATATTGCACTGTTGAGTTGGAAAGGCATGTTAATATCATCTACTCAAACTTACTGCTCAATATGGAAATCTGAACAACATGCCTGAACAGATAGCTATTAAGTCTCTCTGATAATGGACAAAAATTATTTAATAGGACAGTATGCCATTTTGAGAAAAGTCTGTTAGAACTTTGTGTCTATATTGACCACAAAATCCACACCTCTGTATCTTTCACTCTTTTGTGCTAAATTTACCTTCTAGAGTTATGCAAGAATTTTAACTGTGTTCCCATGGCTTTACTTCAAATACTTTAAAAACACCTATCCTATTTCTCCCTGAGTCTACTCAATTATATAAGCATCACCAGTTACTTCAACTTTTCTTATAAAAAATTCTCATATGGTTCATCATCTGGATTTTCCTCCTTTAGACTTATCTGCTCCTAAATTTATTCCTATTAAATTTTATTTTGGCTATCAAGTTACAACATATTAAGATTCTTAAACCCTGACTTTTTTCATCAAACATATTAGCTATCCCTTCCAGCTTTGTACAATGAGAAAATGTCATAAGGATGACTTCCATTTCTTTGATTCAGTTAGTTAATAAGAATGAGATTAAGATATAGCTAAGAAAAGAACCCTGTAGCATACCACTGGAATCCTTAGAGACTGACAGCCATCCATTAATCAAATTTGTCAGGTAGAATAACTCAACAGGCTATTAATCAGACTAACTACTTTCTTGCTGTTTATAACAATTACATGAAAAACTTGGTTGAATACCCAACTTAAGTAGTCTACAAAATTAGCAATCTAGAATCTCTATCAAAAAAAGGAGAAGGGTAGTATTAAATGATTTATATGTGGTAAATCAAAGCTAACAAGGTTAAACAGATAGGAAGAAAGGGAGCCTGACATTCAACACAAGTCTTCTAACTGGAAATACTGTCCTCTTTGCATTATATCATGCTACTTTTCTGAAATACATATTTTCCCTCTTTCAAAAATTATTCTTATCTCCATTTCTGAATGTTTTTAAGATTTCAAGCTTTCAATTCACTTCTGTGCAATATGCAAAAATAAAATTGTATCAGAAGCTATGGTGTTGTCAAACATGATTTAGCTTTCACAATTATTATTAAATTGATGAAAAAATGCTTACTAATCAGTCGGTCAGTTCTCTCTGACTAAAACATCCTTCAATTTAGAAATAAAAATTTAAAACAATTGCTACCCCATCAATAATCTAAAATTTGGGGTAAAATTTTATCAGAATATTCTCAGTGTTTTGATAATTAACAGTTGAAACTATATGAATGCCTTCTATAGCCCCCAATATATTTCTCTTCCTTCAAGAAAGTTCTTTATGTAAGATAATTATTTCCAGAGAATAAAATTAAGAACTAGATTGAAAAATCAGTTCCCCCACTTTTTTAAGGCAATAAAACTCATTGTCCCTGAAATCATTCCACTTAATTCTCCCTTGCTCACATATTCCAAATCCCATTTTGCTCAGTGAAATTTAATAAATCTCTCAGTCTGGGATTAAATTTTACTGTTTTATGAACTGTTAAATTGCATTGTATGCTTATTAAAGCTGGTGTTCTTTCAGTTCTAGATACATTTCCAACTCTACCCTGGGGTACAATTAACAACCAAAGAGATTTTGTTTCCACCACTGGAGCAAATTCCAGCAGGGAACGATACATGTAGATCAGCAAGTAATCTGTCTATAAAAAATGGGCACTTAATATTCCAAATATGCCTCAACCTACATAAAGTATTTTTAAAAGAGGGCAATACTTCAAATGAATAATACTCATGAAGACATGGGGTTTCTGTTTAGTTAAAATAAAACTGTCATTAAATGTAGTTTATATATTAGAATAAGATAACAACATAGTCAGTTACATGCAACCTGCATATATTATTTACATATAACCTAAGGTTATGTATAACATAAATGCTATGTTTATATATAACATATATACATAAGGTTATGTATTGTTATTGTTATCTTTTCAAAACCACACAATATTTTATCCTTTTAATGTCAAAGATTACGTCAGTATGCATTATTTACATGTCAATGACAAAGTTATACTATTTGAGGACAGGGCTTTTTAATAGTTGGTAGATTAAAATTAATTTTGGAAATTAAGTAAAAAGTAAATCTTGGGAGTGGTAACAAAATGTTAGAATAACTTTCAACTTCCCCTTTGAGAGGTAAACAAAGACATTAGAAATATTAGTTTTATTTTTTTCCAAAGTCCAAATGCAACATCCTTTCATATAATACTTGGTCATCTCATTTCACAATGCTCATGATAAGTATTTGGAAAAACAACAACAATGGCAACAAACACATTTGAAGATGATTACACCTTAAGTGAACTATGTTAAGGAAGATGAAGAGGTCAATAAATTATGTTAACAATCTCTAAATTAAATAGGCAACTACATTAATGTTAAGTGAATTTAATTCATTTTTTTATTTTTTTTAACAAATGCTTTATTAACTTCTGGTTTACATCATTCATTTCCGCCAGATTTTGAGTTACAATTTTTCCCCCATTTTTCCCCTACCCACCACTCCATAATAGCAGTCCCACAAGATATCCCCTCATCCAATCTGCTTTCTCCCATATCTTCTCCCATACCCCCTTCGACTTTACCATTAGGGCAAGGTGAATCTCTGTGCCCCAATGCCTGAACATCTTATCTCCCAATTATATGCAAAATAGTATTAACAATAGTATTTATATATATTTGAAACATTTAATTTTAAAACTTTGAATTTCATATCCAGTGTCTTCCCTCCTTGTCACCCATTCCCTCTGGGAAGATGAGCAATTCAGTATATGTTGTACATGTATAGCTAGGCAAAATACTATCATAGTAGATATATTGTAAAAGGCTGCTTATATTTCCCTCCCACCCATCCCACCCCCCACCTGGTCCATTCCCTACTTTGATCCTGTCCCTCTTCGAAAGTGGGTACTTCCAACTTCCCCTCCCACCAGAATGCCCTCCCTACCATCATCTCCCCTCTCATCCCCCTTCCTCCTACTCTCCAGCAGGATGAGATATCCCATTTAGTATGTATGTCAATCTCTCCCTGAGCCAAAATCAATGAGAATATGATTTTGCCTCTTTGCCTTCCTGTTCTTCCCCTCTCCTGAAGCCACTTCCCCTTGCTTCTTCTACATGAGATAGTTTACCCTACCCTGTCTCTCCCCACCTCCTTTTGCCACTTTCCTCTCTCATCTCATAACTTCACCCCTTAAGTATCATCCCTTCCCAACAAATTCAACCTGTGCCATCGATCCATGTATAACTGTAAACATATATACACACATTCACATATGTATTCATATGCCCACATACCCTTCTTCAATTATTTTCATACTGAGAAAGGTTCCATCAGTTACAGTTATTGTTTTTCCATGTAGGAATGTAAATAGGTCAACTTTGATAAGTTCCTTTTGATTTCTTTTCCCTGATTACCTTCTCAAGCATCTCTTGCTTCTCGTGTCTGGATGTCAAATTTTCTATTCAACTCTGGTTTTTTCCTCAAGAATGCTTGAAAGTCCTCTATTTCACTGAATGACCATATTTTCCCCTGAAACAAGATACTCAGTCTTGCTGGGTAGGTGACCCTTGGCTTCAATCCCAGCTCTTTTGCCCTCTGGAATATCATATTCCATGCCCTTCAATCCCTCAGTGTAGAAGCTGCCAGGTCCTGGGCTATTCTGATTGTGTTTCTACAATATTGAAATTGTTTCTTCCTGGCTGCTTTTAGCATTTTCTCCTTGATCTGGGGATTCTGGAACCTGCCTATAATATTCCTAGGAGTTTTCTTTTTGGGATCTTTTTCAGGAGGTGATCTGTAGATTTGTTCAACCTCTATTTTGCCCTCTGAGTCTACAACATCAGGGCAATTTTCCTTGAGAAATTCTTGAAGGGTGATTTCTAGGTTCTTTCTTTGATCATGGCTTTCAGGTAGTCCAATAATTATTAAATTATCTCTCCTGGATCTATTTTCCAGGTCAGTGGTTTTTCCCATGAGATATTTCACATTGCCTTCTATTCTTTCATTTATTTGGATTTGTTTAACAACATCTTGATTTCTCATAAAAGTCACTAGCTTCCATTTGCTCTAGCCTAACTCTGAAGGAATGAGTCTCCTCAGTGAGCTTTTGAGATTCTTTTTCCATCTGGCAAATTCGACTTTTTAAGGCATTCTTCTCCTCATTGCCCTTTTGGACCTCCTTTGCCATTTGAGTTGGTCTATTTTTAAGGTGTTATTTTCCTCAGTCAGGCTGTTGACCTTCATTTCATACTTTTCCTGCATCCTTCTCATTTCTCTTCCCAGTTCTTCCTCCACTTCTCTTATTTGATTTTTAAAATCCTTCTTAAGGTCCTCTATGGCCTGTAACCTGCTCATATTTTCATTTGGGGCTTTTGGAGCAGGATTTCTGACCTCACAATCCTCCTCTTACTCCATGCTTCCATCCTCTTTTCCCCCAAAATAGGAGTCTAATGTTGAATTTTTCTGTTTATTTTGTTTCCTTTGCCTAGGCATGTTGCCACTTAATTACTTGACTTTTTCGGCTTGTTGCCACAGTGGGACTCTGCCACCAGACAGGGGAGCTTCTGTCCCAAACATTGGGGTCTTCACAAGTTCCGGAGCTGGGTGGCCTCTGTAAAGCCTCCACATACTCTGGCAAGTTGGATACCCACCCCAGACCTCCCCCCCGATCATAATCCATATCTAACTTTTTAATATAACAAATTAAATGTAGTTGTATTGTTCATTATGGTCCTAAAAGTAATGTGGCATAGTACATAACAAGGGGACAGAATATCTGGATTCAAGCCCTCATCCTATCTCCACCACCACATCCTAAATATACATACTGGCTTTGTGTGGCCTGAGGAAAGTCATTAAACCTCTCAGAACCCTAAGTAGTTCTCTTAAGATTTTAAGTTATAGAGTACTTATTGATCCACATGGGTAGAGTTTCTTGTATCAGTGAAATTCCATTGCTTCCTATACTTTGCATATTTCATTCTTAGAAGTAACAAAAATAAAAAATCCTCCCCAATGGTAGAGTTGTGAATACATTAAACTATTTGTGATAAATGAAGTAACATTGTGCCTTTATCTGTTATTTAACTCAATTATGTTACATGTCATTCTTTGTGTGCTTTTTGAGTACTTAAGACATGGCTTAAGACTTTAGTACCCTCTAGGGTACTTAATACCTTAGTTTATTTACTAGGTACAAAATAAAATTGCATTCACTTGATGGAAGACTTATTTGGAGCCATCCCAAATATGAGCCTAAATCTCAGTATTTCCCTCAAAAAATGGTGACATTCACCACAGCATTTGCTTTTATGCCTACCAGATTAAGGTGATTTTTTTTTAACACCTTTTGAATGGGCACAGTGGAAATTCAATCTCCCAAAACAACTTTACATCATTTACTAGGAGATTGCTTTTCTTTATCCTTCTGGGATTAGCACAATAAGAAACAGCAGTTGTTTAGCCAATCTGATTTTTAAATTGAGCTTTGTTTGGCACAACAGTTCCTTAGCAAGCAATTATGTATGATGGTCCTGTTTTTCTCTCTTCAAAAGAACATATAAGAAAGAAAATCTTTGCCTTTTAGAATAGAAAGATTCTCTTCCAAATGGAGTATTAAAAATATTATTAAATTTGTGCAGAGGCAATGAATTACAGTTTTTTGCCTGACCAGACTCCAGTGGGGTCCTATTATTTCCTTATATTTAATGTGTGTATGTGTGTGTGTTTGTGTGTGTGTTACGTATGATTATATACATAATGTACATTTGTTCTCCTGTGATACAATGTAAGTTTTGGATTTACTATAGGACTAGGCAAAATACCTACATTTTGGTGGAGGAGAGTAGATAGGAAAGTATCAAGTCTGTTCTTTCACTGATATAGGGAACTTTTAGTAAACTCAAATTCAAACTTCCCAAACTTGTTTATTCATTGGAATTGTTTTCCATTTCAAAATTCCGACTGTATGTACAATTTTTAAATGATTGTTTGATAAGGATTTAAGAGAGGAGCTAGAAGAAAAGTGTGACTGAACAACAAGAACAATGAAGCCAAAGCAGAACTATATTTCCATCTAGACCAAATCCTCTGATGTCAGTTCTTGGATAAGTGATTCTTAAGTGTTGCTGCTGTTGCTGCTACTGGTTCTTTTTGTTGTCATTTTCTTTTGGTCCTTTTTGACTCTTGTGACCCCCTTTGGGGTTTACTTTGGCAAAGATCCTGGAGTGGTTTGTCATTTCCTTCTCCAATTCATTTTACAGATGAGGAAACAGAGGCAAATAGAGTTAAGTGACTTGCCTAGAGTCACACAGCTAGTAGGTCTCTGAAACCACATTTGAACTCAGGTCTTCCTGACTCCAGGCCCTGCATCCTATCAACTGTGCCACCTCACTGCCTCCAGGTACTAGACTCATAGCTGTAAAGTGCATGAGCTTATGTTCAGTACCCTCACCACACTGAAAGCAGTAGTGAGATAAGCATTCTTTAATCAGTTAAAAACAAAAATCCACTATTTTAAGTTTCCAAATAACTTGCTTTCTCTGGTGAGTCAACTATCTAAAATAAATGGCTATAGGATGTCCTTAGAAGACCTAGGGAGAAAGATGATCCAGGTAGCTGTTGTTGTGTTGGCTTTTTAAATTGCTGCTTCACAGTGGCTACTATTGTTTTTATTTTTATTTGGTCTTGGCTTTAATTTGTTTTCTAAATATTCTAGTGCCAACTTCAATTTAATTAATTTCCTAACTACTTCCCCTAGGAAAATTTACCTGTTTCTAGTCTTGCCTAAACTCCAGAGCACTAATATTAATGAGGTAAGATGGAGTATTGGCTATAGATGACACTAAGAAATGCAAAACTAGGGGGTTTTAATGTTTTCCTGGGGGGAAAAAATCTAAAATAATGCTTTTCAAGTGAATTGCCATAATACTCGTGGTAGAAATTATTATTTTCTCCCAATGTGGAAAGCTTGATATTATGTGTCATTGTACTTCAGACGAAATAATAGAATGTTCAATTAATGAAAATGTTTCATAAACTCATTTCCTAAAATGAAATAGGGTAGATTAATTTATGGGTAAATAAATTTTATAATGACACATAATGCCATAACATTTTAGCCAGGTCCACTTAGTTTTAAGAAGTATCATTATGATGATATATCATATGTTACTAATTGTCTCATGACTTGGAAAAAAAAAACTGGAGATTTTTTTTTAATAGGTAAAATAGGTCATTCTATGCCTCACTTCTTCTTACCTAGCCTTAATCCCTGAATGGGCCTTACCTCAAACAAACTGAGACCTGGGAAAGAAAAGACCACTGCAATCTAGAGCCATCTTCAGTCATCCTAATCTATGTCTTGTCACTGCACCCAAATGGCTCTGGAAGAGAGAGTGAGGCTGGTGACTTTGCACAGTCCTCCCTCACACAATTTCTTTCTTTAGTACTGGAACAAAGGAGGAAAGGATGTGGAATAAAGTTGAAGTGATTTGACTTGTAGATTTGGGGAGAAAGACTTCATTGTTTTCACTTTACTGTTTGACCAGGTCCTCTTGAGGGGAGGGGTGGTAATGTAAGGCAATTAAAGAGAATAAGAAAAGGTCTGGAATAAATGCTTTGGAGAGAGTGATAGAGTCAATAAGGTAAGAGAATTGTCTTGCTTTGGGAAAGGTCCAACAGAAGTCTTACAAGATAAATTTGTTGTGGACCTGATTAATCAGAACAGCTGTGAGATTTGTCCCAGTAACATTAAGCAACTTGTGAGCCATTTGCTATTAAAAAAAAAAAAAACAACTTTTCCTGAAGCCTCACTCCCCAAAATACCTTAAATTACTTTTTATATGTGTTGTTTTTTTGTTTGGTTGTTTTTTGGTTTTTTTGCCTATTTGGAGGGCAATTGGGGTCAAGTAACTTGCCCAAGGTCACAAGGCTAGGCTTGTGTGTGCAGTAAGTGTCTGAGGCCGCATCCGAACTCAGGTCCTTCTGACTCCAGGGCTGGCACTCTACTCACTGCACCACCTAGCTGCCCCTATATATGTTGTTTTTACTTATATGTACTCATATTGTTTCACCAATTAGTATATAAACTCGTTGCAGGCAGACTTTTATTTTTTGACTAGTCTTCCTTTTAACAAAGTGCCTAGTACATAAAATAACAATCAAAAGTACAGGGAAATTGTTAAATTGCTGAATAATGATAGTTTAAAAATAAAAAAATGAAAGCAGAAAAATTATATAATGGTGCCATATTTTTAAATATTCATACGTCTTTTCTAACACCATTTTTCCAAGGTTTCAAATCTTCAAATGAACCAAGAAATGAGAAAATGCCATATGTTTTCACTCTAGTTCCTGAAGAATTTTTCAGAAGGGATTCTCCTCCATATCTACAATTCTTAAGACCAAACTTTAAACTGAGTATCTTCAGATACTCAGTTCCAAATCTCAATGGTCCATTACTTAGAGTGGACAAGTTTTGACCCATTTGCCTTCAAGCTGCCAGCTAGCACAGCAACAGAGGACAATTTTAGACTAGTGAATCAATGAGAATAAAAACTGATTTTTTCAAAATGTAGTGAGGAAAAATATGTAGCAATGCCACCACCACTTTTATAACACATGTAATTGTGTGCAGTTGCAGTTATTCTACAAGCCCTAATCAAATTATATGGCAGTGTACCTCTTCCTCATCTTTGTTTTTGCTTAGAAGTTAAACATTTGTCAAAGAGAGGGACTTTGAAAGAAATGCCCAGCATCATTATTTCCATAGAATTTCCCTTGCCAAATTTTTGAAATATAAATGAATTTTACTGCTTAAGATTCATTGTTAAGCCACCATCCCTGCACTTGCACTTGGTGTTCGTGTTGGTAGATTTTGTCTTCCACTAATCAGCTGAATTTACGAGCTGTCTAAGGCAATGATACTGATTGTCCCAAAGAAAAGAGGAAGGAGGATGGATTCATCTCTAGGGCCTGATCATATATTTCTGCCATCCCAAACTCATAGACTATGATGGATTGATCCCCACATGCACCTTTCTTCCAGACCTTTGAGAGTGAGGTTACATGCCTTCAATACTTCATAAAAACTGACTGACATGAAGATAAAGAGTTCAACAAGGGAATGTGTGGCTCTATTTCTCTATGCAATCAAGAAAAGGCCACATATATTAATACCATTTGTGGAATAATAAACTGTTTAAATATATTTAGGCAAAACCAGTATTTACTCCAAATTCACACAGAAGCCTATTCTGGTGAAATATCACAATCAATTTTGATTCCTCTCAAATATTATCTCTCTGACTCGTTTAGATTAAATTCATCCTCCAAAGTAAATGTAAAGATCAATTACCTACTTTTCCTGATGTAACTTAAATGACTGGTTTTCACAATAAGGATTTGCATAATTCCAAGGCAATGCTTTCTAACTAGAAATATACAAATATATGCCTCAGTTCCTACCAAATGAAGTCATTATTTTATGCAAAATCCTTTTGGATTTTTTCCCAGAGGCATAGCATGAATATTTCCTTCGCTGTAAAAGGAAATGGATACTTATGGGGGATACTGATTATATCACATCTAAGTTATTTCCATGCAATTGAGCAATATGGAATTTGGTGTTGGTGTTGCTAGAAAAACCCAGAAATGAGTTATTATGCATTCTTTATCACTTCCACAACTAAGGATACATGGTGGAATATTTTGTAAAAGGGGGGAGGCAATGAGAGTTTCTGGATTATCTACTTTATATTAACCAATAGAAAAATTAAAATTTCCATAACCAGAAGCTTAACAACATAAGTGAAAGCTATTGTCAAGTGTTGAATATTTTATTCTGAAGGACAATGTTCAGTTTTGTGATATTCTATTTCTATGTCCATCTGCAAAATATTATGATTTCACTATGTTTTAACAGATATTGCAAATTTTGTTTAAATTTGCCTAGAATTTAGGGCAAAGAATATGAGAGTTTTAAAATAGCAAAACTAGCAATGCTGGTTCCACTTTTCTTTGGCTTGTGTTTCTTGGCTTGGCTTCATTTCCTATATTCCTGTAGAGAATCTGGCCACAGGCCTCATAACACATGGCCTGCCAGCCACAGAATAAAGCAAAATGCAGCGCTAGCTGGAAAATAATTGTTTATGAATGATTATTCTGTCTCCAAATGAGACAGAACTTAGAAATGACACCATACAATTACAGAAGACAATCTTCCTTCCTATATTTTGTCTTCATTTTGCTGTACTAATGAAAACCTACCAATAAGAAATAAGATTATGTGCCTCTCCAAAATATTGATTTTTGTCTGGCCCTGGTTTGAAGATGTACTACAGGAAAAATCTAAACCACCCAAATACTAATCAATAACTTGGTAAAGGGCAAAATATTGGTTATATTGTCTTTTTGATTTTTACATATTTTATTTTTATCTTGTCCTTTGGTCTTCAGTCAGTGCTAACACTCACAAATCTAAAGTAATTCATTCCAAACATTACTTTTAAAAGAATCCCCCCCCTCTCCTAAAATGGTTGTGTGATTTTATCTTCATTCATCTATCCATTCATTCAAAAATACTTAATAGATAAGCACTTAATAGGTACCTAAAATACAGAAAGAACTGTGGTAGGTTTTTATGAATATACTCAGTTTAAATATGGTCTCTACCTTTGTGGAGTTTATATACTAATATGATAATACACAAATTTAAAAACATCTCTCCCTCAAAAAAGGACATTAATTGATCAGACACATTGTTCTTTTCACTATAGGAATCATTACAAATTACTTTGATGGGAATAGGGAACATACTAGACTGCATATAGTCACTAAACTTGTGATTATATTGTCAAATAAAAAGCTCCCAGAAGAGGAAATTCTACATATCAGTGCAGGTTAGCACTTTCTCTAAAATTCTTAGTCTTGGAGAGTTTCCTAGACTACCAAAGGTTAAATAAGTTCCCCAAGGCAAAACTAATTAGAATGTGTCAGGGGTAGGTCTTGAACTCAGATCTTTTAGTTGGTAAGGTCAGCTCTCCATGCCCTCTGGCATACTACCTTGCTAAAATAAAAAAGGCAAGCAAATGTTTATTTATGGGGATTCTTGGTTCAGAACTTTGATCAGTACCCATAGAATTTCCATAGCCAAAGGCTCCTCTCAGGACCAAATCACTAGCACTCTCCCAACAAAAAGAAAAAAAAAGTATCTCAAGCTATAACTAGAATTAGCATTATTATACCCATTTTACAGGTGATAAAATGAGGGCAGATAGGTAAAATGACTTGTCAAAGTCACACAGGAAATTGCTGAAAGATAAAAATCAAACTAATATCTTTTGACTCTTACTCTAATACCTCAAATATCCCTAGGATCATGATAATAGCAGATATGCCTTAAAATAAATTAAATGATGCCAACTGAAATGAAATAGAATTGTTTTAAATTAAAATTCCGTACACACCTGCACTGAGGAATTAGGTACATTTTGAAAGCTCATGTTTTCTTGTGAAGGAATAAGACAAATCAATAACATGTGATCACCATTTAAAGTCATGAATGATCTATTTAGTCAAGAGACTTGACATATTCTAAACATGTTCTTACTGTGAGTGTGGCATTTTATAAATAGTCAAGAACCAGAAATAATTTAATCTTGTAAATAATATATCAGGCTCTTGTTTTAATTGGCAATTTCATAGCAAGTCTTTCAATGAATGACAAACATCTATGGAAAAAAAAGGAGCTAGGACTCCTTGTGTCCGCCCACTGTGTAAACTTCTGTCCTTGACAAGGAAATCTTTATAGATCATAGAGTGAGCAAGAAATGTCATGGTTGTTAAGGAAAACCTTTCCTGATGGGCCATGAAATATGGGAAGTTTGCAGATAGCATGCAGATAAGTTTGGCACAGCATATATTTCTGCCACGTCTTGACTAAACAATATGTTTTCTCCATTTCAACTTGAATCATCTGATCTTAAAACTAGTTCAACAAACATTTATAAATCCCTACAATGTGTGTGGCACTATGCTAGATGTTGGAGAAATAAAGACAAAAACAAAAATTACTATCTCCTCAGAGAGCTCATAATATAGTTTGCAAAAGAAACTGTGCATAAATTACTGTAATATAAATTGGAAAATTATTATTTGCATACTTTGCTCCATTTCTTGAATCAGGAAGAGTAGGCATGATCTATTCATAGCAGATACAAACTCTTCATTTGACTTTGCTTTATTTCTAAATCCAGGCAGAAGATATGGCCCTAGGCCTTATAAAACAATGAAAATAACAACTTTCCACAATATCTTATTCTGTAAAATTCTTGTCTTTTCCTTTCTGCAAATCATCCATAGAATATACACTGTATCAGGGTGATTATACTCCATCCTACAATGTAAATAAACTACCTACCTTCCCAATGAATCATAAAAATAACTAAACACTTGTTTAACATTTAAGTTTTTCAAAATACTTTACAAATATCAAATTTTGAACCCACAACAACTCTGTGAGGTAAGTACTGTTGTTATCCTCATTTGCAAATGAGGAAACTGAGGTGAACAAAGGTGAAATGACTTGTCCAGGATCAAAAAGCTAGTCAGTGTCTGAGGCTGAATTTGAACTCAGGTCTTTTTTTTTTTTTTTAAGCAATTGGGGTTAAGTAACTTGCTCAAGGTTACCTGGCTAGTTGTGATTTTTGTGTGGGTGCTCATTTTCTGAGGCCGGTTTCGATCCCGGGTCATCCCAACTCTGAGGGCGGCGCTCTTACTCACTGCGCCACCTAGTCACCCCCTGAACACAGGTCTTCTTGACTCCAGGTTAGTTATTCTATCCACTACACCAGAGGTATCAAACACACACAGCAGTGAGCTGCTACAGCCACAATACTCCCAAATAGGGAGATTAAAATGTAATTGGGAAATATTTAATAAATAAAATAAAATAGATAATATTACATTTTAAAAATAAATCAATATGTGGCCCATGGGTATCCTTATATATAGTTTACTGGCCCTTATTTCTACTTGAGTTTGATACCACTGCACTATGCTACCTAGCTGCCTTGCATAAATTGGTGACTATGTCTTTTATATGACTTCTTGTCAGCAAGTCATATTTGGTAATACTCCACAACTATCAGACATCTTCCCAATGCCATTTGGGTTATCTGTAATTTTGATTCATCTGAGATGATTTGGTTCCATAATTTATAGCCATAAAGAATCATTGGTTCTGATAGGCTTTCTTATCAAGGAACAGCTTGAAATCATTGAAACACTACAGTTTATCAAAAAATCCTCAGTCTGATCTCAAATCTCTTCCAGTTCATTCTGTACCTAGTCTGTTGTTGATATAAAATACCTATTCATATATAACTAGACTAATTCAATGGACTGTCCATCATATCCATGCGCTTTCTAGGCTGGATAGCTAACTTGATCTCTTTTGAAGGACTATCACTTAAAAAGTATTAATTAGGCACCTATCCTGTAATAGGTTTGTTAGGTAACAGCCACCTATAAGGTAAAAGGCACCTACTAGGCAAGAAGTACTATATGTTATACACTTGAGATAAAGGGCAGGAACTAGACCTGTGACTTTGTCAATGAAAGGAGCTCCCAAAGGAGCTCCATTTACCAAGGCAGGCCAGCATGTTCACTGAAATGTATAGTCTTAGTTTCCTGGGGAACTAAGAGGTTAAATGACTTAGCCAAAATATATCAGAGGTAGATTGTTGTTGGTGGTGGTGGTGATAGTCCATTGATGGCTCCATTTGGATAAACTAGGCTAAATGTCTTGCCCAGGGTCACACATTTCACAGCTAGTAAGTGACTCAGACCAGATTAGAATTCAAGAGGATGAGTCTTCCTGACTCCAGGCTCAGCACCACCTAGCTGCCCTGATCAGAAACTGAACTTAAACCTAGATGTTCCCAACTCTAACACCAGCTGTCAATTACACCATGGTTCCTTAAGGAAGTAGAGATACAAATCCAGAAATGAAAGAGTCCTTGCCCTCAACATGATGTTGGAAGAGATGACATTCACATGCTGTATGTATAAATGTATTTTAAAAATCTTTGCCAAACAAATACAAGGTATTTTTTTTAAGTAGGATGCTGGAAACTGGGGGGTGGAGATCGGGAAAGTCTTCATGCAGAAAGGATTGCTTGATCTAAATTTTGCCAAAAAAAAGGAATTTTAGGAGGCACAGATAAAGAAAGATCACATTATAAGCATGACGAAGAATTACTGCAAATTAAGAGAGATGTGTGATATAATGTCTTATATGAGAAATGGAAAGAGGAAAAGCTTGGTTACATGATAGAGTTCAGGAAACGAGCAACGTATAAGTCTGGAAAGTTAAATTGGAATTTGGTTGTTACTGCGAATGAGATCAGGTATCCTTCAGAGGAGATGCATGGGAGACTCCTTATTTCAGGAGAACCTTTAGAGTTGCATTTTTGTTGAACTTCACCAATTAATTCCTTAAAAATAAAAACAAATAAAAATTATAAAGTGCAGCAGAAGTTTATATTCTTTACCCCTCTCAGTTAGGTGACTACAAAGAAATTATCTTTAGCATAAAATATCATGAGGAAGTATAACAGTTCCTTCATACTAATAATTTCATCAAAGATGTCCCAGATGTATAGTTTTTATCACAATTCATAGAAAGAATATTGGCACAAATATGTGATATCAAGAAAAGGTCAAAATGGGTATATAATTTATATAAAAGGGTGATACAGTTTACAAATTAGGAGAGCAAGGGATACTTTATCTGTCACATATATGGAGAAGGGAAAATTTTTGGACCAAACAACCTATAGAGAACAGTACAAAATGTAAAATAGATCATTTTGATTATATAAAATTTAAAAAGGTTTTGCTTAAACAAAACCAATGAAACCAAAATTACAAGGAAAGCAGAAAACTAGGGTAAATTTTGTAACTAGTATTCCTGATAAAGGTCTCATTTCCAAAATATGTAGAGAACTGAGTAAAATTTATAATAATAATAATAATACAAGTCATTCCCTAATTGATAAATGGTCAAAGGATATGAGCAGGCAGTTTTCAGACAAAGAAATTGAAGCTATCTCTAGACATATAAAAATGCTCTCAATCACTATTGATTAAAGAAATGAAAATTAAAACAATTCTGAGGTACCATCTCATACCTTCCAGATTGCCTAATATGACCAAAAAACAAAAATGATAAATATTGGAAGGGAAGTGGGAAAACTGGAACATTGATTCATTGTTCATAGATTTGTGAACTTATCCCACCATTCTGGAGAGCAATTTGAAACTATGCCCAAAGGACTATGAAACCACACACACAGCCTTTGACCCAACAATACCTTCTGTATTCCAAAGAGATTTGTAAAAAGGGATGTGCAGGATGATTTCAGAAAAACATAGAAAGACTTACATGAATTGATGCAAAGTAAGTGAGCAGAACCAAGAGAATGTCATATACAGGAAAAGAAGTATTATACAATGAAGATCTGTGAATGATTTAACTATTTTCAGTAATACAATGAGACAAAACAATCCCAAAGGACACATGATGAAACATGCTATATGCCTCCAGAGAAAGAACTTATATTTTCTGAATATAGACTAAAGAATATAATTTTTTCTTCTCCTTCTTTCCTTCCTTTCTCCTTTCTTCCTTTCTTCCTTTCTTCCTTCCTTCCTTCCTTCCTTCCTTCCTTCCTTCCTTCCTTCCTTCCTTCTTTCCTTCTTTTCTTTCTTCTGTTTTCTTGTTTGAGTCTTCTTATACAAAATGACTACTATGGAGATGTGTTACATGATTGCATATGTATAATCTATATTGAATTGATTAATGTCTTTTGGGGGGAGGGAAGGAAAAGAAGGAGGGATAGAATTTGGAACTCAAAAAATTTAAATATGTAAAACATTGTCTTAATGTATAATTAGGAAAAATCCAATATTATTTTAAAGCATATGCTGCTGAAAAAACAGGAAAATGATAAGTGTTGGGGCAGATGTAGGGAACTGGAACATGATAATTGTGTGGTTAGTGGAGTTGTGAACTGATTCAACCATTGGGGAGAACAATTTTGAACTATACCCAAAGAGCTATAAAACTATGCACACCCTTTGATCCATCAGTACCACCACTCTGTCTGTATCCCAAAGAAAACATAAAAATGGGAAAAGGATCCATATGTACAAAAACATCTATGGCAGTTCTTTTTTGTGGTAACAATGAATTGGAAATTGAGGTGATGCCCATCAATTGGGGAATGATTGAACAAGTTGTGGTATATGAATGTGATGGAATACCACTGTTCCATAAGAAATGATGAAGAAACAGATTTCAGAAAAACCTGGAAAGATTTACATGAAGTGATGCTGAGTAAAGTGAGCAGAACCAGAATAGTTAACACAGTAGCAGCAACAATATGCAATGACCAACTTTGATAGACTTAGCTCAGCATTGCAGTGATTTAAAATAATCTCCAGTGCTATCCACATCCAGAGGAAGAATTATGGAGTCTTATAGTAGATCAAAGCATACTATTTTCTTTTTTTCTTATTTTTGTCCCTTTGGTTCTGATTCTCCTTTATAACATGAAATGTGGAAATATGTTTAATATGATTATGCTTGTATAGCCTATATCAGATTGCATTCCATCTTGGGGAAGAAGAAAGGCGGGGGGGGGGATTTAGAACTCAAAAATCTTATAAATGTGAATGTTGAAAACTAAAAATAAATAAATTAAAAAAAACAAAATAAATCATACTAAAAATAAAAATATATGTTGCCATGCCAAACACTCATAATCTTTGAACTATTGAACAAAAACCTCTAAAAAGAGATAGAAGAAATCAATCATGTAGGAAATAAGTATAATTCATTCTAATCGCCCTATTTATATCTCTTTTAATTAGGTCTATTAATGTTTTTGCTTTGTCTGAATTAATGATTGTTATTCCTTCATTTTTTTTACTTCAGCTGAAGATTAATAGATTTTTCTCTAGTCCCTAATTTTAACTCTGGATGAAGAGAGTAAGCTCTGGGGTCATGAGATCCAAGAATCACAACAACCAGCCTACTAGGAAAACCCTGAAAAGCAATGATCCTGGATGTCAGTTGACCTATGGACCTAAATTTTTTGGGACTAATGCTTTGTACAAACTGAGTCAAAATATGAGCCAAATGTTCATCCCCTCCTTAGAAATCAAGGTGTTATAAGAAAGGATTGTGCTACTGGACCTTTGGGGGAAATATATGTACTTTTGTTCTCATATTTTGAAGTTATGTCTTGGTTTATCTTTGAAATACCCTTTTATAAAAGCAAGTATGATGTTAAATTGCTAAATGGGAATGGGGTGTGTAGTCACAGTGTCTCTAAAATAAAAGAAATACAGCTGGTGATGGGGCTTGAGCTGATGGCACAGGAAAGAAACTCCTTAACCTTCTCAGGATATTTGATTGTCAATTCTTTTCAGTTGTGTCTGATTCTTCATGACCTCATGTTGGATTTTCTTGGCAAAGATACTGGAGTGGTTTGTCATTTCCTTCTCCAGCTCATTTTGCAAATGAGGAAACTGAGGTAAACAATTTTCCCAGGCTAGTATCTGAGGCCAGCTTTAATCTTCCTGACTCCAGGCCAAGCACTCTATCCACTGTGCCACCTACCTGCCCTCAGTGTACTAGCAGATGCTAATTGGGTTTGGAATAATTTACAGGCTTGACCCTGAAAGAGTGGGAAAATTATTTAGTACATGTATATAGGTACATATGCATGTGAGCCTATATTCCCATCAAGATGATAAACTACTATTTAAATATCTTCCACTAATACAGATCACAAACATTTTGGAATCTACAGTAGAGATTAAATAAATTGAGGCACTAAGAAGTTAAGTGATTTTCTCATCATCAGATAGTACATTCCAAAGTGGGACAAAAACCAAGGTCTTTTTTCAAGAACATGACAGTAAAAATAGGAATCATAAGAGCAGATTTTTACCCTTCTTGATAATGTCTTTGTTTTATTTTTGCAGTGTTCTCAAGCTAAATGTAAAAAAAATATATTTTGACTTTATCAAATAGAAAGCATAACTAAAAGAAACACATATTTTATCTTTTCCTACCAAAGTTCAAGGAACAAACAGATTTTAGAGCTTAGCTATTTTCATATTTGAGATTCTTAACAAATTCTCTTTGAAGGATAAATATTTCAAAGAAATACAGTTTATAGATGCAAAAACCATAAATTCATATGACTGACATATGATAAAATATTATATTCACAATTAGTATTGATTTGATTAATAGTATTAAATTTAAAATAAATTGAAAAAAATCATTGTTAGAAAAGTTAGTTTCAGAGAATAAAGACATTCCAAAGGAAACAATGACCAATAAGTAAATGTATAATTTGTGTCTTGTTTTTCTTCAGATTTGTTACAAATTGCATTATTATTACACCTCCCTCTCTACCTCCCTTCTACCTTCCACCCTATCTTTTCATTTTTTCCTTTCTATTTATTTTACTCCTTCCTACTTTCCCTTCTTCCCCCCTCTCCCTTGTTTTCTCTCTTCCCTTTTTTAAGTGGACATCACATACACATATGTTTTGTTTGTTTATTGAATAATAATGTTATACATCTATTTTAAAAGCAGATCACCCAAATGTGCATTTTCATTATGAGTAACAATAAAGTTGCTTTTTAGAAAACCTTTGATGTTCTATCATGGAATTGGTTTTCCCCAAACCCAAGTCTTAAAGGGTTTATGTTCTAGAGAGAAGGGTAAGGAGAAGAGTAGATAAAAAAGATTAAATCATCCTGAAGGATAAATATGTGATATTTCTAAATATTTAGGCTTCAAAAATATTGCAAAACCTAGGCAATATTTTTTGTCTTTTTAAAAATGCTTCATGTTCTTGAAAAAATATCTTTTTTTGGTAAAGAGATAAGATACACAGTGATGCCCACAGAATATGCATATTAACCATATTCCCTCAAAATATAATACTCTGCCTTGAGAGAAATTCAACATAATATGTAAATAGCAGTTGAATGAGAGAAATAAAAGGTGGCGAATGAAAAATAAACATCACAGAGATACAAGGTTGACCCTTGAAAGTATCTGATAACTATAAGAAGGAAATGATGAAATAGCTTGACTATGTAAAGAAAATAAAATAGAAAGCTGCAATTTAATATAGCATGTAAAATTTTAATGTAATTTTAATTAAATTTACACAATGGAATTTTGTAAAGATTTTGTAAACATTTAAAATTATATTAAAAATGCAATTAATTTACATTTAATGTAAATACTTCCAGTATCCAATGACAAAAATAAAAGATCTTCTCCCTTCAAGGAGCTACATTCTCTTACAGGATGAAACAGCATATACACAGAAAAGTAAAATGTTAAATATATACAAAGCATTTACCAGCAGATGAGAGTAACAACTGAGAGGTACACAACTGGATGGACCTTATGTAAAAAGTAGTCAGGTTTGAATCTGAAAGAAGATAAGCCTTTTAAGAGGTAGCCACAAGAAAGAAGTGCATTCTAGGCAGAGGAGAGAAACTTGCAAAGATTTAGAGATAAGAGATAGAATATTATGTATATGGAACTGAAGTCCCCAGCTATAATGCTTCTTTCTAGCAACATTGGTTACCTCTGCTCTGCTGCTACCCTTTCAGAACCCTGGTCACTAAAATCTGACCTTCCAAGACCCTGGATATTGCCATCCTAGCCCTTTCCAGCCACTCTGCAGCTGAACTCTCTTCTATGGTGGGTGTGTGTGTGTGTGTGTGTGTGTGTGTGTGTGTGTGTGTGTGTGTGTGTGTGTGTGTGTGTGTGTGTGTGTGTGTTTTCTATTTAGAGCATGATCTTATTGAAACCAGGGACTGTCTCACTTTTCCATTTGTTTCTCTAGTATTTAGCATAATGCTTGGTATATTAAGAGTGCTCAATAAGTGATCTTTGATTTATACTGTAGAACATGTGAATGTACAGTAAGACTGAAAAGGGAACCTAGAGTCAGATTTACTTTAAATGCCAAATGGGAGTTTGTGTTTTATTCCCAGGAACAATTAGGAGCTAGCAAAGCTATGTGAATATGGAAGTGACATGAAAATTACTTTTTGGTAGCTGCATAGATGATGGATCATAGAAGAGAGTAGATACTTCAGTCAAGAATATAAATAAAAAGGCTACTACAACAATGAAAGAAAAAAAAAGACAAATGCTTGAATTAGGGTAGTGGTTGAGTGAATAGATAGAAGTGGACAGAAACTAGAGATATTATAGAGGTATAACGGATGATAACTAGGTGGCTCAATGCATAGAGAGCTTGGCCTGGAGTTGAGAAGACCTGAGTTCAAATCCAACCTCAGACACTCAGTAGCTGAGTGACCCTGGGCAAATCACTTAACCTCTGTCTTAATCTACTAGAGAAGGAAATGGCAAACCACTCTAGTATCTTTGCAAAGAAAACACCAAATGGGGTCATAATGAGTCAGACACAACTGAAAAATGACTGAATAACAGCAATTCTAATCAACACTTAAGTGAGACTTGTTTTAGAAAGGGAATTTGGATAGGGTACAAGTTGGAAACATGGTAGCATCTGAGAAATCAGAGAGAGTAATTTAACTGATGATTCTACATGGCAAAAATCACAGGTTTTTATAGACATTTATTTATTTTGAAATACTCTGGATGAATAGTTCACTCTTACTTTGTGGAAAGATGGAAGAAATCAGTATAATTTTGATTCTACAGGCTCCCATTCTCTGTGACAATTACTAGAAACTACTCTTAGCTGTTTTGTTCTTTATGCTAATGGAGGTTTGACAGCCACTTACTGTCAGTTACTAACAAAATATATGGAAAAATATCTTCAAGAGTGGATTACTGAATAATAGAGCTTAACCACAAACAGATCTATTGTATAAAATTGTTCTTGCTCCTTGTCTCTTAGCACTTCCGTGTACGGTTTATACAATGTTGTCTTGAATTTTGCTTTGTAATTCTTCCTTAGTTTTCCTCTTGTCTCAGTAAAAGAAGTGAAATGAATGTCCTTTTGACAACAGCATTGGGATTTAAATTATCTATTTGGAACAGGGTCTTATCTAGCCCTCAGTTAGATTTGACATAGCTTATAATGCAATACTGCCATGATCACAGTTACTTTTCAAAGAGAATTAAACTTTTTTCCTCCTCCCAATGTCACTGTTGCCATCAACAGCCTAGCATTCAAAGCCCTTTAAAATCTGGCACTACCTTAAATTCAATTTAACTCAACAATAATAAGTGTCTATTCTTCCATGTTTACTGCTCTAACAGCTTTCTATCTTTCTAGATTTATCTCATACTGCTCCCCCTCCCCCCATATTATTCCATATCAGGGATCCATACCCTGCTGTAAGATATTTTTATATACTTAGATAATTGTTTTTCAATATCATTGGTTTACTTTGTAATCCTATGTCATTTTTTATACATTTAAAAACCATATTCTGAGAAGGGGTCTTTAAGGCTTTACCAAACTACCAAAGCAATTCATGATGCAAAAAAATAATACAAAATAAACACCACTCTTTTATATTCAAGTCAAATGGACTACTCCTTTTACTTCCCTCCTTTCACTGCTCCTCCATCTTTTCTCATTCAGAGCAGCAAATCTGTACCAAGAGTACCTGAAGAGCTGCAAAATAGTAGTTAATCAGATAATGAAGATAATGATAAAAGGTTTTTTAAAATCTGTCACTCAAATAAATATCAATAAACTAATTTATTAATAGTTGGAGATCTGTTGAGCAACTCTCCTTTACACTTCCTCTTTCCCCCAAATCCTTTTTTACCTCTCAACCAATACCTGTCTACCTTTTTTGTAATGAATAATACAAACCAAGTTACTTCTATTTGGCCCTTCTCTGTTGTTGATTTTTTCTTTAATATAAATCAAAGTCTTCAATAAAAACAAAGTTTCCCACTCTACCTTCTAACCTCAATGTTTGTTGTTTTTTCTTTTAAATCAGGTAGGTAATAGAATGAATAACACTGTGTTTTATATTCCTAATAGATTTTTTATTTTATATCCCTATTAGATGTTTTAATAGCATGGCAAAAGATTGCTTTGTTTTCTTTTATTATTGGTGTGAAATATCTTGACATTTCATTCATGGAATTCTGTTGATCTAAAAAGCCTGAGGTAATTTGCAAATAATTTGCAATTATTTATAAAAACCTTCACTCAGTAGTTGAACAACTAATTGCAGTTCATACACTGATTCATTCATTGTCTTTATAGAATTATGACAAACACATTGCATCTACTCTTAGAATAGTATTTGTGGATTTCAGAATCAGAAAATCCCTGGTGGAAGTAATGAGACTACCAACTGTGCCCATTTTATTTTGAGTGATTGCTTTCATATCATACTGTCCCTATGCAACGGGATGAAGGCATCTTACCACATAAGAAGTATTTCTTGCATATGAAAAATATCACATACTTTATCCACCTAATCTCCAGAAGCAGTGAACTAACTGGTAAAGAACTTCTTTACTACCTTGGTATAGTAATCAGCAAATGATAACTCAATAAGTTTATGAATTCATCTATTAAAGCAAAATACAAGCTAAACAGAAAAACATGCAACAAACAAAAAATCCTAGAGAGGTAGTATCTAATTTGTCAATATTAATAAATCAATGCTATGATATTATCATCAATATTCACACACACACACACACACACACACACACACACACACACGATGAATGAAGCATTCTATTCCAACTCTGCCAGAATAAAGAAATGGATATTTTGTCAAGCCTTCATATGAAGGAAAAAAACCTCACTTTTCTAATTAAATGCATAATCATGGATGCAGATCCATGTTACGGATTCTAAATGGCTTCTACTTTAATGAGCCATTTAAAATGAAATGGTTGCCTGCAATTAGACATCTGCAGTCCAAGGAAAGCAAGCCAACTATGCTGCCTGGCTGCCAGAATTACAGTGCATTCCTCTGCAGGACAATGAGAAGAACAGATAATTGTAATTATAATATATACATCCTTAGTGTTCTGTGGTTGAAAGAGTATGCACAACAAGGGTTCTTAATATATTTAATTGCCGATAGCTAATAAAGGGTTGTCAAAAAGAGCTGCTTTTTAATGCATCCCACTTCCATTAGCAACAGTATCACCATCAACTGATGATATTCATCCTATATCCACCTCAACACAAGGTGGATGTGATATCAAATAACTAAATGTTTTTTTTTAAAAAAGGCAATTGGAAGTTCAATTTCTCCTCCTTTCAGATTCAGCACTATTTGCCTATTATTAAATCTTGTAGTCTGTGGATTTTCCAATTTGAAGACAAGTGTGATGGACAATAAAGTCCTCATTGTGTCCTTTAAGTGATGTGGCGTTTTTAAAAACTGTGCCAGCAATTCAATATCTGCTAGGTTCTACCAAACTAGAAAACCTTTGAATATAGGATCACCGACAGACTACATGTCTACACTCTCAGAACAGTGTAAAGAACTTTATCACCAGAAGATTGTCCATCAAGTAATGATATTTGGGGGAGCCACAGAAATTCATTTGAACAAATAATAAGAAACAAAAGAGCAGTGATCTACTTAGGTGGAGGGAGCATTCATGCAACTTTAACTGCAGGTCTTTTGAAGTACTGAAGTCAAATCTGCCATAAATCATTCAGAGAGCAAAGATAAGTTTCTCTCCTGGATGATTCTATTGGTACAAGTACCTGGTCTATTTTACCAGTATGGGAACCTGAAATCCAATATTAATGGATATAAGCTGTAATTGGTAAAATCCATGAATGGCCTTTCAAATGTAACACTGGATTGAGTCTTTAGACAGGACATAAAGATCAAACACACATTTGAACATATGCATTACTTATGAAATGGGTATATATAGCTATACATCTATAAGCATATGCAACCTACTGTAGGCTACTAATCCTATAACACACAAGCCCTACTCTGATGCCTCTCATGACATGAAGGTGATTCAGAGTTCCTGAAATCTATTCCATCAAAGGCTCTTCTAGGTCCTATCACATGGGAAACATTTCTAGTATAGACTTAGGAACCAACCTTTTTGAATCATGAGAAGTTTATCATCATCATAAACTGAACATTTCTCCCATCACAACACTTTTTAATATATCTCCCTGATTTATGGGTTGGTGGGGAGTGAGGTGGCAGCACCATGAAGGCCTCAGGCACCCTGAGTAAGTTAGTTGGACTCTGCCTGTCTACTCCTAAGAATCCAGTGCTGTCTCTTTATCAGATGCAGGTCTTTGCTCCTAATCATGTTGTAGCAAAGTCCCTATTCTGGTACTTCATTTTCCAGCTGAAAAAGATGAAGAAGTCTTCTGGAGAAATTGTATACCATGGACAGGTCTTTGTAAAGCCCCCTCTTAAGGTGAAAATGTTGGCATATGGCTGTACTACAATTCCAGAAATGCGATCCACAATATGTACAGGGACTACCGGGAACTGATCACTACTGGTACCATCACTCATTGTTACCACGATATGGAAGCCTGTCACCATACCCATGGGCCACTCCATCCAGATCAAGAAAGTGAGTAAATAAAGCGCTGGCCCTGGAGTCAGAAGGACCTGAGTTCGGAGCCGGCCTCCGACACTTAATCCATACACACACACACACACACACACACACACAAAAAAAAAAAAAACCTAGCCGTGTAACCTTGGGCAAGTTACTTAACCCCAATTGCCCTAAAGAGGCGGCTAGGTGGTGCAGTGAGTAAGAGCGCCAGCCTCGGAGTTGGGATGACCCTAGATCAAATCCGGCCTCAGAAAATGAGCACCCACACATAAAAATAATGACTAGCCGTATAACCTTGGGCAAGTTACTTAACCCCAATTGCTTTAAAAAAAAAAAAAAAGAAAGTGGAAGAAATGCCTGCCAGCAAGTGCTACTGGCCCTTAGTCAAGCAATTTCATTACTCCAAAATCAAGTTCTCTCTGCCCCATAGAGTTCTTTGTTGCCAGCATAAACCACACTTTACTATAAGAGGCGCAACATGTTCTTCTAAGTGCAAATGCAAGGTATTTGTTTTATCTGATCTGTTTAAATAAATTTCTCAATTGGAAAAAAATTAGACTTCTTCTAAGGCATGTCAAGGTGTAATGTGGGAGAAAGGGGTTACAGTTTGTATTGCTGGATGCACAGCAATGACAGAAAAGAAATTCTGAAGTGTTAAAATATATAAACATACTTTATACAGTATAAGTACACATTAACCTCTCAATTATTTGCATGCAACTTTCTACCTTGCAAAAACATTAGACCCTTTGGGGCAGGAATAGTATCTTTAATATCTCTGATATCTCACTCAAAATTTAATATATTATTCTTTATGTGATAGGTATTTAATAACAGTTGTTTTTACTCTTTCTGCCTCCAATCCAAAAGGAACTGGAATTTGTCTTCTACTACAATACATATACAAGGATTTTACATCTTTGACCTTATTAAATTATTTTCATTTTGTTCTCAGGAAAACTATACATTGGCCAGACAGAAAATAAGAGAGAAAAAAGTGCAGGAGAGGCTAGATAAACCCCAAGTTATTATGACTGAAAGGTGAAGGCATCTATCCCTAGAATAAAATTAGGCCACAGAAAATTTGGGGGAAAGGTGCAAAATGGAAAAAATTATCAAGTTCTCTTTCCCTACATCCCCCAGTCAGGTCTTCACAATGTTATTTCCATTATTGGATTTTTTCATTTGAAATATGAAAAGAAAATGAATAGTCACACCAAATTTCATATTTTAAAAGTTTCATTATCCCTAGATTATACTGTATACACTATATACATATACAGTATATAGTTTATAGAGTATATACTATATGTAGATTATACACTTCTCTTCTTCACTTAAATAATCAAGTCATTTATAAGTCTCCCCACAGCATTTGAAATCTAAGTGGATATAGACTTTTCTTGAATTTTTCTACTCAGTTACTTTTTGTTTATCATTGTGTCATTAGATTAAATATCAAGTAATTTGGAATTAAATGTTTAACATTAGTTTAAGAAAACTTTTTTTTTGCAGAAAAACAATGCATTAACCACCCCCACCCCCATAAAACACAAAATATCTCTGTGTTTACAGCTGATTTGTTATAAGACAAAATTTCACCTGTGAAAGAAATCAGAATTTAAACAATAGAACCTAAGATTGTAACTAAAGAAGTTCAAACAATTTTGTTTTGCTTTAAGGTGTTTAAGGGAGCAATCTAGCAATGCACAATTGGCTATTAATAACATAAGTGAGAAGACATTTTCTCAAGAAGAAAAATGATACATCTACAATACTTCCATTTGATACTGCCATGCAGTTGCCATCCAAGGAGCTTCAGAACTCTAGTTACCAAAATTGTAATAATTTTTAAAGCTCTCAAATATAATTTACTCTCTTGTCTTTCTGAGTGAACTTTTTCCTCCTGAAACTTTAAATAAAATGAAAGGAAATAAAAAAAATTAAAGTCTACAATTTACATTTCAAAAACTGATACACATTTACTTCATGAACTCCTATTTTTCCCACTGTTAATTTGTGGTGAAAGCAGACAGCATCGAGGAGTAGGAACCAGGTGTGGGATATCAAATAAGCACTTGCATAATTATGCATCTCTTTCTGTTCATTGTTCAAACATGCAATCATTACTGTAGCATATTTGGCAATATGGTACCTTCTATGTGTGTTTTAAATTCCATCAATAACAATTCCTGTCTTTATTTCCAGATACTTTAGCCATCAATGTAACTGCCTTTGATTCTGTTGCTGTCTAAACAAGCAATTATGAATGTTTATGCTCTGTGCTGTCACACTTGATTGATTCCCTGTTTGTCAGCATATCTACATTACAAATTTATTATCAAAGCTCAGCTCTAACAAATTCATGAGGACATTATGCATTTGTGGGGTTTGTAAGCATTAAAAAATGCTTCCATTAGATGATAGTGATTCAGTTTTAGTAGTTTCTATTGACTTCTGGGCAATCACTGATCTAATCTTCTGAATCCATAGATGCTTTTACTCAGTATTTCTTGACTGCCTATTAAAAACACAGGGCAACCAATTGTAACCACATTTAATGAGGATTAAATGTCTTCTATGGATGTTCTTTGCATAAGAGTTTATTCAACAAATAAGGACTGTTCTTCCCACCCATCCATGAAAAGGAAAATCATCATAAGTATCCAGGGTTTACCTTTGTCTCTCTATATGAATGTGTGAGTGTTTGTATTTCATTTTCAAGTATAAAGCAAACAAAAAAAAGAAATAGTCCAAAATAGAGTAACAGTTACTACAGTCAATATTAACTGGCTCAGGCTTAAACTTAGGTAGTTTCATTACTTCTATTCACATATGAAAAGAACCTCAATGAAAACTTAATATGTGACCACAGCAAAATTTATAATCCAGAATGTATTTATCTTAATAATGTAAAAAGTTTTCCATTTTGTTTCTGTTGACTTAAGTGCAATTGAGCCATTCTATATAACATAATTGGGTAATAAAGATGAGACATTGGGGTACTGTGGAAATCATGTTGCTTCTGCATTCATGAGACCTGTGTTCAAATTCTGCCTCTGAAATTTGCCACTTATGTGACCATGGACAATTCATTTGACAAAATCACACACTTAGAGCTGAAAAGGATCTTAGTAGCCATCTATCCAACATACATGTAAAAGAAATCCCCACTATAATATATGCAAGTGGTAGTCCAAACTTTGCTTAAAGACTTCCAAGGAGGGTGAAACTATCATCTCTCTAGGTAATCCATTGTTCTTTTGGACCACTTAAATAACTATCAACCTGACACTACCGCTTCCATCAATTGCTGCTCATTTTCTCCTCTAGGGTGGAATAGAAGAAGTCTAGTTCCTCCTCCATTTGACATCTCTTTATATATTCAGAGATGCCTATCACATCTGCTCTGAGTTTCCTACTGGCTAATGCCTACTTCTCCCAATTGATCAACATATGACATGGACACAAGTCCCCTAGCTGATCTCTTCTGATTTCTGTCCAGCACAAAAATTTACCATTACCTCTTCACCCCCAACAGGACCTCAGTTTTCTCATCTGTAAAATGAGATGAGATGACATGACTAGGTGCTATCTGAGATTCCTTCTAGATCTAGATCTATGGCCCTCTAATGCTATTTTCAAATCAGAAGAGCTCCTTGTCAATACCTTATATGAAATGATGCTAACATTTTCTAGCTATAGCACTGGAAACTTGAAAATATTGAAGAATAATTAAAAATAATAATGTACACTATTTTTCACAGAGTAGGCACTTAATAAGTATTTTTTGAATTGAATTATACCTTTAAGAAAAGAAAAGCAGAGATACACAAAGTGTATATTGGAGCCAAACTTTATCACTGTCATTCATACCACTGTATTATCTCTTACAGCTGTGTTAGACATTTACCAGTTATTTTACTGATGAAGAGAAAAATGTTTCTCTCTCTCTCTTACAGAGGAAAAATACTCAATCATTTTGCATTTTCTCCACCCAAAGAAGAGCAAAGCATATATGCAGTAAATTATCAAATTCATGAAAAATCTTCCCAGCTGCTGAGTTGTATCTTCCCATATTTTAAAAGCAATATATATATTCAGCTTTCTGAGGTTATATCTATGTGAGAAGGCAAAGAAGACTGGGAAAAGGGGGAAGGGGGATTGGGAGAAAGCATCAGAAATTAGAACATGACTGTTTCAAGTCTAACATACAAAATGGGGGGAATCAATAACTCACAAGTATTATCTAACAATAGAACTGTTACTATGTCTTCTGTCTAAAGACAGATTTCTACCTTTACTATGTATATGATTTGAGAATGAACATAACATACCATAACATTTTTTGAATTTCCCTATGTATGAGCATGCTGAAAGATTCAATTCTTACAATAGCACAAATGCCAGAAACTAAAACTGATTTCCATGTCTTAGGTATGAATGCACCACAAAGAACTTTGTATTTATCTTATGATACTTACAATAGTCTATGTTATACTATAGTTATTGGTGTACTTACATTTTCCTCATTCCTAAATTAAACATTCCTTGAAGGGTAGGACTATGTTTTATTTATATTTGTGTCCCTCATGGCTTCTAAAACAATGAGAGCTCAAAAATATTTGCTGAATAAATTGTTTGAATGATTTAAATACTAATAGGAAAGTTACAGAAATTACATATTGATAAAATCTGAGGGGAGAGACTATTTCATTTTTGCCTTTATATCTATAGTACCTAGTACAGTACTAGCACTTTGTAGCCACATAATAAACAAATATTAATTGATTGATTGATGTATTCATTCATTCATAAGACAGAGTTAAAAAGGACTTTATTCATCATTTAATTGACTTTCTTATTACAGGTGAGGAAAATTATATCCAGAGTGATCATGTGCCATCTGAAATCACATTTTCTGATTTCTGGAAGCATGTCCACATTCAGGTGTGCTCTCATTCACACAAAAAACTAAATGTAACCTTGGAAAATGACTATTAGACTTGGAACCAGAGAAACTCAGAGTTAAGTTACAGTCTTGACAAGCAGAAAACTATAAATATGGGTCAGTCATGTAACTTCTCTGAACCCCACAGGGTCAGTAAAGCGTTTTGTAAATCATAAAGTTCTATTTAAATACTATTAACAACAACATTATTATGATTAATATAACATTTAATATGGTACAAATAACAGAATAGTGATAATAATAATCTAATCTTTTTCTACTAGCTTCAGATAAAAATGGTTCTTGAGCAAGCTCTTATCTTATTATTTGATTTTTTTCTTCAATATCATATGCACTAGTAGATAAAATAACTGTCTTTTTATAGTAGAATAAAAGTATTAGGATGCAAGTTCATCCTCTGTAGGCTCACTGAAAACATCCTCAGTTCAACCAATGTTAATAGCAGATAGGACAGCAGGAATGAATTGCATCTCATCCTATTGCCACATGTCTGATCTCCTTGACTTTATCTCTTTAACCTTAAAAGATTTTTATTTCATATCAATTGGAGATTATGAGTATTTGGGATGACTAGATCTAACAACATTTGTTTTATTTAGACACTTGTAGACAACATTTCAATATTTGATGATGATCTAATTTCAACACAATTCATTGGCTGAATTGCCTAGGAGAAGAAAAATTGCCAGCCCCAGAACCCTGGCACAACAGGAGGGACTATGCCCAGCCACCCAAGTGCAATGGTCAAGATGCATACATCTGAGGCCCTGCAAGTGACCAGGCCTCTGGTACTCAGCTCAAGAAGCTTGGGACAGTGTCTCCTATGTCCCATTAGTAGAGAGGTTAATTTTAAAATATGAGGGGGAAAAAAAAAGAAACATGACCATAGAAAGTTACTATGGTGACAGAGAAGATAAAAACACAAACTCAGAAGAGGATAATAATGTCAAAATGCCTACATATGAAACCATAAAGGGGAATATGAATTGGTCTCAAGCCCCAAAAAGTCCTCTTGGAAGAGCTCAAAAAGGATTTTAAAAATCAAGTAAGAAAGAGAGAAGAAAAATTGGAAGAAATAAGAGTTATGCAGGAGAATTATGAAAAAACAGTCAACAGGCTGGAAAGAAGCATAAAAATTTTATGAAGAAAATAACTACTTAAAAAGTAGAATTGGCCAAATGGAAAAGGAAGTACAAAAGCTACCTGAAGAAAATAATTCCTTAAAAATTAGAATTGGGCAAGTGGAAGCTAATGACTCTATGAGACATCAATGATAAGTCAAACAAATCAAAAGAACATAAAAAATGGAAGAAAATGTAAAATACTTCATTGGAAAAACAACTGACCTGAAAATAGATCCAGGAGAAATAATTTAAGAATTAGTGGACTACCAGAAAGTCATGATCAAAAAAAGAGCCTGGACACAGTCTTTCAAGAAATAATCAAAGAAAACTTCCCTAGTATCCGAGAACTAAAGGGTAAAATAGCCATTGGAAAAAAAAATCCACCAATCACCTCCTGAAAGAGATTGCAAAACAAAAATTCCAAGGAATATTATAGCCAAATTCCAGAAGTATCAGGTCAAGGAAAAAATACTATAAGCAGTCATATCAAGGAGTCACAGTCAGGATTATATAGGACTTAGCAGCTTTTGTATTAAAGAATCAGAGGGCTCAGAATATAATAGCTGGAAGGCAAAAGAGGTTCAATTAAAACCAAGAACAAACTACCCAGCAAAAATGAGAATAATCTTTTAGGGAAAAAGATGGATATTCAATGAAATAGGGGACTTTAAAACTTTCCCAATGAAAAGACTAATGTTTAACAGAAAATTCAATCTTCAAATACAAGACTCAAGAGAAGCATAAAAATGTAAAAACAAAAGAAAAAATGCTATTCTATAAGATTAAACTGTTTGCATCCCTACAGGAACATACCTGTAACTCTTGAGAACTGTATCTCTATTAAAATAGTTAGAAGGAGTATATATATATATATATATATATATATATATAGACAGTGGATGTAGGTAGAAGTTGATTTAGATGTGAGGGTATTTTTTTTTCTTTTTGGAGGGTAGTTGGGCTTGTGACTTGCCCAAGGTGACACAGCTAGTTTTTTGTGTTGTGTTTGAGGCCAGATTTGAACTCAGGTCCTCCTGATTCCATGGCCAGTGCTTATTTACTGCACCACCTAGCCACACCCTTGAGGGTCTTTTTTTTAAATTAAGGAGTGAGAAAAGGATTATACTGAGAGAAGAGGAAAGGGGAGGCAGAATAGGGTAAATTATATCACATGAAGTAGCATAAAAGATCTATTAGAGTAGAGGAAAAGAAGGGACGGGGTGAGTATTGTGTGAATGATACTCTCATCAAATTTGGCTCAAAGAGGGAATTCTATACATACTCAGTTGTGTATAGAAATTTATCTTACCCTATAGGGAAGTAGGAGAGGAAAAGGGAAAAAAAGAAACGGTAGGCTGTTAGAAGAATGGGAAGATTGAGGGAGATGGTGGTCAGAAGCAAGACACTGGGGAGGAGGGACAGGATGAAAGGACAGAGAAAAGCATAAATGGGCTGAAAAATCAGCTGGAGAGAAATACAGAGTTGGTAACCATAACTGTGTATGGGAATGGGATGAACTGTCCATAAAAATGAAAAGGGATAGCAGAGTGCATTAAAAACCATAATCTTACAAAACATTACTTACAAGAAACACATTTGAAGCAGAGAGATACAGACAAAGTAAAGGTAAAAAGCTGGAGCAGAATCTATTATGCTCAGGTATGGTTAGGTGGCACAGTGAATAGAGCACCAGCCCTGGAGTCAGGAGGACCTGAGTTCAAATCTTGCCTCAGACACTTAACACTTACCAGCCATGTGACCTTGGGCAATTCACTTAACCCCAGTTTCCCTGCCTTCCCCCCCTCCAAAAAGCAAAAAAAAAAAATATTTTTTAAAAAGAATCTACTATGCTTCAGCTAAAGTAAAAAAAAAAGCAAGGGTAGCTATCCTGATCTCAGACAAGCAAAAGCAAAAATAGGTCTAGTTAAAAGAGAAAAAAAAGGAAACTACATCTTGCTAAAAGGTACCATAGACAAGAAAGTAATATCAATATTAAGCATATTTGCAGCAAGTAGTATACTATCCAGATTCTTAGAGGACAAGTTAAGTGAGTTACAGGAAGAAATAGACAACAAAATCATACTAATGGGGGACCTCAACCTCCCCACTCTGAACTATATAAACCTAACCACAAAATAAACAAGAAAAAAAGTAAAGAGATGGATAGAATTTTAGAAAAGGTAGACATGATAGACCTCTGGAGAAACCTGAATGGGGATAGAAAGGAATATAGCTTTTTCTCAATGGTACATGGCACCTATATAAAAACTAACCATGTGTTAGGGCATAAAAATGCAGAAAGCCAGAAATATCAAATACATCCTTTTCAGATCATGTTACAATAAATAAAATGTATAATAAAGAGCCATGGAAAGAGACTATAAAAAATCAATTGGAAACTAAAAAATCTATTCCTAAAGAATGAGTGGGCCAAACAACAAATCATAGAAACAATCAATAACTTCATCCAAGAGGATGACAATAATGAGACAACATACCAAAACTTAAGGAATTTAGACAAAGCAGTTCTGAAGGGAATTTTTATATCTCTAAATGCTTACATGAAGGAAATAGAGAATGAGGAGATCAATAAAGTGGGCGTGCAACTAAAAATGCTAGAAAAAGAACAAATTAAAAATTCCCAATTAAATACCAAATTAGAAATTCTGAAAATCAAATGATTTTTAATAAGTTGAATTAATTTAATTAATAAATTGAATGAGTTGAAATTCAATTAATAGAATTGAAAATAAGAAAATTACTAAACTAATAAAAAAAAAAAACCTGGGCTCATTTAATAAAAAAAAATCTTTGGTTAATTTAACTAAAAAGAAAGAAGAAAATCAAATTACCAGCATTAAAAATGGAAAGAGTTCCCTGCCAATGAAGAGGAAATTAAAGCAATAATTAGGAAATATTTTGCCTAACTGTATGCCAATAAATATGGTGATCTTGGTGAAATGGATGAATATTTACGAAAACTTAAACTGTCCAGATTAACAAGGGTAAATAAAATTTTTAAATAACCCCATTTTAGAGGGAAAAAAAGTTAACAGAGCATCAATGAACTCCCTAAGAAAATAAATCTCCTGGGCCAGATGGATTTACAAGTGAATTCTACAAAACATTTAAAGAACAATTAATTCCAATACTGTAAAACTGTTAGGAAAAATAGGTGGAGTCCTACTGTAATGTTAATGAAATTTTAAGATCTCTTTGTATTGGAAAGCTAAGGGGTACTTAGTACCTAGTTTCAAATTAGGGCTCTGTTAAAAGAAACAAAAGGTATGAACCCCTGTTGCTGACTTAACAGTAAGGGGATGAACAGGGAGGAGCAATACTGTATATAAGGAAGAACCACAACTGGGAAAGTCAGAACTTCTTGGGATGAGCACCTGAAAGCCAGGCCACTGCTGCTGGACTGGAACTTTCAGGAGAAAGTGATTTTGATTTTGAGAACAGAGCTTATGGTACTTCTGAGGGCCAGCCTGAGCTACTGAGGAGCTGCTGAAGACTTCCAAGGGCCATCCAGAGCTGCCAGCTGGAGCTGCCAGAGGAAGTATGACTGTTGTGTTGGTATTTTGTCTGTGGCTTTGTTAAGCCTTGTCTTCCCAGGAAAAGAGACTGTGAAGGATTTGAGATGGACTGGACACTGTGAGCTCCAATATGGAGCAGGAACTACACATAGAGCTGAACAAGTAGATGGGAGCTGCCTGCCTTTGAACTCAAGTTGGTTGGATTCAGGTGGGAGCTTGGACCACTGAAGAAGAGCCATGGAAGCTGAAAGCCTGCCCGGAGTAAAGATGAAAAGACCTCTTCATAAGTACTGAGTAGTGACTGAAATTATAAATTGCCAGTGACCTAGGGGTGGATGGCTTGTGTATTTTCCACTACCCCTTAAGAGGGAACTGAGTAGTGACTGATGACTGAATAGAGACTGATTTTTAACTTAGTGTGCCCCATGGATGGAGAACTTTGACCTTTTGTAGTTTCTTATTGATTGATTGAGTTACTAAGTGATTGATTGAGTATATAAGTTGTTCAAAACCATGTGACCACTTTGGTAAAAACTATGTGGCCATTTTAGTGATAAGTTGTTATTATATCATTGTGAATGCTGTAGTTTGATTTTCAGTGATAAGTTGTAATATTGTGAATGCTGTGCCTTGATTCTCTGTGAATGTTTTGCTGTGATTTGTTATTGAATAAATAGAGAGTCTGCTATACTATGTAATCAGAACCTTGAAAGATGTTCATGGCAGTCATCCTTTGGAAAGAGGTTCATGCTTGACTTTATACCTACAAAACTCATTTCATGGCACAAACATGGTACTGATACCTAAACCAGGAAGAGCCAAAACAGAAAAAGTAAATTATAGATCAATTTCCCTAATGAATGTTGATATAAAAATGTTAAATAAAGTATTAACAAAGAGATTACAGCAACTTATCATGAGGATAATACACTATTACCAGGTGGGATTTATACCGGGAATGTAGGGTTGGTTCACTATTAGGAAAACCATCAGTATAATTGACCATATCAGTAAGAAAACTAGGAGAACTCATGTGATTATCTCAATACATGCAGAGAAAGTTTTTGAAAAAAATGCAGCACCCAGTCCTATTAAAAATACTAGAGTTCATAGGAATAAATGGAGTTTTCCTTAAAACGATAAGCAATCTTTATCTAAAACCACCAGCAAGTATATCTGTAATAGGGATAAGATCAGAGGTGAAACAAAGATAGCTATTATCACCACTACTATTCAATATTGAACTAAAAATGTTAGCTTTAGCAATAAAAGAAGAAAAGTAATTGAAGGAATTAGAAAAAAAACAATGAGGAAACAAAACTATCACTCTTTTTCAATCTTTTTTTTTTGCTTTTTTGGGGGGTGGAGGGCAATTGGGGTTAAGTGACTTGCCCAAGGTCACATAGCTAGTTTTTGTGTTTAAGTGTCTGAAGACAAATTTGAACTCATGTCCTCCTGATTCCAGGGCTGGTGCTCTATTCACTGCCCTAGCCACCCCACAACTATTACTCCTTGCAGATGATAAGATGGTATACTTAGAAAATCAATTAAAATACTATTTGAAACAATGAACAATGTTAGAAAAGTTTTGGGACATAAAATAAATCCATATACATCATCAGCACTTCCATATGCTACCAAAAAAACCCAGCAAAAAAGAAAGAAAGAGAAATTCCATGCAAAATAACTGTAGACAATAGAAAATATTTGGAAGCCTACCTGCTCAGACAAATCCAGGAACTATTTTGACACAAATGCAAAACACATTTCACACAAATAAAGTCAGATCTAAACAACTGGAAAAATATGAATTGCTCATGGTTAGGCCAAGCTAATATAATAAAATGACAATTCTACATAAATTCATTTACTTATGCTGTGCCATACCAATCAAACTACCAAAAATTTATTTCATAGAGTTAGAAAAAATAAAATTCATCTGGAAGAACAAAATGTAAGGAATTATCAAGAGGATTAATAAAACAAAATGCAAAGGAAAGTGGCCTAGCCATACCAGGTCTAAAACTATATTATAAAGAGGCAAGCATCTAAACTATTTGGTACTGGTGAAGAAATAGAATGCTGGATCAATGAATGGAATAGGTTAAGTACATAAGCCACAGTAATAAATTACTATATTAATCTACTGTTTGATAAACCCAAAGATTCTAACTTCTGGGGCAAAAACTAGATACTTGACAAAACCTGCTGGGAAAACTGTAAAATAGTTTGTCAGAAACTAGATAAAGACCAACATCTCATACTTATACTAAGATAAGGTCAAAAAGGGTACATGATTTGGGCAGAAAGGGGAATACCATAAGCAAATTAGGAAAGCAAGAAATATTGTGCCTATTAGATCTATGGAGTAGGGAAGAATTTATGACCAGACAAGAAATAAAGAAAATTATGAAATGCAAAATGGATAATTTTGATCATGTTAAATTAAAAAGGTTTTACATTAACAAAAGCAATACAACCAAGATTAGAAGAAAAGCAGAAAGCTGGGAAACAACTTTTAAAAGTCTCATTTCTGAAAAAGCCTCATTTCTCAAATGTATAGAGAATTGAATCAAATTTATAAGAATAAATGTCATTCCCCAATTAATAAGTGGTCAAAGGATATGAACAGGCAGTTTTCAGATGAAGAAATTAAAGTTATCTATAATCATATGAAAAATACTTTAAACCACTATTGATTAGAGAAATGAAAAATTAAAAAAAACTCTGAGGTACCACCTCACATCTTTCAGATTGGCTAATATGACAGAGAAGGTGGAATTGTGAACTGATCTAACTATTCTGGAGAGCAATTTGGAACTATGCTCAAAGAGCTATAAACTGTTCATACTCTTTGATCCATCAATACAACCACCAGGTCTGTATCCCAAAAAGACTGTAAAAATGGGGAAAGGATCCACATGTACAAAAACATTTATAGCAGCTCTTTTTGTGGTATCAAAGAACTGGAAGTTGTGTGGATGCCATCAATTCGAGAATGGCTGAACAAGTTGTGGTATATGAATGTGATGGAATACTATTGTTCCATAGGAAATGATGAGCAGGTGGACTTCAGAAAAACCTGGAAAGACCTACATGAACATTGATGCTGACTGTAAAGTGAAAAGAACCAGGACAACAATGTACACAGTAACAGCAATATTGTTTGAAAATGAACTATGATAGAATTAGCTCTTCTCAGAAAAACCATGATCCAAGACAATTCCAAAAGATTCATGATGGAAAATGCTATCCACATGCAGAGAAAGAACTATGGAATTTTAAGTGCATTGAAGCATACTATTTTCACTTTTTTTTTCTTTTTTTCTCTTCCTTGGTTTTTCTCTTTTTTTCTGATTATTCTTTCACAACATGACAAATGCTGGAATATGTTTAGCATGACTGTACATGCATAAACTATATCAGATTGCTTGCTAGCTTGGGGAAGGGGGAGGGAAGAGAAGAGAGCCAAATTTATAACTCAAAATCTTACAGAAATGAATGTTGAAAACTATCTTTACACATAATTAGAAAAAATACTATTAAGTAACAAAAAAGAAAAAATAAAGAAAAGGATTTCAATGAATAGGTATTTGGAGGAAATATGCTTTGAGGACACATGATGACCTATGTGAATATGTGCAGGGGGAGGAAAGTAGCACAAGATTAGTGAACAGTTGTTAATCAGAAGGGGCCCCAGTCATGCTCACTTTATTCTCAGCTTGATTCATATTCTAGACTTCTTCACTTCCTCACCAATTGTCTTGTCCATTCTTAGATATCTTTTCCTACCCCTCTGATTTCTCCTATTAAAATATAAACTTTTTGAAGGTAGGGGCTATCTGGTTTGTTTGTATTTGTATTTTTACCAAAATGTCTGGCACATGATAAGTATCTGATAAATTCTTTGTAAAATCCAGAGGTGGATTTTAGGTGGAACATTGAGTATTGACCTTGGAGTATTACAAGTAGTAGCATCCAAATACATATATAAATAGTAAATGAAGAGGATGCCTAAGATAATATTTGCCTACTTGGTAATTTTGTTGAATTTAGCTTTTTAGACTAACGGAAATAGACCTCCTAATTGTAAGAATTCCCTATTCAAAAAAATTTCACAATGTGAATCTTGTTCTTTCCACTGACAATTCTCTCAATTCATGAAATTTGAACTGTTATTAAGTATTTCTAATTCACATTTCAAGCCAGTCAAGAAAATACTACATAGTATATTCATAGCCCTGGTCCTTGTGATAGAGTAATGTTTCCTCCCAGTTTTCTCAAGACTGATAGTGGGTAATCTTATTATTGTTCTTCAACAAGAGAATATGAATCCTAAGCACAATTTCTGCCAAAGAAGAGGAGACTAGTATAGTGCCAAGAAAATTTGATTCAGAATAAAAGATCTGTGTTCAAGTCCTACCTCCAACACTGATTACCATGTGTGATGTTGGTCAAATCATTTCCAAAGTCTCTCTAAATTTTATCATCAATGAAATGGGAATATTAACACAAGCTGTATCTAACACAGATGAACTGTGAGGAAAGTGCTACTATTTTTATTTTATAGGATCACTTCAGCCTCCTTCTTGCTCATATTATGATGTTAAAGAAATTTGTATTTCTGTCTTAGCCTAAAATAACCAGAAACATGAATTTTCAAAAAAAAAATTTCAAACTCACTGTAGAGAAAAAAGAAAAAAATGTACTATATTGTTATTTTAGGTTAGTGATTTTCATACGATAATTAGAAGTACTAATACTAGTATTTGAGTTCTTAGTTGGAAAAGTATTAGTTTTTAAGGTGAATTGTACATTTCATTGCAGGAGAATCTGATGCTGCTTATTTGCCATGGGAACCTTCACTACCACTTGGCAAGCCAAAGGAAGAAAGAGGATGATGGAAAGAGAAATTTCAGAAATCATTTTTAATATGTTAGTAAACAATCAGCATTTTTGTAGCCATAGAGAGCTGTGTTTAGAAACTGTAATACCTGAGTTCAAGTCTCACCTCTGACACTATGGATAAGGTACTTAATCTCTTACTTTTATGTAATCTCTTACCTAATCTCTTACTTAATCTCTTAATTGATCTAGGCAATTTTCTTTGAAAACAATTTACAGAGAAAGTGTTGACCTGCTTTGTTAGAGGGAGTTTCTTCATCTTTGGGCTCCCTATACTAATTAAATTCCTTATACTTAGTAGACTTCATTCAAAGTAAAAGAGAAAAAAAAAGATGAATCTTCAAACTTTAATGGATTCCAGATGTGATAAGGGTAGATATTTCTTCTACTGATAGTTCACAATCCCTCCAGACTTTATCATTTTATGCAATTTTTGTCCATGTGCATAAATCTTCTTTTATAAAGGACCTATCAGCAATTTATCAATCTATTTTGCCCCAAACTCACTGTGTAACCAAACTCCTTTTTCGGCCATACATGTCCTGGATATTCCTTATACTACTTTCTACCTACAGATTATCATTGTTGATAGACCACAGCCAGCTTCCATCCACCATGCATTTCTCCATCATCCTTTGGGTCACCTGAAATTCTGATTTTTCTGAGACTGCTATGTTTTATGATTCAGAGATATGTGACAAGAGCAAGAGGATACTGGTACAAAAAGGATAGGTTTAGGGGATAGTGGGCAGCTTAGGTTTGTTGACAGCACTGAGTAATTTCTGAAATGTGATCCAGCCCAAATTCTTCCTTCTATGAGTTCTTACTTGTAAGATTGTCTCATAAATATAATTATAAAGATGGCTACTGTTATCTTCCTCTATTTTGGTGTTCAAATATAATTAATTCAATATAGTCCATATAAGAATTGTGATTCATTTAATGTTCCATGAAACTATGAACTGGCACTTCTGAGTTCCTCACACATTTCATATATATCATTCACCATTTTTCAGAAGATTCAATGACAGCCACTGAAACAATTCAGTGACCTCAAAAAAAATTAGATAAATATATTTTCAAGTTTGTAGTAATTGGAATACTTAAATTAATTTGCTAGTTATTGTGCAATCTACTCTCATTTAAAGACCTCTGAAGTAATGTTCTTTATCATAGATTTTACAGTGGAAATTTTTGTCATTTTAGCTGGCATGACTCATAGTTGAAAGTCGTTATGCCTGCAACAGACTTATAAATACTGCCTCTTATTTGCATGTATTTGAAAATTTTACTTTGGCAGTTTTCACAGACTGAACTTTTATAAAATAATAGACCTATAAAGGAAATTATAAGTTCTGTACTTAATGAGTCACTACTTTGTCAGTTCTGTGACACATCTAGAGCTGTCATTCTTTGAAAGATGACACTACTGACCCACTGTCAGCAGGGTGAAAGTTTAGAATTCTTGCAACAGTGACTATGGCTTTAAATTGATTCTTCCATAGTATTTCATTCAGTGCCCCATCTGGAAAATGGCAAGTAATAAGGTTAAGTTAGCTGGACGAAATGGAGACTGAAACCTTACTCTTGTAATGTTTATAAATAAAAAGTAAAGGGAAGCATTTCAATTATCACAGCTAATTCAATATGCCCAGTTATCTGAGTATAATGTAATATCATTGTTGTTACTATTCACTTCATTTTTTTATGTTAAAATACCCTAACAATTTAAAGGCATTACAAATACACATACAAATAATAAACTCAATGAAACCAAATCATATTAAAATTAGCATCCAAAAAGTAGATCACTCGAAGCTATAATTCAAGCTACATGGGAGATAAAATAATGAGTTCTGAGGAGCCACAAATAAGAATTGGAAAATGACAGCTTATTTTTAATCAAAGTTTCAATGGGACATTATAATAAAGAAGCAAAAAATGTCATAAAAAGGGAGACATGAGTCTAACTGAAAAATTAAGGATAGGTGGTTTCCAGTCCAGCTTTCAAATTGTGACCTTGAGTAAGTGATCTTTTTGTGTTTCAGTTCTCTATCTGCAAAAGATAAACATTTTAATTTATATATGGTGTTTCTACCATTACAATGTAAGTTCTTTGAAGATAGTAGATGCTTTTGCTTTTTATTTGTATCCCCAGAATTCAAGGTGTGCCTTGCACACCATGGCACAATTAATTGACCACTTCTATGTCATTCTTGACTCCTCACTCCCACTCACCAGACATATTCAACCAGCTATCCAATCTTGTAATTACTTCCTCCACAATATCTTTTGCCAGCATACCCTTCCATTCACACAGCTCTCCTTGTTCAAGTCTTCATTATCTATCAATCACCTACACTAGTGCAATAGACTCCTAATTGGCATGCATGACTCACATCTTTCCCTAATTTAATCTATCATCCACACAATTGCCAAAATGATTTTCCTAAAACATTAGTCTGACCCAGTCTAATGCACAAATTTCCTAAATCATATGTCTGATTCTCCTCATCCTTGCCCTTGTATAAGCTCTCCTGTCTCTTTGTTGATCAAACATCAACTCCTCAATTTGTATTTAAAGATTGTCCCAAACCCTTCCTATCTTTCCAGCCTTTTAACATATTTATCTCCACAGAGTATTATCCATCTATGCTAGCCTACTTAATGTCCCTCAGACATAACATTCCATATCCTATTTCTATGCTTTTTTACTAACTGTCCCCCATGCCTGGTATGTTTTTCTGCCTCACCTCTGACTCATAGGATCCTAGCCTTATTTTAAGACTCAACTTAAATGTTACCATCTTCAGGAGGCCATTTGCAGTACTACAGATTTCAGAACTTTCCTCATTAAGGCTACTTTCCATCTATTCTGTATGTCTTCTAAGCACTTATTCATGCATGCCTTATCTATCATCTCTCCCCTCAACCTACCCAGTTAAATGTAAATTCTTTGAGGGCAGAGACTATATTTGCTTTTTCTTTGTATCCCCAGTGCTTAGCAAAGCACTTGGCATATAGTAAATTCTTAATAAATGTTTACTAGATTGATTAACATCATAAGAATACGGTGAGGACAAAGAAGATGGCAGATATCATTGCACTAAGTTCTTTCAGAGAGATACCACATAAGTAATGGGATTTTGAAAAGAATCTCTTTGGGAAGATAATCAGACAACTAACATGCGTGTACTCTGTACAAGATAAACATAAAAAGCAATTCAAAAGAACATGTGAAATTGACAATAGACTGAGAAGGCTTGCACACTAGGAAAAGTAGAAATAGTTTAAGTAGATAAAGTTTAAGGAAAATTGTGCTGCTAGAGCTAAAAAGTAGTTAAAAGTGTTAAAGGAGGATAGTACATTAAAAGTACACTTTTAATGACAATTAACAAAAGTGAGGATTCAATACTTAACATCCTTTGAATGAAAAGTTAGCAGTAAAGGGGGTGGCTAAGTGTCACAGTGAATAGAGCATGCCCTGGAGTCAGGAGGACCTGAGTTCAAATCCAGCTTCAGACACTTAACACAAAAACTAGCCATGTGACCTTGGGCAAGTCACTTAACCCCAACTGCTCTCTAAAAATTAAAAAAAAATTAGCAGTAAAGACTAGTAGCAAGGTTAACGGATAACCTACCTATCAGACTGGCTTGCTTTTTTTTCCTCCTTATGTTACTAAGTGCATTTTTCTTGTAAATAATGGACCACACAATGGGAAAGGACAAAGGGGAACAAAACAACTAGTTCTGGACAAATAACCCAAAATTAAAAAGAAATTTATATTTTAGCACTATCCCTTATTTCTTTCCTTTCTTTCCTTTCCTTTTTAAGGGGGAAAAAAGCAGCTTATCTTTATCTGGAGATAATAACCATCTTAAAGTAAATACACAAGGTTTAAGGATAAGCAATTCAGTCTGATAGATAGGTTGAGGCAAGAAAGAAGGAAGAAATAAGGAGGAGATAAATTCATCAGGCCCCAGAAGCAGAAAAATATCAAAATCCTGTCTCAGTGAATTGCTCCTTAAGCAAATCAGTGGACCAAACAAGGCTGCAGCTTCTCAGTATTATATTTGCTTTAGAGTAGTAAAACTCTTGGAATCAGCTGGTCACAGGTTCTGGTGTACCAGCTCACCCCCACTGTACCACCTTCTACAGCAGCTTCTATTTCCCCTCATCCTATTATCCCTTATTCTAAATGTAAATATTACATTTACCATAAGCCACCTTGCCAATAAGGGGCTACAATTAAGAATTTCATACTATATTTTCCATCATCATTTTGCTCCCAGATGAAATTTTATTTTAGATCAACTGCTTCCCTGCTGCATCCCACAGTTAGGGACCCAGGGGGAGGATGGACTTGTAGCTATGGTGGGTGAAGTGCCATGGACCCCCAAGGACCCCACGTTGGTTTTGTTGCCCAGTCCCCTCTCTGGACTTGGAAGCAGGGGCTGGAGCAGTGTGAGGGGAAGGACATCCCCCTTCTCCCAAGAGAACTTTATTTGGACTCTTGTTTTGAACTGATGTGATAATGCAATGTACTTTGTGTTCAAGGCCCAGTGGCCACTTTGGTAACTTTAGATGTACCTCGAAAATATGACCTAAGAGATGTTTGGTGCTAATTCAAATGTAAATTTTCTATGCTATGGGCATACTTAGTAAGACTTTGCTGAATAAGTGAATGATTGTACTTTGAGTACTTTGAGATATTGTTACTAATAAGTGACTGATTGAGTTAATCAAGACTTTGCCCCATGAGTGGAAGACTTTGACCATGTACTTTGAAACTACTGATAAGCAACTGATTGAGTTAACTTAAGAGTGACTACTTTACTTTGAGACTATGTTGTGAATATTATATTGTGACTATTATATGATTGTTACTGATAAGTGACTGAGTTAACAGTTACCCCATGACTAAAAGACTTGGACTATTGTACTTTGAGATTATATTGTGATTTTCTTATGTACCTGGAAAATGTGACCTAAGAGATGTTTAGTGCTAATTCAAATGTAAACTATGGGCATGAAAGATCTTGGGGCCAAATGAAATGAAAATGCAAATTTAAAGATCTTCCCTGCCCCTAGGCCGTTTGATAGGCTTAAGAGACTCTGAGAGCCTTCCTTGATTTGAAAATATACTCTGCCCCCTAATAGGCTGAATGTGGTCACATGGAGCCTGTGGTAGGAGGCTTGGTTTTCAGGAATGCCCACACCTTGATGCTGTGTGACTGGGCAGTGGGTCAAGAGGTTGTGACATTCTCTGATCCAGAAGAAGGCTATATAATCCCTGATGTGAGGCTTTGCTTTGAGGCTCACTTTGAGAAGTGTTGTGTGATTTGACCAGATGAGACTCTGGGAAGCCATTGAGAGCCCCCTGGCTTTGAAAACCCAGATGTTGATGCTTCCCTCTCTGGTAACTGTGATTTGGTATTGATGTAATGGTTGGGCAGTTTGGAAGCCTGTCTCCTTGATCTGTTTGTTTCTCTGTCTTGTAAGTTCTGTCTGTATACTCTGAAGTTCAGGGTGCTGACCTTTCTCCCCTGAACTAGGTAAATGATATATGTTTGGTTGATTAAAGTAAGCTTGTTAACCCATTTTGAGTTGCTTTCCTTTAGAAAAGCAGAACTAAGAACCTGTGTTGGCAACCACCCTGGGGATGTTGGGGTGCTTGCTGCTACACCAACCAAGTTCATCCCTTACTAAATGACAGAGGTCTTTAGGTCAAGAAACTTGGAATTTACAAATAAATTATTTGACTAATCAAATACATAAAATATGAAGTATCATTATATAGAAAAAAACAAAGTTCAAAGAGGTTAAAGTTTGAGTAAGCCCAGTCTTAAACATGGTCCTCCAACCACGTTCATTGCTTTTTATATTGCTATACAGCTACTTTTCTGTTGACACGAAATGGGTTTTGGTTATTTCCCCTTCTATTTTTCTTTCCTGTGCTATGTTTGATACACTTTAAAGCAAGTTATTATATTTAAAAAACATATCTTTAGATAATATGCAAGTGGCTTATCTTACATTATGTTGAATAAGCTTAAATTTTTCTAATATTCTTCAATAGTACAGCAGCTAAAGAGTCAACCCTGGAGTAAAGAAGACCTGGATTCATGTCCTGCTTCTAACACTGGCTTGTGACTCTGGTAAAGTCTCCTAGACTCTTGAATCATTGGTTCAAGCAATGCTGAGATATCTAAGTTGCACAGCTGTTACCCATTTTGTTTGGCAGAGAGATCCCCCACCTGAGAATTCCCTATACTAAGGAAATCATAGGTCTGCCCCCAACCTTCCCTTCCCTGCCAAAAAAAAAAAAGTCAACAAATATTTAGTAATCTGTTTATAGTTACCAAAAGTTCTAGGCAAATAAAAATGTAAAATATCTTAGTCTTTTTTTAATAAGAAAAGTGTATTTACTGGAGTAAATGTGACTGTAAAGCCCTATGGGAAGCAACATTTAAAACACAACTTTATTGAAATTCTCAAAACAAAAACATTTCACATTTCTCTGGCACTTTAAGGTTTACAAAGCACTCTTCCTTTAACAAGTCTGTGAGACAAATACATGTGCATGCACACGTATATTTAACCTACTTTGACAGATAGGAAAAATGTGCCTAAGACAGGCCTAAAGATATAGATAGCCTCATAGCTATTAAGTGGGGGTTAAGGATATGAACCCAGGTCTCCTGATTCTAATTCTATAGTACGTGGATATATAGATGGCTAAGCTAAGCAACAGTTTGCCCTCTGCATATGGTGGAATTTACATAAAATGGGGTAAAAAGCACCAATAAAGTCATATAACAAATGGAGTGTAAGATGCTATTTCTTTCGAATATAGTCAGAAGGTAAGGGGAAATGTATCTAGACTATAATAATCAGTGATATAATCTTATTAACTGAAGATAAAACTTGAATGGTTGAAGTTTGGTAGGTTTTTCTACACATTCTTTGCTACTGGTCATATTTGAATTTATATTAGACAGCATGAATATGGTACCTTTGAAAAGAAGAACTACCAATTATATAAAGCAGCATCTATTCAGAGGTAACTACTTTATACTGAAAATCTTCCTGAAATGAGTAACCAGACCCAAGGTACAGAAGCATATAAGTTTAATAAGAGAAAAACCTTTCTGTAATGGGGGGAGGGGAAAGGGAGGAGACATTTCAAGTTATATTAAAACAGCTTGTGCTTGATTGTGGAATGAAAATAAAGAGCACAGCCATCACCATGGAGCTGATGACTCTAGGAAGAAAGTCAATGGACTATTACATAGGAAATCATCTGTTTTGAGATTTTACTTCACCACTATTACATTTCTCCAGTGAGCCATTATCTGGTGCAAGGGGTCTTAATCTTCTCAATTTCTGGCACAAAATCTCCATGCATTTAGCACAGCTATTTCCATCATAATGTGCAACCCCCCCCCCCATAAGAATTTCAGACTAAAATGAATGCTTTCACAGCATGATGTCACCAGTAGTGCCTCTAAATGCCCACTGAACTCCAAAGACTTAATGTTATTCTATTACAGCCTGCTGAAGGTTTCATTATTTAATCTTGGCCCACATGATGGCTCTAGTTATTCTGATAATCTTTTACTCTTCCTATATATTCCTATGGAACATTATCCCATTGGTTTGAAAAATAAATATAAATGAGCAAATTACATCATCACAAATGGTTACCTAGGTCTTTAAGTCATGCATGTGCTCTGACTAGCACTGAGAGTTTGTTTCTTTAACAACTCTTCTACTCTGGGTGCTATTCAGTAAGTGATGAGAAGTCATTGAAAATACATCAAAATAAATTGTCTTCTAAAGGCTTTGCCTGCTACATAACAAAAACACAGCTGCAAGTTGACTCAGGAAAATGACTAGACCACAAACTATAAAGACTTTGTACAATTATGAGTTAGTTAAAAGAAAAAAATTTGCAGCATTTTTAACATTTCAGAAAATGCATTTCTAAAACAGTTTGGGGTTTTTTTTTGTTCCTTTTTTTGTGTATTTTGGCGGGGGGGAGGTATTTCGACGGGAAAGGCATGGAATTGAGGAATAACAGATAATGCTAACTGACATTTTGTTGTACTTTTAGGTTTGTAAAGCACTTTACATACATTGTCTCATGTGAGTCTCATGACAGTCCTGGGAAGTAAGTAATATAGTTGTTGCTCCTCCCATTTTATAAATGAGAAAATTGAGACTGGAAGAACTTTAAAGGTCTAAAGCTGACACACATCCAAGTCAGGTCTTTCTGACTCCATGTCCAGCACTCTATCTACTATGACATGTTGCCTCTAAAATCTAACCTATTAGATATGAGAGACAATAATAATAACTTCACATGTAAGACTTTAAGGTTTTCATAGTGTTTTTCACAATGGCATAAGATGAGTGATATGTTAGCATCCACGTTTTATGATGAAGAAACAAAGCTTCAAAACAATAACAGCAGTTATCTAGGGTTCCATAAGTCATAAATATCTGAACCATGACTAGGTCTTTGGCTCTAAGACCAATGCCATTCCCACCACCTGACATGATCTATACATAGATAACATTTGTGTGCCTACATATAGACAAACTTATATATGTGTATACATTTTATATATATATATGTATACATATATATAAATTGATGTAAATGTGTGCATATGTAGGATATCAGTACAAAAGACAGTACAGTTTTAAGTTTTTGTAGCTTATAACTGCACTAAGACTTTTGGAACATCCTACATATATGTGTGTGTGTGTGTGTATGTTTATGTACATACATTATTTTATATATATATATATATATATTATCTTTATAGAAATATGTGTGTATACTTGTGAATGTATATGTACATGTAGGTATGTATGTATATATAGACACACATATTTTCTTTTAATGTATATGTATGATATGGATAAGAGTTACCCAAGCTGGGTAACCATGGACAGATTTGGATATGCATCATGGGTGAGAAAACCCAATTAAACAAGACAAATCCATTTGAATATTTGAGCAGATGTATTAGTTTTATGTATACGACTTTTATGTATACTATATAGAGGTGCATATCAAATGTACACACTATATATATACATACATACACACTATATACTTATAAATCCTAAAACAATTGCCAAAAGTAGTATATAAATGTGTATAAATATATTTATATATACACATATCTACATGTACTTACATAGGTAAATATACATGTTATCACATTGCATTGTGAACAAGTATATGTATTTGTGTATATGTATGTGTGTTCATTTAAATTTTATAAAGAGAAATCTTAATTACATTTTTAATGTTCTCTATCATAGTAGTATAAAAGTAAACACACTGAATAAATCAAATCAAAATGTTAAAATAATAGCTCACAGTTAAATAGCATTTTAAGGTTTACAAATGGTCTTGCATATTTTTAACTCTAAATCCTTGTTCTACTCTACAAACAAGGAAATTGGGGCTGAATAAGGTTATGTTACTTACCCAGAGCTACATGGTCAGTATGTGTCATAGGTGGGAATTGATACAAGATTTTCCTAGCTCCCAAACTAGCTATCTACTGCCTTTCATATCGCTAATTATTTATGTTCTAAAAAATTAAGTTTTATTTTCACTGACTCTCCTTGTAGTAAGATATTGCTCTCTACCATTGATTCTGATCTAAGGGAAATAATTACACCAAATTCTCTATTCACCATCTATGACATCAAATATTTCTCTAATTTTAAAATATTCTGTAAGTGAAAACATGTAAAACCAATTTAGTGGTTTATGCTTTAATATATGGTAGTACACGTTATAACCATTTCTCTAAGTGAACCCTCATTATAGAAAGAGAGGAAAAACTAATAAAATGATATTTCTCTTCAGATTAATGTTAAAGAAACTCAAACTATGAGAAAGAATAAAAGATAATACCCTTTCATTTTTGAAGTTCACCAGTCACTGAACCACTCTCATCCCATTTATTTCTCCCTTTTGTTCTACTAAGTTACTTCTCATTTTCATTGCTTTCTCCCAGTCACATATTCCTTTTCCCCTTCTATTTTCATCTATTTAATGCACCCCTTCAAAAGAAATGCAAACATTAGCCTCTATTTCTTTATAAATTCACTTCTGTCACAAAATCAATTCAATTAAAAACAGGTATCCATTGCTAGAAAAAATGCATTTTCCATATATATGTAGATACATTTCTAAAGATATTTTGAAGATATCAAGAGGAAATATATTGAAAGAATACTCTCTTGGGGTCAGGAGACTTAGGTCCTATTTAGGGCTTTGCCACCTAATAGCTGAGACCATAAGCAAATCATTTCATTTCTTCAAACCTCAATTTCCTCATCTATAAAACAGAAATAATAAAGCATGTATTACCTACACCATAATGCTTGTTATAAGTATCAAAGGTTGTAATGTCACTTAGTTTGAAAATGTTAAAGATATATATGTATACATACATACATATGGTTAAACATATAGTCTTTTGGGTTAAATCCCTCAACATATTAAATCACAGAATTATAAAATCACCTAGTACAATCTTTAAATTTACAGATGTGGAAATTTATGTCTAAGGAAATTAAGAATTAGGGGCAGCTAGGTGGCGCAGTGAATAGAGAGCATCAGCCCTGGAGTCAGGAGGACCTGAGTTCAAATTCGACCTCAGACATTTAACACTTACTAGCCATGTGACCTTGGGCAAATCACTTAACCTCAATTGTTCTGCCCTTCTCCCTCCAAAAAGCCAAAAAATTTAAAAATTAAAAAAAATTAAGAATTAGTCCAAGTTCACCTGACTGTTTAATGGAGAAGACTAGACTGTGACCAAATATCTTGTTTCTTTTCATTGTTCTATTCTGTCTCTCTTCTTCTATCTCCTACTTGGGGAAAGTTTAATAGAATTGCAAAAATGTTATATGAACTTGAAATTCAGGGTTCAATTATGATGTTGCAAACACTGTTAACAAGGCTAACAGAGATCAGAGTAGGTACACAGAATTCTCTACCCCTTTAGGCTGTAGTGGTGAAAAAGGAATGGTCTGTTACTTGCCAGCAAAGAAGTCAACAACCTTGTTTTACAATCACCACCAAGTCCACAAAAGCCTTTGAGTTTAATGCATCCTGAAGGTATTTTATTGAACATTTGTTCTTTAAACTGAGAGAGCAAATTAGATTGGTGATTACGAAGAAATCTAACAGAGAGCAGCTCACTTGTGTATTAGAGAAACACCTGTTCCTCCTCCAAACATCAGACTTGATTGCATCTCCAGCCATGTTTGGTCTACAAATTGCAGACTAATCACAATTTTTCATCCACAAAGTAACTGAGAGATCATTATTAGTCATCTGTGGAAGGATCATTAATTAGGAAGACACCCCTGAATAAGATACTGTAGTCTTTCTTTAACACTCTTTAGTCCTGTGCAATAATAGTCTGAGGGCTCCATGTGAATCCTAACCAGATATCCTAACCAGAAGGAAAAGAAGAAGGGCCCTATAGTATTGGGCCCCTTCTCCTAAGGCAAACTCTAGGAGAACACATACAAATGTTACATAAAATGGGCAGACATGGATAGGTTGTGACCTGCATTATGGGAAGGATTATCCAAGTCAGTGGGTTCACTATACCATTTGAGTATTTGAATAAGCAAGATTATATTTGGGGTCAAACATACCAAGATGGCCAGTATTCTTTATAGCCTTACTTCTATTTCCTTCCTCCTCTTTTCTCAATCCTTCACTTCCTGAGAGATACTAGTCATCCTTCAATGCTTTCATCAAAATGAAGACCACCTGGAAGCTTCCACAAGTATAAAAAGTTCAGGATCTGTTCAGGGAATCGATTTTATTTTCATTTAATTCAAGGTGTTGACTTGGTTCCATAAAAGCATTTGCTGACAGCTCACAAATCTGCTAACTCCAGTCAAACCAGCATTTGTTGGATTCTTTGACTGCATTTATTCACAAAAAGCCTTTTTTTCTGATCTCCATTCTTATCCATTAGAGTATTAAGGCAACTTTTAAAGGGAGTTTTTCCCCTGATAAAATCATATTTTGTCGGATCATTTTAACTGCATAATTTTGTTTATTCCTATCTAAATTGCTTCATGTAACATTTTATCTGTGTTCACATTTGCATTCTGGGACAATGCTTCAAAGGACTGAATTTTTAATTGAATAAATCAATAAACTAATTCTAATATGACAAATTTGTTCCACTTAATTGTTTTGAAGTGCAAAACAACAAAGAGTATGCAAAGCATTATAGGGGAAAGGTGAGAAACCTATTGAAAATAAATCAACAACAAACAGATCTGAGTAAGGAATTAAGAACTGAATAAGTTATAAAGAAAGTTAGGGACATTGTACAATGTGAGAAATGATTGAGAGTAAGGCCAAATAAAGTAGTTTTAGTGTATCATTTGAACAAATTTACAAGGAGAGAAATTAAGGATATAGCATTATAATATATAAAGGGAAATATTTTTTCTACCACTCCTTCAAAATGGAATAACAAGTTTGATTCTTTCCTTATAAATTCAGAAGGATGCTAACTGTTCATACTCCTCAATAAACTGACACCCAAGGTCATACAGGAAGTAACTGGCAGAGGCTAGATTCAAATCTAAATCTAATTCCCAATACTTTCCATTATACCACACTGCCTCTCCACACTTACCACACACATACCTGAGAGTCCAAAGTCACTTAAACAGATGTCTCTCTAAGATCAAAGGGATATATTCAGTACCATTGAGTTAACTATAGGATCTCCATCAAATCATTTCAGCTCTTGTATTCCTCGTATACATACATGCATGCATACATGCATATAAATATCATAAAGGCCGCTTATTGAACTTATCTACAAGGTCCATTCCAGCTCTAAAATTCAATGATTCTGTCTATCCAAGGTATGTTTTATGTGAACCTTTTTCTTTCACCAAAAGAATAAAGGGAAAAGATTCATGTCAGTGAAGAAATCAGATTATATTCCTTCCATCCAGGCAATGAACTTTTCCTGACTGTTTTATAAGATCAAAGACTTCTAATATGGAAAGGGTTTCAGAAAAAAAGGTTACCAATAGAATTCCCCCCACTCTATGGAAAGTAGAAAACATTAAATCAGGGCAAGGTTTAAGGAAGAGGGTTGAGCTCAGAGGAGTGGAAACAATTCAATAGGCTCCTTGGGGAAAATGACTTTCATTTTTATGGTTATTAACTTTAGAGTCTAACACTGCTTAGTATATAACAAGTGTTTAATAAATATTTGTAAAATTGAACTAAATGCAAGGAATAGTGCTAGGCTCTACCCCCCTAAAAGTTTAATGAAATGTGTCATTTCTTGTCTATCTACTCTGTTTCCCTTCCCCAAGGGTTTTTGTGAACATTGTTATTTTTCTATATCACAGGGAAAGTAAGTTGGTAATCTTTCTTCTGATGAAAATATGAAAAGAAACAATAACATAGTCATCTTTACACAGTAAGAATCTGATTTTGGCAACTTTATAAAGACTAGATTGGAAAGGGAAGAGACTAGAGACACCAGAAAAGTCAGGAGTTTATTATGTAAGGGAAATGATGAGAATCTGAACTACATAAAGGATGATGTGATTGTGTTAGAGAAAAGAGATATGAGATGATTTACAAGACTTGGAAATTGATTAGATGAAGTGGTAAGGGAAAGGAAAGTTAAAGGTGATTCCCAGGCTTCAAGTTTGGATGACAGGGAGGACTGTGGTGCCATTAACAAAAACAGGCAAGTTGAGGAAATGTGAAGGTTTTCAGGGGAAAGATAAGTTCAGTTTTGTGTTGTTCAGTTGTGCCTCACTCTTTGTGACCCCATTTAGGGTTTTCTCAGCAAAGATACAGGAGTGACTGGCCACTTCTTTCTCCAGCTCATTTTGCAGCTGAAAAAAACTAAGGCAATAAGGTTAAGTCACTTGCCCAGGGTGACAAATTAGTAAGTATCTAAGCAAGAATTAAACTTAAGTTTTCCTAACTACAGACCTAGTACACCATCTACTGTACCACTTAGCTGCCCTCAGTTTTGTACTTCATATATTTAAAATGCTCATAGAATATCCAAGTAGAGATATCCAGCAGGCGGTTGGATATGTAAAACTAAACTCAGATGATGAGTGAAGTGAGAAGAACCAAGAGAACCTCATACACAGTAACAGCAACATTGTGTGATGACCAGCTATGGTGGACTTAGCTTCTTCTCAGCTATCCAATGATTCAAGGCAATTCCAAAAAACTCATGATGGAAAATGCTAACCACATATAGAGAAAGAACTATCCAGTCTGAATGCAGAGTGAAACATATTATTTTGCCTTTTTTGTCTTTTTTCTTTCTCATGGTTTTTCCCTCTTCTTCTGATTCTTCTTTCACAACATGACTAATGTGGAAATATGTTTAACATGATTATACATGTATAACCTATATCAGACTGCCTGCTATCTTTTGAAGGTAGGAGGGAATGAAGGGAAGGAGAGAAATTTGGAACTCAAAATCTTATAAAAATGGATGTCAAAAACTATCTTGACATGAAATTTTTAAAAATACTAAAAAAATAAAATATTAAGAAAAAGCTGAACTCAGGGGAACATTTCAGTCCAGATGAACAGATCTGAGGACATTTATAAATCTTACTCCTGACACTGTATCTCATCCAACTATCATCTCATGTCTTTTTTCCCCTTCACTATGAAACTTTTTCCAAAAACTGATTCTATGCAATGTCTCTAGTTCTTCATTGCCCTGCAACTCCCCAATACCTTGCAATCCGGTTCTTGCCTTAACCATTCTAGTGATATCGCTATCTAAAAATATACAATGACATTCTAATTGCTCCCAAACAGAGTGGCAATTTTTTTTACTAAGGTTGACTACTCTTTCTGAAGGCTCTTTCCTTCCTTGACTTGAGAGACACTGAAATCTTTTGATTTGTTTTTGTTAACAAAACATACTTAAATATTGCTTTGCGATTTATAAAGTACTTTCACCAAAACAATAAAGAAAGAGAGCTGGTACACATATTGTCATTATTATTAATTATAAGTATTATTATAATCATTTTACTCATGATGAACCTAAGAGTTTAAAAGGATAAGTGACTTGCTCAGGTCCAACAACTATCTGAGGTTGGATTTAAAGCAAGCTCTTCTAACTCTGATCTAACATTTTCTGCAATAATGACTGTTTCTCCTTCCTTGATGTTTAGCTTTTCCTACTCTTTTACCTTCTCTGACACTTCTTTTCTAATGCCTTAAGGTTGATGTTTCTGAAGTTTCTCCAATTGAATAATGTCTTCTTTCCGTACTCTCTCCATTGGGAATATAATTTAGTCTCTAACCTTCCAGGAATATTTCTAACAATATCACTATTTATACATAACCCTAGACTTATTTCAGAGTTACAGCATCACCATTTCTGTTACAGACATCATCATGATCTATCACCCATATCTCCATAAGTCTTTAGTTTCTAAGGGGATGACAGGTGGAAGACAGATTAATTGGGTCTGTTTATCCCCAGAAAGAAGAACAGGGAGTAATAGTAGAAGTTATAGAGAGCTGGATTTAGGTTTGATGTAAGAAAACAATTTCTTAACATTTATCCCTGTCCAAAAGAGAAAAAGGCTGCTATAAGAACAGTACTATTTGCTGAGTGTGTTATAGAAAGAATTCTTTTTCAGGATCAGATTGAACCAAGTTTCCCTTAGAAGTTCTTTCCAAATCTGACATTCTATAATTCTATGCTTCTGTGAATGAAAAAAATAAATGTATGGTGTTGCCAACAACCTATAGGAGATCATTCTAGCAAGAAGTCACCTGAGGAGGAAACTGATACATGACCAGTATCATGTATCAGTTGACTAGTATGCTAGGCAAAAAGATACAGATATTCCAAATATTTTTTTCTTGGTCCCTTCCTGTCAAATGGAGCAGCAGCTGGAAATAGTGATTCCCTAGTATTCCCTAATGAGAAGCAGACAACTTAGATGAAGTATCTCTACATTTCTTTCTCTCCTCCACAGTCCCTCTTCCTCAGCTCTTTTAATCCAAGAAGTCATGTCAAGGTAGAAAAAGAGAAGCCGTGGAGAAGTAATGTAAAGTCATTCTGTTTCTAGGATTGCTGGTATGTTTCAGCTTTAGGGTTACCACTAAAAATGATATTCTCAATTCAAAGAGACCATCTTAATGAATTTGTATATTTGTTATGGAACAAGACATTTTCCTTAAAGTCAGTTAGCTTTCTAATCCCTATTAAATTTCTCTTGCCATTGAGCAAAACTGTCTTTTTTTATTTTATAAGATTCAGCTTCCCAACTGTCTTATTGCCCATTGCCCAAGTGGTCAAATATAAAGAAATCAACAACCCTTAATAGAGTTAGTGGAGGAATTTGGCCACAGGTTTTTTTGTTTGGTTGGTTTTGTTTTTGTTTTGCTTTTTGTTTTGTTTTTTAAAGAGAGGAGTCTTTTACAGAATTGGTGGAGAAATGCAGTCAGTAATCTTAACAAAATAGGCTTGGGAACAGGTCCTATTGGGATTATTATAGGAAGTCAACAAGCAATGGACATAAGGATTGTCAAGAAAAAGCAGGGAAAAAGTTGAAGTTAGAGAAAATGAACTTATAATAGATTTCAAAAGTCCATGGATAAGATGAGTGACTAGGATAACCTAAGGTTAGAGATTAGCAAGGAAGAATTTGAAGGTGCCCCATATTTCTAGTAACAGGTCTATTCTCCTTTCAAAGAAAAAAAGTAGAAAAAATACAGGGCAAAGGAAGCAAAGGTAAAGTCCTCTTTTAAATTCAGTTAAGTTAATCTTAACTGTTCTTATCCTGAGGTTCAAAGACCACCAAAGATTCTATGATTTTGGGGATCGATGAACTTGGATGGGGAAAATATTACATTTTTATTTTCATTAACCTCTTATCAAAATTTAGTATTTCTTCCAATTATGAATATAGACAACAAGTATTATTCTGAGAAAGGGTCCATAGAACTCATCAGAGTACCAAAGGGATCCATGACACAAAAAAATATTGAGAACTTTTGTGTTAGAGATACCCTTACAGAGTCAAAGTAAGGCCTTGTTTTCTCAGTGACATGGATAGTCATAGATTTCCTTCTACTGATAAAGTCAGTCATTAATTAGAAAAATGATTAAAAATACTATAGAACAATTGGTCACAGGACACCTGCAATTTTGATACTAATAAGATTGTAGAACTCTATGATTTATATTCAAATTTAAAGGATAGGCTTCTATGGCAGTTTAGAAACATTAGAAACTGCACAATTACTTCACAGTGATCCAACCTAAACTCTCCCTATAAAATTCTAGGCCCAACTCACTGTCAATCTGCAGCTTCTATCTGTCCAGGTTCCACCTATTAATGGACAGTTTAAAGGACTTTCCATCTAACAAAACTATTGCATTTTCTTATCAAATCTTCAGAATAGCCTTGTGAAGAAGTAACTGGAAATACTTTTGTTCTTTTTTGACAGATGATGGAAGTGAAGTACCAAAGAATTAAATAATTTGCCAAACATTATGCAGCTACTAAACCAAGCTAGAACTCAAACTCAGGTGATCTGACTCCATATCCTCTGTTCTGTCCACTATAGTAGAAGTAATTGTAGAGGTAATGATAGAGGCAGTAGTGGTGGTGGGAAGCTAAGTGGCATGGCAGTTTAAATGCCACACCTAGATTCAGGAAGATTCATCTTCCTAAATTCAAGCTTGACTTTATACACTTACTAGCTGTGTGACTCTGGGCAAGTCACTTAACCCCATTTACCTCAGTTTCCTCACCTATAAAAGGAGTTGGAGAAAGAAATGGTAACTCACCCCAAGCCCAAATGGGGTCATGAAGAGTCAGACTCAATTGAAAATGAATGAACAACCAAGTCACAGTTAGTAAGAGAATAGCAGCAGAAGCATTTTAAGGTTTGCAAAGAATTTTACAAATAGGGCTTCATTTCATCCCCCCAGTAACTCACGGAGGTAAGTGCTATTATTATCTCCATTTTACCGATAAGGGAACTGAGGCAGACAGAGATCAAGTGACTTGCCCAGAGTCACACAGTGAGTATATGAGGTTGGATTTGAAGTCGTCTTTCTGACTGTACTTTCAGTGCTCCATCCACTTCACTACCTCACTGCCATATTATTTCAGTGGAAATAAGTAAACTATTATAAGCAAAATTTTCTAAGAGCAAAACATAATGCCCCATATATACATTTGGAGAGAAAGGACTGATAAGTCTTATCTAATGAGTGAGAGATTATGCATTTCTTGCTACTTTATACAAAAAAAAAAATGACTGCTAAACAATACTTTGTGGCAGAGCCATAATGCTTGAGTTGAGGAAGTTTATCTACTAATAACTGCTTTATATGTCACATTTCCACTAACAAGCTTCCTCCCTTGATCTCACATGTAAATCAATATAGCCCTTTGACATTCAAATGCCAACCACATGATTAAAGAGACTGCACTGGGCAGATGTACAACACTTTGTTTCAAAAGCATTGTATTTAGAACGATAGATGTATAACCAACATAAGTCAGTTGAAAATTATAACATCCCCCTGAATGTAAATTACTATTTTGCAAGGATTTTTTAAAGATATTATTATATTTTAGAAATTACATGCACATAGCATATGGTCACACATATATTATTATCCACATTTTAAAGGAAAGCATTTTAAGGTTTATTAGCTAGAATTGGGAGAAAAATACAAGTCAAGGCTTATTTAATTTTACTCATGAAATAAACAATATCTTCCTTCTTTCTTCCTTTCTTCCTTTTTTGTCTTCCTTCCTTTCTTCCTTCCTTCCTTCCTTTCTTTCTCTCTTCTTTCTTTCTTTCCTTTTTTCTTTCATGCTTCCATTCTTTTATTTTTTCCATAGGATAGGGTACAGAAAGGAGAATCCTCTTATATTTGTTCTTCATATGATAATTCAGTTATGTCAAGCATAGCATCACCATGTGACAATGCAGTAATTGTAAGTTTCTCTATTTCTGTAAGTTTCTCTATTTCTGTGCTTTGGCATTTTACATCTCCTCTTACTATTTCATTTTCTCAAAATTAATCCAAGACTGGAAATATTCCATTTGGGTAAGCAGCATATGGTAAAATTTATGAGCATCATCTTCATTGTCCTTAAATATAAGTCAATGAAGAAGCATTTAATTAGCTCCATTTTACCAGAGATTCATTACTGTACAAGGAATGTCCTACAAACATGATTCAACACTCCTCCTTGTCACCTATGTGAATTAACAGTGCCTCTGGACTCCCATCTTCAGGATCAAAACTCTGGGATGCTTCCAAAACCCTAACAAAGAAAGATGAGGCTAAACATAACCCCCAAAAGCCTCTTTACCTTTTTCAAAGTAAATTTATAATTAAGTGAGCTGGTGTACCTAGAAATACTCCTGTTTTGAAGAACTGTTTCCCCTTTCCTTTTTACTCACTCCCACACCTGTACCTAAAATGTACCCTAATTAATGATTTATCCTAGACAGATGGCACATTTCTCAAATTTAAGTAATTGCTCATTTCCTTCAATAATCAGTTTGTTTTTCAGTGATTGAATTTGGGAAATAGATCCTTATGTCTAACAAAAATCCATCATGCCATAAAATTCCTTTTCATCAAAGACAACAATATGCTATGCTCAGAACACTGAGAGAATTTACTGTTTCATTAGCCAGAAGGTATAACTAAAAATTCCTGGAAAAAAGAAAAGAAATAGCAAACATGAGGTAATGCTTAGGAGACCACACAAACTATTTAGCAGGCAAAGAGATGACCTACCCACTGATTTATCCAAGAAATTGTGTTCTGCCTATTATGTGCAAACACTGCTAGTACTACAGTACACTGTAGCTATAGGAAATGTGGAGATTTGCAGGGTATACTCCCTTATCCTTAAGGAGTTTATAGCCTAGAAAGGGAGCTAAGACACCTATACAAATCATCACAATCCTGGGCACTGGTACTCCCACAGCTACCATCTCAGTACAATCCCTCATTATCACCCACTTAGACTATTAAAATAGCATCCCAACAGATCTTCCCACTTTGCTTTCTTCCCACTCAAACCTATTTTTCATAATGCTGCCAAACTAATTTTCCTTACACATAGATGTGGCCATATCAGACTCCTCAAAGATCTTCAGACCCCCTTCTATTCACCTACTCAAATTCAAACCTACTTTGCCTGACATTTAAAGCCATATACAATCAGATTACCTACCATAATTTTTTTAGCCTTATATCATGTTACTTCCCTTGATATACCCACTCTACTCAAACTGGAATATTCTCTATACAGTGAGTCTCCTATGAACTCCTGTTTCTTTTGCCTTCATTCAAATAACTCCCTATTTCTGTCATTCCTCCTTCCCTTCTTTATTTGTTGAATGCCTACCTGTCCTTTGAAATTCAACTCCAAAATTACCTTCTCCAAGAATCTTTCACTGATCCCATGTCAGTAATACTAACCATTCACTCTCTAACCCCTAACAATACTTTGTTTCATATCTCTTTAATGCATAGACCCCTAGAGTTGGAAGGGGCCTTAGGGGCCATGAAGTCCAACCCTCTCATTTTACAGAAGAGGTAACTGAGTTAGAGTGAATAAGTGACATGCCATGGGTCACACAGTTGGTAAAAATATGAGACAGAATTTGAATTTAGGTCTTTTGGACTACAAGACCAGGGTACTCTATTCACTGCACCCCATTGTGTCTTAATGCAGTATCATATTTCTTAAATAATACTGTACTTCAAGGGGCGGAGCCAAGATGGCGGAAAGGAAGCAGTAACCTCGCTGAGCTCCTCTGTCACTAAGTCCAAAAGGGTAAATCTGAGCAGATTCCGGAGTGACGAAGCCCAGTGGAAGACAGAGTGTGGCAGAATCCAGCACAGGAGGTTGCCCAGAGTGCCCGCACAGGTCGAGCGCAGAGCGCGTGGGGTCTGCACAGCTCAGACCTAAGAGCAGGCAAGCAGACTACACCAGAGAGAGAAAAAGCCCCAGCCTGCAGACTTACCAAGGACGAATCGCAGTCATCTCGCAGAGGGAACAGATCATTGGAGCCAGGTAGGAGAGTCGGGCCCCCAGTGGAGAGAGTGGCTTCTCAGGCTGCATTCAGCCCCCAGCCTGGAAATTTAGAAACTGCCTGCCTGTATGATACAGGGGCTGGAATGGCAAAGTAAATTCTAGCTGCTCCGATCCTCCCATCCCTCCTTCATGAAGCAGAAAACCCAAAGATAAGTCTCCCACCCAGACTGAAATCCCAAGTTAATGGAAATAGCCTCAGGCTTGAGAATCTCCAAGAAAGGGTATAACTGAGACAGCCAGGAATCTGAAGAGAAGAGAGGGAGGGGACCCAACTAGCCCCACCTCACCTCACCAACAAAAGACTACTTATAGCCCAGGGGTATAGAGGCAGAAATCTGAAGTGGTCAGACTCAACCCCACCTACACATCTACATTCCTCACTGACTTCCCTGACTTAGCCATAAACTAGCCACCCAGAGGTATTCAAAGTCAAGGATCAGGCCCCAAACTCATAGCCTGAGACACTAAGAAACAGGAAGTCACAATGGGAAGGAAGGAAGCTGAAAAGGAGAAGGGGAAGGCAAGAAAGTCTATTCGAGCATACTATGCAGGGCAAGAACAACAAAACACACAGGACAATATAGACTCTCTGCCCACACCAGAGACCACAGAAGGAAACATGATCTGGTCTCAAGCCCAAATAGCATTCCTGGAGGAGCTTAAGAAAAATTTTAAAGACCAAATCAGGGAGGCAATGACCAACTTGGAAAAAGAAAATACCTCCCTAAAAAAGGAACTTCAAAAACTTATTGAAGACCATAATTCACTAAAAATTAGATACAACCAAACTGAAACTCAGAACTCTATGATGCAGCAGGAGTCAATCGAAAAAAACAAGATGATCGAAAAATTGCAAGAAAATGTAAAATATCTCACTGGAAAAATAACTGACCTAGAGAACAGATCCAGGAGAGACAACCTAAGAATTATTGGTCTACCAGAAAGCCATGATGAGAAAAGCAGTCTAGACAACATCCTCCAAGAGATTGTCAAAGAAAACTGTCCTGAGGTCCTGGAATCAGAAGATAAAATAGCTATTGATAGAATTCACCGGACTCCTCCTGAAAGAGATCCCAAACTGAAAACTCCAAGAAATATAGTAGCCAAATTCCAGAATTATAAGATTAAAGAAAAAATTCTACAAGCAGCCAAAAAGAAACAATTCAAATATCGAGGAACTACAGTTAGGATCACACAGGACCTAGCAGCTTCTACATTAAAAGAGCGGAGGGACTGGAATTTGATATTTCGTAGGGCAAGAGAGCTAGGACTACAACCAAGGATTAACTACCCGGCAAAACTGAGCATAATCTTTCAGGCAAGGAGATGGACGTTTAATGAAGTAAGGGACTTCCAGACTTTCCTAATGAAAAAGCCAGAGCTCAATGGAAAATTTGATCTCCAATTACAAGACTCCAGAAGAACATAAAAAGGTAAACAAGGGTAACATAGACTCACACATGCAGAAGTGCACATACCCACACCCACAAACACAAGCTCATTACTTGGGATGCAACAAGAGCAAAATGTTCACATCCCTATATATGGAGCTGATAACTGTCAATATTTGAAATCTCTATGATTATCATGACCTGAAAAAGGGTCATACTTAGAGGGTGTGGGTATGAATGCACTAACATGGAGTCTAAAAAAAAAAAAGACTATTAAGGGGATCAATGGTACTGTAATGGGAAAAGGAAAGGATGAGCTAGGAAAAGGTAAAATATGCCATCTGAAGAAGCATCAAAACACACTATAGAAGAAGGGAAAGTAAGAGGGAGAGGAACATCATTTAAACACTATTCTCACTGGTTCTGGTTCAAAGAAGGATCAAATTAATCAGTGAAGTTTAAGAATCTAACGTGAATAGACACATAAATTCATTAAATAGAGGAATTGGAGGGAGGGAGAGGAGCATTGTTTGAAATTTACTCTCATTGGTTTGGAATCAGACGGGGAGTAATTTACTCTGATAAGTATAAAATTTTGTTGAGTCCTATAGATAGTGGGAGGGTAAGGGGGTGTGAAAAGGAGGAGACTAAAGGGAGGGATTATAAGGGAGGGAAATAGTAGTAAGGGGAGAGGGTAGGTTAAGAAGGGGGTCACTGGGTGGGAACACTGAGGGAGGGGCGGTCAAAAGGGAAAACTTCAAGGAGGGGAAGGGAGAAGGAATAAACAAAAACATAAACAGGGGACGGAATAGGATGGAAGGGAAGAGACAGATAGTCATCATTACTGTGAATGTGAATGGGATGAACTCTCCCATAAAACAGAGGCAGATAGCAGAATGGATTAAAAACCATAATCCTACAATATGCTGTCTACAAGAAACACATTTGAAACAAAGGGATACCCACAGGGTAAAGGTAAAAGGTTGGAGTAAAATTTATTATGCCTCAGCTAAAGTAAAAAAAGCAGGGGTAGCAATACTTATCTCAGATAAAGCAAAAGCAAAAATAGATCTAATTAAAAGAGATAAGGAAGGAAACTATATCCTACTAAAAGGCACCATCGAGAATGAAGCAATATCACTACTTAATATATATGCACCAAGTGGTATAGCATCCAAATTCCTAGAGGAGAAGTTAAAGGAATTAGAGGAAGAAATAGATAGCAAAACTATACTAGTGGGGGACCTTAATCTCCCCCTCTCTGAACTCGATAAATCTAACCTCAAAATAAACAAGAAAGAAGTTAAGGAGGTGAATAGAATCTTAGAGAGACTAGATATGATGGATCTCTGGAGAAAACTGAATGGGGATAAAAAGGAATTTACTTTCTTCTCAGCAGTGCATGGTACATACTCAAAAATAGACCATGTACTAGGGCATAAAAACCTCACAATCCAGTGCAGAAAGGCAGAAATATTAAGCGCATCATTCTCAGATCATGATGCAATAAAAATTATATGCAATAAAGGGCCATGGAAAGACAGACTAAAAACTAATTGGAAACTAAACAATTTAATCCTAAAAAATTGGTGGGTCAAACAAGAAATTATAGAAACAATCAATAATTTCATTCAAGAGAATGATAATAATGAAACAACATACCAAAATTTGTGGGATTCACTAAAGGCAGTTCTCAGGGGAAGTTTTATATCCCTGAGTGCATACTTAATTAAAGCAGAGAGAAGGGAGGTCAGTGAATTGGACATGCAATTGAAAAAGCTAGAAAAAGAACAAATTGAAAATCCCCAATTTAGTACTAAATTAGAAATACTGAAAACCAAAGGTGAGATTAATAAAATTGAAATTAAGAAAACCATTGAATTAATAAATAAAACCAAGAGCTGGTTTTATGAAAAAATCAACAAAATTGATAGACCCTTAGTCAATATGATAAAAAAAAGAAAGAAGAAAACCAAATTATGAGTATCAAAAATAAAAAGGGTGAATCTACCTCCAATGAAGAGGAAATCAAAAAAATAATGAGGAATTATTTTTCCCAATTGTATGCACATAAATATGACAATCTTAGTGAAATGGATGAATATTTACAAAATCACAAGTTGCCCAGATTAACTGAAGAGGAAGTGAATTACCTAAATAACCCCATCTCAGAAAAAGAAATCAAACAAGCCATCAATGAACTCCCTAGGAAAAAATCTCCAGGGCCAGATGGGTTTACTAGTGAATTCTATCAAACATTTAAAGAACAATTGATTCCAATACTCTACAAACTATTTGAAAATTAGTGAAGAAGGAGTCCTACCAAACTCTTTCTATGACACAAATATGGTACTGATTCCTAAATCAGGAAGAGATAAAACAGAGAAAGAAAATTATAGACCAATCTCCCTCATGAATTTAGACGCAAAAATTCTAAATAAAATATTAGCCAAAAGACTCCAACAACTTATCACAAAAATAATACACCCTGATCAGGTAGGATTCATTCCAGGAATGCAAGGATGGTTTAATATTAGGAAAACCATCAATATAATTGAGCATATCAACAACAAAACTAGCAAAAACCACATGATCATCTCAATAGATGCAGAAAAGGCTTTTGACAAAGTACAACATCCATTCCTATTAAAAACACTAGAAAGTATAGGAATAAATGGAGCCTTCCTTAAAATAGTTGCTAGCATCTATCTAAAACCATCAGCAAGTATTATATGCAATGGGGATAAACTAGAAGCCTTTCCAATAAGATCAGGAGTGAAACAAGGGTGTCCACTATCACCCCTCTTATTCAATCTGGTACTTGAAACGTTAGCAGTAGCAATTAGAGAAGAAAAAGAAATCAAAGGAATCAAATTAGGCAAAGAAGTGACCAAGCTGTCACTCTTTGCAGATGATATGATGATATACTTAGAGAATCCTAGAGAATCAAGTAAAAAATTACTTGAGACAATAAATAAATTTGGCAAAGTTGCAGGATATAAAATAAACCCACATAAATCCTCAGCATTCCTGTACATCTCTAATAAAACTCAACAGCAAGAGATAGAAAGAGAAATCCCATTTAAAGTCACTGTAGACATTATAAAATATTTGGGAATCTACTTGCCAAAACAAACCCAGAATCTATATGATCACAACTACAAAACACTTCTCACACAAATAAAAGCAGATCTAAATAGTTGGAAAAATATCAATTGCTCATGGCTGGGTCGAGCTAATATAATAAAAATGACAATTTTACCCAAACTAAACTATATATTTAGTGCCATACCAATCAATTTACCAAAAAACTACTTTCTAGAGTTAGACAAAATAATAACAAAATTTATTTGGAAAAACAAAAGGTCTAGAATATCAAGGGAATTAATGAAAAGAAATGCTAGGGAAGGTGGACTAGCTATGCCAGATCTTCATCTGTATTATACAGCAGCAGTCATCAAAACTGCTTGGTACTGGCAGAGGTATAGAGTAGTGGATCAATGGAATAGATTAGGTGCAGGAGACCCAGCAGTTAATGAATATAGCAATCTATTGTTCGATAAACCCAAAGACCCCAGTTTTTGGGATAAGAATGCACTATTTGACAAAAACTGCTGGGAAAACTGGAATACAGTATGGCAGAAACTGGGTATAGATCACTATCTAACACCATATACCAAAATTAAGTCTAAATGGGTGCATGATCTAGGTGTAAAGGATGATACTGTAAGCAATTTGGGAAAGCAAGGAATAGCTTACCTGACAGATCTGTGGAGAGGGGAAGATTTTAGGACCAAAAAAGAATTAGAGAGCATTATAAAATGCAAAATGGATAATTTTGATTACATTAAATTGAAAAGCTTCTGTACAAACAAAGCCAATGTAACCAAGATCAAGAGGGAGGTGGGAAATTGGGAAAGAATTTTTACAACTTGTGTCTCTGATAAAGGACTCATTTCTAAAATTTATAGAGAATTGAGCCAAATCCATATGAATACAAGTCATTCCCCAATTGAGAAATGGTCAAAGGATATGAACAGGAAGTTTTCAGAGAAAGAAATTAAAGATATCTATAAGCATATGAAGAAATGCTCTAAATCACTATTAATTAGAGAAATGCAAATCAAAACAACTCTGAGATACCACATCCCTCCAGTCAGATTAGCTAAGATGACAAAACAAGAAAGTGACAAATGCTGGAGAGGATGTGGACAAATTGGAACACTAATACATTGCTGGTGGAGTTGTGAACTTATCCAACCATTCTGGAGAGCAATCTGGAATTATGCCCAAAGGATTATAAATAATTTCATACCCTTTGACCCAGCCATACCACTCCTAGGGTTATATTCCAAAGAGATCATAGTAGTGGGAGGAAGAACCATATGTACAAAATATTTTTAGCAGCCCTTTTTGTGGTTGCAAAGAATTGGAAACTAAAGGAGTGCCCATCAATTGGGGAATGGCTAAACAAGGTGTGGTATATGAATGTAATGGAATTTTATTGTGCTATAAGAAACGAGGAGGTGACGGATTTCATAATTACCTGGAGAGACTTATACAAACTGATGCTGAGCGAGAAGAGTAGAATCAGAAGAAATTTGTATACAATCACAGACATACCATATCTGTGACGACCAACTATGACAGACTGGACTCTTTTCAGCAATGCAGTGATATAAGTTAATCCCGAATGACTCAAGAAAGTGAGAAATGTGCCATCCAGAGATATAACTAGAAAGAACTGAGCCTGAATCCTGATGGAAGCAAACTAAATGATCTTGTTCTTCTCATTGTTTGGTTTTACTTCTTCCTTACCATCTTTCATCCCACCTAGTACAATATGCCTTTGTAATTGGAACAATGTTTAATATGAATGCATTTGCAGACCCTATACTGTACTATATGATGTCATGAGGGGAGGGGGGAGGGAAGTAAAGGAAATTTGAAAATCAAGGAACTATGGAATTGAATCTTGTCAACTGAAACTAAACTAATAAATTAATTTAAAAAAAAAATAATACTGTACTATACTGTACCCATGGAAGATGACAAGCTTCCTTGCTCCTCTTTGCTCCAGTAGGCTGGGTCCTGAGAGACAGCAGAGATTATGACTACCTATATATTGCATCCCACTCAGTTCTGTACCTAATATTCTGCACATGATACACAATGGATGTTTTGTATAATGAATGAATACAAGTATCTTTTCAGTGATTGTACTTGTGTATATGCTTTAAAAGTATCCTTGGTCATTGTTAGAAGTCATCACTCCTTTTTCTAAACAGTTAAACCAATTTATTTTTACCTTGCTTTTGCATTTATCACTTTTATTTTATATTACAGACATTTGTGCATATTTCTCAGCCCTGTCCCATTCCATGACTATTTCTGTAGCCCTAATTCCTAGTGGAGTACCCCACATCATTTCAATTACCTCCTAAATACATTCCCTATTTCTACTCTCTCCTTTCTCTAATACATCCTCCATAGAGCTGGTAAATCAATATTCCTAAAAAGTTCCCACCACATCGATCCCCTTCATAAAACTCCTTAATGCTTCCCTATTGCCTCTATAATAAAATTAAAATCCCCTGCCTGAAACATAAATCCCTTCACAATTAGGTTTCAACCTCCCTTTCTTATCTTTTTTTCCTATCTATCCCCTTCACACAGTCTCTGTTATGATCAAACTGGATTATAAAACATTCTTCATATATTACATTCTGTCACTGGCTTAGCACAGAAGGTTCTCCATATCTGAGATGCACTCCTTTCTCACCTCTACCTCTTGGAGTTAAGTATCCCTAGCTTTCTACAAGTGTTAGTTCAAGTATTACCTCATACATAAATCTTCCCTTGATCCCCCCAGTTGTTTGTTTCTCTTCCCTAAAATGTACTTATCTGTGTAAAAATTCTAACCCTTGGTAAAAAGTAAGCTTCTTGAAGGCAAAGATTCATCTTTGTCTCTATATTCCACATGCAAAATATGAACCTCACACACAATAAGCACAATAAGTTCTTGGTGAATTAAATTGAATTGTTGAATAAACATTTCTTCTGAATTATGTGTTTGCCAAATATCAGTGTTTGCTGGTCACAAATATAATTAAACCCATGTTGGAAAATGTAGAAGTAATTTTTCAAACCGGAGATGGTATTTAGGGATTTCCAAAGTAAAACAACAATCCTATGAGATAGCAATACAAAGATTATTCCCATTCATAGATTAAGAAACTAAGGCTCAGGGAGGATTGCTGACTTACCCATAGTCAAACAATTTACCATTATTTGTTAATAAATAATAATAGCAACTAGGTGGTACTGTGGGTAGAGTGCTCTACTTGGAGGAAGACCTGAATTGTAATCTTGCCTTAGATACTTATAAACTATATAATCTTGGGCAAATCTCTAAAACCAATAACAACAACAATAAAAACCCATTTACTTGTTTCAGTATCCTAATTTGCAAAATGTAGTTACAGTGTATATTTGTCTTATCCTGACTCAACTTACTTCACTTTGAATCAGGTCATAGAAGTCTTTCCATGCTTCTCAGTTCTTTGTCTTTTTGTTTTTGTTTTTGTTTTTTGTATTATACTAATATCCATTAAACTCATATACCATAATTTGTTTAGTTACTTCCTCATGAATAGGTACCCACTTTCTTTCAAGTTGTTTGCTGCCACAAAAAAATTACAGTTATAACATTCTGGTGTATATTTAGCCTTTCTTTTTTTTGTCAATAACTTCCTCAGGGGATATATCTAGCAGCATTATTTTGGCAGCAATGTGGAGGATGTATCAGAGCGAGAAGAGACTAAAGTCAAGGAGACTAATTATGAGAATATTGCAATCATTCAGGTAAGTGGTGATGAGGACCTGAAATTGGGTGATGACCATGTGAACAGAGAGAAGGGTATGTTTCTTAGAAACATTATGGGGCTTAAATTAATAAAACATATCATTTATAAATGCATATATATATAACTACATATATACATGTGTGTATGCATATACATGTGTATGGGTGAGTGGGGTATATATATATATATGTGTGTGTGTGTGTGTGTGTGTGTGTGTGTGTGTATGTGCATATGTATATATCCATCTTATTAGATGTGTTCCAAGTCATAAGGCCATCAATAGCATAAATTGTCAACCAATATGTTTACTTTCCCTACCTTCCAACTATCAATGGCAAATTTCTATTAATGAGAATATAGCTATTAAATAGACTTTTTAATTAATCTGATACCCTATTTTCTGACTTTCACAAGTAACAGAAGTTATTTTACCAATTATTTTTTTCTGATTTTATGTTGTGAGAAATTGTTACATGTTTTTCACTGAAAACAATTAAACTCACATTTCCAATGCCCCAATTTCCTAGGTAATGTGTTTATATATATATATATATATATATATATATATAAAACCCTTTTTTCCTTTACAGAAGTTCTTATTTTCAAAAGAGAGCAGGTTAAATTTAATTTAGTAAGTTGCACAATGCTTTCAATGTTTCCAAGCTGATCCTTGAAACAAAAACCTTCCTTTTTTACCCAATATTCTTATGATAATAATGAATGTCTATGAAGCATGATCATGGAGTACTATAGCATCTGAAAAATTCAAGTTCTTCAGGTCACCCAAAGGACAATGAGGAGATTCATAGTAGGTATAAAAAGAATAGAGTATGTGACCAACCAAAATCTGAGCAGAGAAGGCAATATAAAGGCTATCATCAAAGACATGTGTGTTTTAAAATTTTATATATGGTGAGACCATAGAAAAAATCCAGCTCAATGCCTTCATTTTACAGAAGAAGAAAGAGAAGCCCAGAGAGGTGATGTGGGTATGCACAATATTTTTTCTACTATGGAATTTTAAAACTTCAAATGTCTGAATCATGTATAGAAAATGTCAAAACTTAACAGCAATGGCACAAAGAATCTTCTTGACAATGCAATATATTGTTTTAATTGTTAGTATCACTTCAACTTAAATTCATTTTCAGACTATTATTTAAGCTTGTTATTTTTTTAACCATTAAGACTCATATGCATGCCAGTTTATTTTATAGAGCATAAGAAGAACCATCTTTTCAACCCAAGAGATCTGATACAAAATCCTATAAATCTCTCTCTAGGAGGTGCTCTCATGGTGTTCATCTTTGAACTTAAAACAAAAATCAAAGCATGAAACACAAAATCTTAAATGTAGCTGAGTCATTTATGGAGCAATACATTGCTGCTGAAGATCACAGATGAGAACCCTGTCCAGATGTGTTTCCTGTCAGTACAGTTTGATAAAGGTAAAATATCAGGCAGAGAACTAGTAAAACAACAACCACAACCACAACATTAACATTAGTCTAAAATGTCTTCTTATAAAATAATTCAAGATTCTTTTTTAATCATTATCACTTATTCTAGCATTATATATTTTAATAGTCCATTCAACAAACAGAAATTATACATTTTAGAAGAGTTATTATTTGGGATAAAAGGTTAACATTTTCCTTCAATCTTTATTAAGCTTATTATCATAACACTTGATTCTAAATAGAAAATGTAAGTAATTTCTATATTACAGTTACAAAGAAAATTCAAAATCTAATAATATTGCCACTTTGAAATATTCTACAAATGATTTAATAAACTATGTGGATTTATAACTGTGGTAAGTCTTTGTCCAAGATTTCCCACACTGGTTAAATTGCAGATGAGGAAGCAAAAAAACCTTGGTCCTGATTCAATAATTAGTTAAATTCCATAGAGGAATAATCATTTCACTCAATAACTCTTGAGAAGCAGCTTAGCCTCGTGGATAGGGTTATGACCTCAAAGCTAGGAAAACCTGGGTTCAAATTCTACTGTCTATAGGAACCCTAGGCAAGTCACTTAATCTCTCAGTGCTCTAGACAACTCTCTACAACTACAAATTGCAGAAATGGTGCTGACTTTCGTTAACAGTGGTGGTTTACTCATCAGCAAGTTTTCTATAATGATACAATCACAGATCCAGTCCATATCCTTCAAATTCCTGTCTCAACCATTATCTCAAAAATTTATTTGTCAGGGCCCTCTAGGTGGAGCAGTGAGTAGAGGACTGGCCCTGAAGTCAGGAGGTACTGAGTTCAAATTTGACCTCAGATACTTAACACTTATTAGGCATGTGACATTGGGCAAGTCACAACCCCAATTGCCCTGCCTTTTTACCTCCAAAAAGTAAAAAAAAAAAAAAATAATAATAAATTGTCTATTATTTCAATACACACATAATCTCCCACTCTATCTAGCCTAATTTTATGTTATTTTCATCATGCATCCCAATGTCTGTGCCTTTACCTGTGCTGTTGTGTCCTATTCACAAGTCACCCCGTTACTTGTTGAATACCTTCCCATCTTTCAAAGCCCAACTCAAAGGCCATCATCTTCTGGGCCCCTTCCCTGATCATCTCAGCTATTAAAGTCCTTTCTTCCCCCTAGAACCTCAGAGATAATGGTCTTATACCTCTCAAGCATTTACAGGCATTTTGTATTTTAACTATTTGGTTTTACATCACATCCCTCTATTAGATTTGGGCAGGATGATATGAATTTAAAATTAGAATTTTCCTGAATGTCTAACACAGTGCCATGTTGTAATAGGAATGAGAATCTGAAGATTTTCCCTGCCTGTTGATAGGCCTAAGGAAATTTTAAGACTTTCTCTGCCATTAATAGGCCAAATGTAATCACAAGGAGCCCATGATAAGAGGAGTTTGCTGAAAGGGTGGAACAGGAAGGGTGGAACAGGAAGGAGCAGAGCAGAGCAGGAGCAGGGCTTGGAGTTGACAGAGAGCTAAGGCAGAGCAGCTAGCATGAGTGAGAGAGGGGCATTTTTGCTTAAGCGAACCTATTTTGTTTTGAAGGCCTGTTTGCAGACCAGGAGCTGAAGCTGCCACTGGAGTTGCAAAATGACTTCTGTGCCAAGGCTCCTCAGCTGCTTCTTGCCCCCAGGGAAGAAGCTGACGTGTTCCCCAAATACTGGTCCCAAAGTCCATAGGGCACTAACCTCTCACTTTGTCCTAGGCATGTCTGTGTTGATAATTCTGGAATCGCCTCAGCTACTGGTGTTCTGGGGTCCCTCCACCTGGCTGCTGGCCCGGCTGCCCTGGGGCTAAAACCACAGCTAATGCGGGCCTGGGCTAGGCTCGCAGAGCTTTGCGCTGGGCTCCCAGAGCATTGTGCTGTGCTGAGCTGACTGCTCCCTGCAGGGCTTCTGGGCTGTCCTCAGTAGGAAGTTAGCTTCTCTATGTTGTGCTGTGGGTGCTGGAGCTCCAGAAGTTGTTCAGAGTCCACGTTTTACATTGTTTGGAAGTGGTGTGGGGGAGAACACTTTGGAAGTGCTGTTTCTACTCTGCCATCTTGGCTCTGCCCCCCCTTTTATAAATTTTCTATACTTAATTATGTAGCCATAATTCTTATTTTTTAGTCCAATTGTATGGTATATTCTGTGCCTATCCTAAATAGGGAATATTTTGAAAAAACATAACAATGAGTTGCAAAAGTTTTGTCTTTTTCTTGTAACATTATAGTTTTCATCAAAAATGGTGTTTGTCAAAGTACTTACAAATAAACAAAATAAATGTTAATCTTATTTTAAAATCAGAATGACATATGTAATAATTCAAGGAACAAATAGTTCACGTATCTCCTAGGAATTGTTCTACTTTCTTCAGAGAACAAAAAGAGCAATAGTGATACTGGCAGGCAAACATGTGTTTAATGTAAGGGGTGTGCAGGGAGTGAGAAGAATCCTTATAATTATAACCATTCAAAAATATAAGTAGGTGCCTTGAAAGATTGCAGGCTCCCCTAAACTAGAGGGACTTTACTGAAGCCTAGATGACCACCTGTTGAGATGTTATAGAGGAAATTCCTATATAGGGGTTAGCTGGATTAAGTGGTCTCTGACATCCTATTCAATTGAGATTCTGTGATTCTGTAATTCCATTTGCTCCATAAAGCTTTCATGTATTATCCCAACCCAATTTTTCCCTCTTCCAAATTATTATAGCATTTGTTCTGTATACAACTAATATGTCAGTCATCATATGCCACTTTGTACTATCTATCATGTATGTACATGTTTTATCACTATTTTTTTTTTTTTTAAGCAATTGGGGTTAAGTAACTTGCTCAAGGTTACACGGCTAGTCATTTGATTTATGCGTGGGTGCTCATTTTCTGAGGCCGGATCTGATCTCGGGTCATCCAAACTCCGAGGCCGGCACTCTTACTCACTGCGCCACCTAGCCGCCCCTTTCGGGCAATTGGGGTTAAGTAACTTGCCCAAGGTTACACGGCTAGGTTTTTTTGTTTGTGCGGATTAAGTGTCGGAGGCCGGCTCCGAACTCAGGTCCTTCTGATTCCAGGGCCGGCGCTCTATTCACTGCGCCACCTAGCCGCCCCGATGTTTTTATCACTATTACTAGATTATAAATTCCTGGTGTGCCATAACTACACTCTATGTTTGTATGTATTACTCTAGCACTTTGTAAATAAACTTTCAACACATAAATATGTAAAGAATGAAGGAATGAAAAAAATGAATGTATGAATAAAGCAAAAGAAAATGCTTATGGGAGATTGGAAGCTTTTTTCAAGAACTTTGTTTGTAAAGTTACATTACCTTTCCATTCTGTTTTAATTTGGTCCTTGGGTATTCAGAAGATTAATAAATAAAATATTTATAAAGTCTTTTAGATTTGCTAATGGAAGATAAACATAAATTTCCTCTTTGCATAATAAAGCAAGAGAATTCTTCAAAACCCTTAGACAAACACACCCTAAAAGTCATTATTTCCTTATCCCTTAAGCTTAATTCCTTTGATTAATCCATTTAGATTTAAGATTGTCAAAGTAAATCCTAGAAGCCAACTCCAAAAGAGCAAGATTTATCAGACAATCTTTATATATTTCAGACCACCAAATTACATAGTTTTAGATTAATTTCCCATCCCTAAAACTAACCTTGACAACAATGTAGTGAGATCACCTTTCAACTCTGAGATGTTGGTTTAAAGTTCTTATCCATCTTGTCATCAAAAGCCACCCTGTCCAATGAAATCAATTGTTTAACCATTGTTTAAAAAATGATAACATAGGAATTAAATAGCTGCATGAATGATTTAATTTTTTCATGGTCATATTTACACAAGCACAAGGTCAAGAGGTTTTCTGAAATGTGCTCTGATCTGGGTCTCACAACCTAATCCTGAACACTATTCAACATGAAATTGCTAAAAACTGATGAAATTTTATAAACAAAACAGAACCCTCTGATTGTCATAGAAAAGGAATCATTCTGTGTTTGAGAGGAATAAAAGTCAAACTTCATTTATTAGTTATCAACTCCTTTTTAAAAGGAATGATTTAAGGGGGTGGAGTCAAGATGGAGGAGTAGAAACAGGACTTCCATGGGGCTCTGGCTCCCACCTCCTCCAATTCATGTAAACGGTGACTCTGAACAAACTTTGGGGCTACAGAACCCACAAAATGACACAGAGAAGCTAACCTCCCACTGAGGATAGCCTGGCAGTCCTGCAGGGAGCAGCCAGTGCAGTGCTTTGGGAGTTTGGGATAGGATAGAGGGAAATATAGTCAGTCTTCCACAATAAATCCACTATGGAAATGTTTTGTATAACTATTGATGTACAAGCTATATTGAACTGTTTATCTTTCCAGTGAACATGGGTGACAAGGGAGGAAGGGAAAGAATCTAGAATCCAAAGTTTTAAAATCAAATGTTTAAAAATATACATATTATTATTAATATTTTATATGTGATTGGGAAATGAGATATACAGGCACTGGGGTATAGAGATCCACTGTGCCCTACTGGAAAATTGGAGGGGTATGGTAGAAGATATGGGAAAAAGCAGATTGGAGGAAGGGATATCCAGTGGGATCACAATTTCGGGGTGGTGCATAGGGGAAAAACGGGAAGAAAATTTGTAACTCAAAATCTTGCAGAAATGGATGATGTAAACTAGAAGTTAATAAAGCATTTGATTTTTTAAAAAAAGGAAATGATTTTGGGGGGTGGAGCCAAGATGGCAGAGTAGAAGCAGGAAATTCCATAAGCTCCCCCCACAACTAGCTCAAATACCTATAAAATATGACTCTAAACAAATTGTAAAACTACAGAACCCACAAAGTAACAGAGAGAAACAAATCTCCCACTGAAGGCAGCCTAGAAGGCTGACAGGAAGGTCCATCACAGCATGCTGGGAGCCAAACTTAGTCCCACCTGAGCTGCATGGTTCTGGCCCCAGGCAGTACATGACTAGCCACGGCCAGAGCAGACTTCAGGAGAATGAATCTCCAGCATTTGTGGCAGTTTCCAGACTTCTCAACCCATAAACGCCAAACAGAAACTGAAAGGTCAGTGGGGAATTCTGTTGGAAAGGAAGAGCAAGGTCTGACCCCTGACTCTGGAGCATGAAATGGTGAAGGCATGGTGGCTGCAGCTGATGCTGCATGGATGCTTCCAGAGCTCCTAGCCTGTAGATTATAGGGGGCCAAGTGACCATTCATAGAGTAATTTCTCTTGCCTTAACCATTTGGATCTGGATCATAGTCTTGGGTGCTGGTCCTGGGGTGTGTGGCCAGTGTGCCTGAGCTTGTATGGGGCTGTAAAGAGGGTGCTCACCTAATAGCTCTGGCAGTTGTGAAAACTCCAGTGATTTAGGAAAAAGCTCTCCTCTCTGGAAGCAGACTTCTACCATAGCAAAAAGCTCAGAATTCAAGTAATTGACCAGCAATATGAGCAAGCAGAGGAAGCAAAGCAAGCAGAGCAATCAAACCATAGATTCCTTTTTTGGAGACAAAAAGGATCAAAGCATTGAATGGGAGGAAGATAAAAAAGTCAGAACTCCTGCATCAAAAGCTTCCAAGAAAAAATATGAACTGCTTACAGGCCATGGAAGAGCTCTAGAATGATTTTGAACATCAAGTAAAAGAAGTAGAGGAAAAATTGGGAAGAGAAATGAGAATGATGCAAGAAAATCATGAAAAGAGTATCAACTACCTCACTGAAGAAAATAATTCCTTAAAAAATACACTAACTCAAATGGCAAAAGAGGCCCAAAAACCTAATAAGGAGGAGAATGCCTTAAAAAGCTGAATTTGACAGATGGAAGAAGAATTTCAAAAATTCAAAAATTGGAGCAAATGGAAGCTAATGACTTTATGAGAAACCAAGAAAATATAAAACAGATCTAAACAAATGAAAAATAGAAGGCAATGTAAAATATTTCATTGGAAAAAACACTGACCTGGAAAATAGATGCAGGAGAAAGAATTTAAAAATTATTGGACTACCTGAAAACCATGATAAAACAAAGAACCTAGAAATCATCCTTCAAGAAATTCTTAAGGAAAATTGCCCTGATATTCTAGAACCAGAGGGCAAAATAGAAATTGAAAGAATTCACCTATCACCTCCTGAAAAAGATCCCCAAAAGAAAGCTCTTTGGAATATTATAGCCAAATTCCAGAGCTCCCAGGTCAAGGAGAAAATACTGCAAGCAGCCAGGAAGAAACAATTTGAGTACTGTGGAAACACAATCAGGATAACACAAGACCTAGCAGCTTCTACATTAAGGGATCTAAGGGCTTGGAATATGATGTTCTGGAGGCCAAAGTAGCTAGGATTAAAACCAAGAATCACCTACCCAGCAAAACTGAGTACAATGTTTCAGAGGAAAATATGGTCATTCAATGAAATAGATGACTTTCAAGCATTCTTGATGAAAAAAACAGAGTTGAATAGAAAATTTGACTTTCAAATACAAGAAGCTAGAGAAGCATGAGAAGGTAAACAGGGGAAAGAAATCATAACAAACTTATTAAAGTTGAACTATTTGCATTCCTACATGGAAAAATGATAATTGTAACTCATAAGACGTTTCTCAGTATGAGCATAGCTGAAGGGAATATATATGTATATGTATATGTATATGTATATGTATATGTATATGTATATGTATATGTGTATATATATATATACACACACATATATATGTATGTTTGTATAGGAGGGTATATGTGCATATAAATATATATGAGTGTGCATACATATGTGTACATGTATACAAAGAGGGCACAGGATCAGTTGAATAGGAAGGGATAATATCTAAAAAATAAAATTAAGAGGTAAGAGAGGAATATAATGAGAGGAGATAGGGAGAGAGAATAGGGTAACTTATCTCATATAAAAGAGGTAAGAGAAAACTGTTACAATGGAGGGGAAGAGCAGGAAGGTGAAAGGGAATGGGTCAATCTTACTCACATTGGATTTCTTACCCTACAGGAAAGTAGGGGGAAAGGGATAAGAGGGGGAATGATAGAAGGGAGGGCAAATTGGGGGAAGGGTAGTTAGAAGCATATGCTTTTGAAAAGGGACAGGGTCAAAGTAGAAAACAGAATAAGTGGGGGACAGGATAGGATGGAGGGAAATATAGTCAGTCTTTCACAATATATCTACTATGGAAACGGTTTCCATAACTACAAATTTACAACCTATACTGAATTGTTTATCTTCCAAGTTGGCTTGGGTGACAAGGAAAGAAGGGAAAGAATCTGGAAATCAAAGTTTTAAAATCAAATGTGTAAAAAAATTAATTTTTTAACATGCAACTGGGAAATAAGATAAACAGGCACTGGAGCATAAAAATACATCTTGCCCTACTAGAAAGTCAGAGGGAGGATGAGGGAGGACAAAAAAGAGAGCAGATTGGGGGAAGGGGTATTCAGTAGAATTGCTATTTGGGGGTTGGGGATAAGGGAAAGACAGGGAGAAAAACTGTAACAAAATCTTGTGGAAATGATGAATTCCAATTCCTAAAATCTTTGAAGATGATATATTATGTATTTTCATCATGTCCCTCACAATGCCTAGGACAGAGTCATATACATATTGTTGCTGTTGTCATCCTTCAGTTATTCAGTAATGTCCAACTTTTCATGACCCCATGGACTACATAGCACACTAGGCCCTCCCACTCTCCACTAGGCCCTCCCACTCTCCACTAGGCCCTCCCACTCTCCACTATCTCCCAAAGTATATCCAAGCTCATGTTCTTTGCTTCCATAACATTGTCTATCTATCTAGTCCACAGCAGTCACCTTTTCCTTTTGCTTTCAATTTTCCCCAACATCAAGGTCTTTTCCAAAGAGTTCTGTCTTTTTATTATGTGGCCAAAGTATCAAAGCTTCAGCTTCAGTTTTTCACCTTCCAGTCTGAAGTAATTTTTTTAAGTATTGACTGATTTGATCTTCCTGCTGTCCAAGGGACTCAAAAGTTTTCTCCAGCACCACAATCCAAAAAAATTGATACTGCAGTGCTCAGCTTTCCTTATAGTCCAGTTCTCACAGCCATACATTGCTACTGGAAAAACCATAGCTTTGACTATATATACCTTTGTCAACAAGCTGATAGCTCTGCTTTTTAGTATGTTATACAGATTTGCCATAGCATTCCTTCCAAGGAGCAAGCATCTTTTAATTTCATGGCTGCAGTCACAGTGATCTTTGAGTCCAAGAATATAAAATCTGACACTGCTTCAATTCCTTCTCCCTCTCTTTGCCAGTAAATGATGGGAATACTTGCCAAGATTTTATAGTAGAATTCTTTGTATTAACACTTCAGGCTCCACTGGTAGATTAAAATCCATCTCTATCTTCTAATGCAGAGCAAGTATTATCCATATCCTCTCACCAAGCGCTCAAAGGAGGATAGTATTCACCATTATCTCTATTCACTTTACTTTCCTCTCTTCTCCAAATATATCTCTGATCTTACTTTCCTTCCTTTACTCTCCTGTCTCTATAGTTGATTAATCTATAATTCAAGTAATGAGATAAAGGGTAAAGAATGTGATTCTACCTTTGAATCCCTTACCCCCTTGCATTAACATCATAAACATCTTGTCAAATATAAACCCAGGGTTATACTCAACACATATCTTCTCCAATTTTATATATGTGCTATTGAACATTACTTAGGAAAAGTACTCAACTATATAGTATCATCTAGAAATTTATATTATATAATCTGAATAGGATCTTTGCCACTCCATCAAACTCATCACGTTTGTTCCAAACCTTTTTTTTTCAGTTCCTTATCATTGTTGTCCTAGCTAATATGCTTGCCTCCCACTTTCCTGAAAAAATAGAAGCTACTTCCAACAATTTCCCCTCTTTCCCTTCTTTACACATCAAAAGCCCCCTTTCCAAGGATTTTGTTCTCTCCCTAGCTTCAGACTCTGAGGAAGAAGGCTAATCTCTCTACTCCTTCCCTTAATCCTATTTTTCTTTTGCTTCCTCCAGGAGCTGGTCCCTTCCATCATTTCCTCTCTCCCTCTAATCTTTATTCTCTCTTTATCCACTCTCTCCTTTCTTGCTGATTTAAATATGTGCAGACCTTTCCAATCCTTAAAAATAAAGAAAAATATTCACTTCAACCTAACATCCCTTTAATCTATGTACTAGCCCATATTTTTCATCCATTTTAGAATCAAACTCAGCTCCCACAAATATCAAAATCACTTGGAATTTGACTTCTGATCCTACCACTTGACAGAAACTGCTCTCCCCAATTCTCTGATAAATCCAAGCCCTTTTCTTAAGGTCTATTATTCTAATTGACCTCCTGAAGCTTTTGACACTCTACTCTTTGTACTGTTTCTTGTCCTTGCTTCCTGGACAATTCCCTATCTTGCTTGTCCTCCAAAATGTATGACATACATCCTTCGCAATCTCCTTTCCTGAATCATCATCAGTTTTCTTCCTAATAAATTCAAGTTCAGGTATTCCCCAAGGTTCTGTTAACTGGACACATCTGTAGACGTGTGTGTGTATGTGTGTCTATTTGTGTGTGTGTATTATATATATATATATATATATATATATATATATATATATATATATACTCTCTCCTTCTCTCTCTCTCTCTCTCATGTATACACACACACACACACACACACACACACACACACACACACACTGACTCCCTCATTCTATCTCCCATTTTTATACCATTGTGCGGGCAACTCTCCTTCCACTCCTGAACTATACTCCTTTCAGTCCCACTGCAACCTCCTATCCAAAGCTTTCCCTGGTTTCTTACATGCTATTCTCTCCTTCCTCAAATTACCTTGCATCTACTTATCTGCATAGAAGTAGCATTCCACAAGCAGAATGCAAGCTCCTTGAAGACAGTTTTGCATTTGTCTGACCTAACAACGCACTTTCCACATGTTGAATATTTAACAAATGTTTGTTAGACTAAATGGAATTCTAAAAGAGGTCTACCCATCATTATGAAAACTGTGGTCTATATGGGCATTGGGGCAAAAGAGTAAGAACTGAGTACATATTCATGGAATGAGTGAATTAATGATAAGATGGATTACTCAGTTGTGTCAAAATGGGAAGTTTAAGATCTGAGTTTATTTTTCATTAAGTTGTATTATTTCAGGTACATGTTTCTATTTGGAAAACATAAGGAAAAACTCAGTAATCTTACCTCATTCTTACTAAGTAAAATTATTATTAAAATGCAATATCAAATGTGTCAACATTATAGCTCCTGATCCTTTCCTATGACCTTTAGGATAAAATACAAGTTCAGAAAAGGAGATAGAAAGGATCTTAGAAGCTACCTACTTCAACCTGTACCTGAACAAGCTTAAATATGTGATCACATATTTAAATGATCATCCAGCCTTTGCCTAAAGAACTCTGATGAACTCACTATCTCCCTGAGCAGCCTACTTCTGGACAGTTCTAATAGTTAGGAATTGTTTTTCCTTTATATCAAAACTCAATCTGCAGTGAGTAGAGTGTCTGGAGTCAGAAGGCCCTGGAGTCAGAAGGACCTGAGTTCAGTTCTGGCCTCAGACACTTAACTCACACACAAACAAACAAAAAAAAACCTAGCTGTGTGACCCTGGGCAAGTTACTTAACCCCAATTGCCCTCCAAAAAAAAAAAAAAAAACTCAATCTGCTTCTTAACAACATACAATCATCCCTGGACAAGCAGAATGAATGAATGACTATCTTTAAGATACTTGATGACAGGTACCATTCCTTTTTCTAAACCTTCACTGATAAAGGCTTAAAATTCCAACCTTCAACCAGTCCTCACATGGCATCATCTTCAGGGCCTTGACCCTCCTAATCAACCTCTGCATATTTTTTGGGTTATCAATATTATATTTGAAATGTGTCAATTTTGAAATGTGAATACTCCAGATGTATTTTGATAAGGCTGAAATGTAGCAGAACCATCACTTCTTAAGCTCTAGGAATTATGTCTCCATGAAGCCTAGACTACATTAGGTTTTTTGGCTACTTATCCATGTAAAATTCTGAAGTAAAGTAAACAAGCAATTATTAAGAACTCATTATATGCTTTTATGTGCAGGGAAGACAAAGAAAGGCCAATACAAATCCCATTCTCAATGAATTGACATTTTAAAGGGGAAGACAACATAAAACAACTATGTGCAAACAAGATATAAACAGGGCAAATTGGAAGTAATCTCAGAGGTAAGACACTGGATTTAAGGGGAACCGGGAGAGGCTTCTTGCAGTCCAATAAAAGACCCGGATCTCTTTTATATGAACTACTGCCTGACCATATTGACCTATCTCATATTCTATGCAAAGGATTGTTTTTAGTCCTGTATAAGTTTTTTATTTGTCCTTATTAATTTTATTTTATTAAATGTGGACAACATTCTAACCTGTCAAGATTTTTTTTCATTCTCTTTGTATCATCCAACTTATTACCTACCCCTACTAGCTTTGTGTAGCTTAAATATTTCATTAGCTTGCCATCAAGGCCTTTACCCAAGTCACTGATGTAAATTTGGAGTGGCAAGGGGAAAAACAGATCCCTGGGCACTCAATGAGAGACCTCCTTTTTAAATGACTTTGGTATCCTTTGGTTTTAGCATTTCAACCAGTCCTGATTCTACAAAATGTACTATTGTATAGTTTAAATTTCTCCATTCTTTCCCCACAAGAATAACTTGAATAGCTAAGCAATATTATCTTAAAATCTAAATAAATTATCTCATTCACCAGTCTTGTAACTGTTAAAAAGTTAAATTAAGTTATTTTGGCATGACATATTCTTGATGAAGTTATACTGGTTTTTGTAATCACCACTTTGTCTTCTTTTACCTTCCCTATAATAAGATGCTGTAAAATGTTGCTCAAAATCAAAGTTCTTTGACCAATCTGTAGATTCAATTCATTTTCCTTAGCCTAAAATTTAAGGCTCTCCAAAATCTCTAGGCTCTATCTACCTTTTTATCTTTATTTAATATCATTTCCCTTTACACTTTGAATATTCCAACTGAATTAGAATTACCTTTTGTTCTCAAGCTGATATCCCTCCTTCCTTTTCTGTACCTTAATTAGTGAAGACTACCTCTCCTTGGAAAGTATTCTCACTTCATCTCTGCCTGTTGAAATTCTACACCAAGTCTAACAAAAAGGCCCAGATCTGTGCTATCTCCTCTATGAAACCAATTCTTATATTTCATTTGAAAGTGATTTCTCAATTCCTTAGAATACTAGATGGATCTCAGCATGATCCCAATCTCATTCTATTGTATATCATACTTGAGTAAATGTCATAGCATCCACATTAGCATGTGATCTTCTTGAAGGCCAAGTCTGTGCTATCTTCCATAATCATATCTGCAGTGCCTATAGAGAAAGCATCATGTCCTAAACTGAGAACTAAGACTGAGTCAAAAAGACATGAGATCTAATCCTGTCTCTGTCACTTACTAGCTGTGTGATCCTGGACAGGCCGCTTAACCTGCACATGTTTCAGACAGTTCAATGTTAAACTCTGCACTACTGGGGAGACACCAATCATTCCAATGCCATAGACATTTATTAAGTGCCTACTATGTGCCAGGCACTGCACTAAACATTAGGAATAAAATTAATAAAAAGATAAGTCTCTGCCTTCCACAAGTTTACAATATAAAGGATGAAACAGCATACAAGGCAGAAGAGGGTGGGAGATGTAAGGGATACCTAGTTGGAGAGGAGGAATTTTGTTCTATGGATTTGAAACCAGATAGACCAGTAGAAGAAAAGTGGCCTGAGACGAGAGTCTAGTTTCTGCATTCTATAAAGGAAGACATTTGGAGGAGTTTGGTACTCCACTCTCTAACCTTCTAATCAAAGGGGAAAGGAGATTGAGGGAGGTGGTGTCAATCAAGGCTTAAATTAGCAACATGATGGCAAGGTTGGAGTTTATCCTGAAAGGGGCACCTTGTTCCTTGGAGTTGAAACCAGGCCAAGCAGCACAGGCAAAACTCCCTCTAAGAGTTACCCACACTAATGAAATCATAGCTCCTTCCAGTATTCTCATACCCCGGTGCTCTGAACATTACTTTTCCCATAGTAGGGGCTTAATAAATATTGGAGGAATTAAATTTCACCTTAACATCAATACTGCTGACATGCAACTTTATGAGAATAGGTGGATGAAGAATAGTCTCTGAATAAGGACACAATTGCATGCTATTCCTGGCTAGAGGAAATGCTTACTTCATCCATCATATTCAACCTCTTCATTTGATAGATGAGGAAACTGAGAACCAAAAAGATTTTGTAACTTTCCTAAAGTCACACAAATAGACATCTAAGATTTGAACTTAGGTTCTTTGACTCCAAATATCTATTGCTTTTATAAAAACAAGTGGGGCCTCCCTCATACATAAATGTCAAGCTGAATAAGGGGGAAGGAAGGGGCTTTGCTCAAGATTGGGAGAGCCAGATCATTCCCTTTGTTGTTCCACTTCCTGGAGGTCTTTACCTACAAACATTTTAAGCATATATAGATATTTTTAACCAATATTATCTAGCAACAGTGGTGTGGTTGAGTGATTTTCCAGTGCACCCAAGCATGAATATAGTTGTCTGGAAACAAGAGGAGACCTGAGATGGAATTTTCACTTCTTCATACCCAGGAGGAATGAATTTTTCTTCCTGAATTGGAAGGGGAGGGGGAAAAATGAAAGTGCTATAAATCGAAATTCATGAAATCTCAAATATGAATGATGCATTCCACTCAAATTCCATTTTATGTCATGCTCTCAATCCTTTACAATATATTGTAGTAGTCCCTGAGTTTCTTTAAGTACAATTGTTCTAAGATTGAGCATGAGACAACAAAAACTGCAATTTATCATGTTTTTTTTTTTAGGGGGAAGGTGACAAACAATTAGATTCAGGAATAGAGTCATTATATTTTGTCAGAGATCCTAAGTCCTGCAGCAAACTAGTCTGTAATAAATTGTGTTACACAACTATAATAAGAATATTTTAAAATAGCTAATGTTTTGTGAAATAATATTCCAAAACTATGCATATTACATCCTGAGTCCATACAATGATCCTAATTAATGCTCTTAAATGTAGCAGTAAACAACACACATATCCCCTAAAACAAAACAAGGAGTGACACTTGATATAGTATTTATAGTGGCATTTCAATGAAATGTAAGACAAATTTCAAATTAAAGAAAAGCCAACCAAAAGAATTTCCTACACAGCTCTCCTATATAGTGGGGGCAGGAGAAAGAGGCTAAAATATCTTCCTAAATATAGGATGAAAATGGAGCTAACATGGGGAAAGAGCTGATTTCTAAGATAATTGCTACCCACTCCTTCAGTCCATCCTCCCCCTAAAATAGAGTAGCTAGCTTAATTATTCAGCATGCATTACTTAAAACTCAAAATAAACACCCAAACAATGCATCCAGGCAAATCCATATTCCTGTAAAATGGAATTATTTAGTAACCCCAGACTTGAAAAGACCCCTGATTTCATATAGGCTCTATATATTGATATGTACTACCTGTGACTGGGTGACTCACTAAACTTCAATTGCTTCAACTGCAAAACAAATAAAAATGGACAAAACAATACCCCATAGTAATTAATTTGATTTCTTGTAGGTATAACACATAAAGCATTCTATGAATGTGAATTTTCATTATTATTAGCAAAAGTATCTTCTCAAGTAATGAGGAACTCAGTACTTCCAGATATTTAATTTCATTATCAGATGTCTTTAACAGAAAGTTCTCCTATAAATTGAGCCCAAACTACCCCCTAATTCCCCCACCTCCATTTTCTACTTGTGGAACATGGGTCTGCCTTTGGGCCATAGAAAATTCTCATTCCTATCTCACATAACAAAATTTAAAACATTTCAGGATTGCTCTCATTCTCTCCTTTACTGTCTTCACTTTTTTAATTCAATAGCCCCTGTTCTGCTCTTGTATCTGATCCTCAAATAAAATGTTCTTGAGTGCCACCATCACTCCAACCTGGTTGACCCACTATGTAAACACTCCAACTTTTAAAATGTAGCACACAGAAATTGAAAGTAGTTCTGGACACCACATTTTACAGATTCAAACAGAATTAAGCAGGTGCTACAATAGGAACCACATAAAGACATTTAGTGAGACTTTTTTACAATGTTGAAAGTACTATCTTTGGTATCAGTTCTCATATTCATAATAATTCAACCTACCTCTTGTTATTTTTCTTTATAATTCCATTGGTCTGGTATTTTTATTGATAAAATGTAGTGATATAAATGCATTTTAAAGATGGCTGTATTGTAGAACACAGTAAATATCCCTTCAATGACTGACAAGTGAAATTTTATACCACAATTTTTAAAAATATTATCTTTACCATATCCATCAATGTACCTAGAACAAAAAAGAAAAATACCTAAGCCTGAGATAAAGCAATGAATTGTCAAATCATGAATGTAAAGAATTTTTAAATAGGACTCACATGCTCTGGCTTTTTATTAAACACAAAATTCAACTCAACCTTTGTCATTCTTCCTAGAACTCTGGGAATCAGGAGATCTAAGTTGTGAATCCTACTTTCATTGTTCACTATCTTTGTGTCCATGGACAAGTTACTTAGTCTGAAAGTCAGTTTCCTTATTTATAAAATGCAGATGATTACACTTGTACTATTAACCTCATAAAACTGTCCTGTGGAAAATTTTATCTAAAAGTGTTATCTATGTATGAATCAGAGGTAGCTACTTGGCACAAGAGATAGAGTAGCAGGCCTAGAGTGAGGAAGACTCATCTTCCTGACTTCAAATCTGACCTCAGAACCTTCTTAGCTGTGTGACCCTGGGCAAGTCACTTATCCCTGTTTGACTCAGTTCGTCATCTATAAAATGAGCTGGAGAAGGAAATAGCAAACCATTCTAGTATCTCAGCCCAAAAGACCCCAAATGGACTCATGAAGAATTGGACAATACTGAAATGACTGAACAACAACAAAAATAAATGAATTGCTATCATTGTTTCTGAGTGAATCTACATAGAATGAAAACCCAGAGAATGGGGGGGGGGGGGGCGGGGAACTTAGGTATTAATTGGCTATGTAAAAATACTAGTTTGCACCTGGCAAGTTAGGTGTTGGTCCTTCTTGGAAACCTAGGAATATGATAAAGTTAAATTTAATTGGTGAATTATAGTTCACCAAACTTCCAGATAAGACAGCAATCTGAAATTATTCTAACAGCTCAGTCTCAATCCAACTGAGCATTTCATTATTTTAATATGTGTCAAGTTCTGCTTGTGCTTGGACTATATATTCCAATAGAGCAATTATCAAACTTTTGGTCTTAGGGGCCCTTTACACTCTGAAAAATTATTGAACACATCAAAGAATTTTTGTTAATGTGGATTATTATCTATCAATATTTATTCTATTAGAAATTAAAACTAATAAAAATTTAAATAGTTATTAATTCTTTAAAATAATAATAAAGCCATTACATCTTAACATAATATAGCTTTATGAAAGATAATTATTTTTCAAAAGAAAAAATTAGTGAGAAGAGTAATATTGTTTCATATATTTTTGCAAATCTCTTTATTGTTTGGTTTAATAGAAAACATCTGGATCCTCAAAGCAGCTCTGCATTCAATCTATTGTTATATATAGTTTTGGTTGAAGTATTCAACAAAAATCTAGCCTCACATACATATGTAGCTGGAAAATGGAGGAACATTTTAATAGACAAACATAGTATTTTTGTGAAAATAGTTCTGACCTTGTAGATCCACCCTCTGATAGGGTCTTGAGAATTTCCAGGGGTCCACAGTCCCCATTTTAGGAACCACTATTCTAGTATATCTGTGAATGTAGTCTGAGTGTACCCAAACAACAACTATAATGGTACAGGATAAACTAAGACCTAAAGTGATAACAAACATTCATCAAATTCCCAAGGTGATAATATAAAGGAAAATAGACAAATTAATAAGATTTCTTAGTCAATTTCAAAGAAATAAATTTAATGGAAATTTCATTACCACTTCAACTATGAGTAAATTAGAATTTTCTTATTATTTCTGTCTTTAAGAAAGTATCTGTTCTGACAGGGACAACTGCAGTCCTTCCATCCTTTCTCACTTAGTGTGACTCTTCTCCAAAGTCTTTTATAGAACTTCTACACTGATCCTTTCTAGAAACTTTCAATGTGCTGAAGGTCTGCCCCTAGGGATTTTTACATTTTGTGGTACCAATGAAGGGTGGAGGTTAATATTTTTTGCCCTTTCCACATCACCAACCCAACTCCTTTTCCAATTCTACACATGCTTGATGTTATTCCTTATGCTATGTCCTGAAAGTTTCCTACTCTTTTTGGACCCTACGTGTGTCTTTCCATTCCCCTTTATAATCCATATCCCTTTCCCCCCTTAATCCAGCATTTAAAATTATTCAACCTTAACAATGTTAAGGACAAGAAATAGGACAAGAATAATGTAATCTAGGAAAGAAAAACATGAAAATACTCTATAAAAGGCTTCACATGGAAGTTTAAATTCATAATTAACTGTGGTCCTATGACATTCCTTAGCAAACTGATTTAATTTGGCAGATGGAGCAATGTACATTAAAAACATACTAAAAGGCACCAAAAGACTAAAAAGTATATTTATCCCTTTTACATTTGCCTTTTAGGATCTTATTCCAAAACCCTGGAGAGCAATTTTGCTGATGTAAAGTAGTAAAAAATTGAATTTTGCAATTTTCTGTGAAAACATTTTAATATTGACCTAAAATAGTGTTATCTATTAAAACAATTTTTCATTGTACCTATCATATCTTCTTCCATATAGAAGAAGTGACTTCTTAAATAAGAAAAGGTAACTAAAAGCAGACAACTAAGTCTACTTAAGTGAAGGGAATTTTAACAAGAAAAACTTTATATTAATAAAGCCTGTTAGGGGCGGCTAGGTGGCGCAGTGAGTAAGAGCGCCGGCCTCGGAGTTTGGATGACCCGAGATCAGATCCGGCCTCAGAAAATGAGCACCCACGCATAAATCAAATGACTAGCCGTGTAACCTTGAGCAAGTTACTTAACCCCAATTGCTTTAAAAAAAAAAATAAAGCCTGTTTAGGTTATCTTTGTTTCTCCTAAGCTTTATTATAATACAGTATATACAATATACCACAGAAAATTAATAGGAACAATAATAATATAAATAACAACACTAAAAACATTAGAATTCATATTAGACACAGTAATAATTCTTTATTCCTGAGAACCATTTACCTCTTCTTAGTAGAGCAGTAGTAGACTACATATGTTGAATTTTGCATATGAACACATCAAACGATCAATCAAGAGACATTTATTAAGCACTTACTATGTGCCCAGCACTGTGATGGTTTCTAGTCATATCAAGACAAAGCTAAATTGTCACTGAGGTAAAAGGGTATACATTCTAACGAGTAAGATACCACATGTAGGTATATACAAAAAATGCATAGTAGTTACATAGTAACCTCTAAGGGGAAGGCTGGAAGGAGGTGTCAGTACTAAGAAAGGACTCCTACAGAAGATAACAGGAGCTGAGTTTTAAAAGGAAACAAGGAATTCCACATAAAAAAAGAAGGAAAAATGTCCAAGTATTTGGGGATAGTATGGAGACAGGAGATGGAGCACTGTGTGTAAGAATCAGCAAGAAGGCTTCTATGGTAGCACAGCATATGGAGGGAAATAATTTGTAAGGCAACTAGAGAGGAAGGAAAGGCACAGGGAGTAAAAAGTTTTAGATAAAAAAAATTATATTTGATCATAAAAGCAATAGGAAGCTGCTTAAGTTTATTGAGTTAGGGGGGAGGGATTGTGTGGTCAGAGCTATGCTTCAGGGAAATCTTTGTCAGCTATGTTGATGATGGATTGAAGTGGGAGAGACGTAAAGCAGGCTACATAGGTCTAGACAAATTCAATGATGACTAACTCTTAGAGCTACTGTGTGAGTGGAAAGAAGAAAACATATATTAAAGATGTGGAAATATAAATTGTAGATCATTGGACAGGTAAGATGAGTTGAGAGAATTGTGAGACTTGAGTGAACCACTGACTCCATGTTGTATAGCTCAGTTCCCTTTCTGTTCAGTTATGGGTATGTCTTGTGAGAAAGCTTTATTCAATTATAGGAATTGTGAGAAAATTGTATTGCATTGTTTGAACCTAGTCCTGAATGGCTGGGAAGCCGGATCACCCTGTTGCTTAGAGACCCTTAACTAAGGACCTAGAGTATACTTAACAGAGACCCAGTCAGATACAAAGTTTGATACAAGGAGCTTTCTTACAATAATACGTCTCAAGCAACCCATTTGTCTTATCTAAAAACTGGACCCTTAGTGGTCAATCAGTTACCGTTTCCTTGTTCCTTTAATCAAATATAGACACTAGAGGAAGGAAGTGGGGGGCTGGGAGCATTGGAGTGGGAAATATTTTTTCTAATTTCAAGGAATTGCACCTGTTCATTCTCCTCCTTCCTACTTGGAAAACCCCTAATCTTTATTCTAATTAGAAATCAATCAGACTACCTAATTTTGTTTTCTGCTTTATATCCTGTTAATTTTTTTAACGCATAAAAATCTTTCTCCCCTTGTATTCAGGGTCCAGTGCCAAGTTGAGGAGACCTGGTCCCAATTTGTTATAAAATTGGCATGCAATACTTAATAAATTCATATGCTCAGAAGAGCAATTCTTTGTTCCTTCAGTCATTTCAGATTCCACCAATCACAAAGTAAGAGTAATTGAGGATGAATTCAAGATTGTGAGCCTAGGTAAACCTGAAAGGATAGAGATGTCTTCAACCATAATGAAGAAGTTCAGGAGTCCAGTGAGTTTGAGGAAATAACTAATGAGTCCTATTTAGGGCATGTGATGAGTTTGAGATTCCTTAAAAACACCCAGTTCAAAATGTCCAATATAGAGTTCATGATGTGGGACTGGTACTCAGAGAGAAACCAGAACTGGTTATATAGACCTGGTAATCATCTGTATAGAAATAATAATTGCATCCTGGAATCTAAAGAGATCACCAAGTAAGAGAATATATTTTTTTTATTTTTTTTTTATCAGTCAACAAGCATTTATTTTTTTTTATTTTTTTTAAACAAATGCTTTATTAACTTCTGTTTTACATCATTCATTTCTGCCAGATTTTGAGTTACAATCATTTTCCCCCCATTATTCCCCTACCCAACCTCCCAAAATAGTAGTCCCACAAGATATCACTCCCTCCAATCTGCTCTCTCCCATACCTTCTCTCATACCCCCATCAACTTTTCCATTAGAGGAAGGTGAATCTTTGTGTCTCAATGCCTGCACATCTTATCTCCCTATTACAAGCAAAAGAGTATTAATAATAGTATTTATATATATTTGAAACATTTAATGTTACAACCTCGAATTTCAGATCCATTTCCTTCCTCCCTTGTCACCCATTCCTTCTTGGGAGATAAGTAATTCAGTATATGTTGTACATGTCTAGCTATGCAAAATATTATCATAGTAGATATATTGTACAAGGCTGCTTATAATTCCCTCCCACTTATCCCACCCCCCACCTGGTCCATTTCCTACATGATCCTGTCCCTCTTCTATAGTGGGTACTTCCAACCTCCCCTCACCCCAAGGATGCCCTCCCATCCATCATCCCTCCTCTCATCCCCCTTCTCCCTATCCTGCTGCAGGTTGAGATATCCCATTTAGTATGTATGTCATTTTCTCCCTGAACCAAATTCAATGTGAATGTGGTTTTGCCTTTTTAGCCTTCCTTATTCTCCCCCTCCTTTGTAACCACTTCCCCTTGCTTCTTCTACATGGGATAGTTTACCCTACCCTGTCTCTCCCCATCTCCTCTTGCCACTTTCCTCTCTCACCTCATAATTTCATCCCTTGAGTATTCTCCCTTCCCAACAAATTCAACCTATGCCCTCTATCCATATATAACTGTAACCATATACACACACATTCACATATGTATTCATATGACCACACCCCCTTCTTCCATTATTTTCATAGTGAGAAAGATATCATCAGTCACAGTTATTGCTTTTCCATATAGGAATGAAAATAGTTCAACTTTGATAAGTTCCTTTTGATTTCTTTTCCCTGATTACCTTCTCAGGCATCTCTTGCTTCTTGTGTCTGGATGTCAAATTTTCTATTCAATTCTGGTTTTTTCCTCAAGAATGCTTGAAAGTCCTCTATTCCACTGAATGACCATATTTTCCCCTGAAACAAAATACTCAGTTTTGCTGGGTAGGTGACCTTTGGGTTCAGTCCCAGATCTTTTGCCCTCTGGAATATCATATTCCATGCCCTTCAATCCCTCAGTGTAGAAGCTGCCAGGTCCTGGGCTATTCTGATTGTGTTTCCACAATATTGAAATTGTTTCTTCCTGGCTGCTTGTAGTATTTTCTCCTTGATCTGGGGATTCTGGAACCTGGCTATAATATTCCTGGGAGTTTTCTTTTTGGGATCTTTTTCAGGAGGTGATCTGTGGATTCTTTCAACCTCTATTTTGCCCTCTGGATCTAAAACATCAGGGCAGTTTTCCTTGAGAATTTCTTGAAGGGTGATTTCTAGGTTCTTTCTTTGATCATGGCTTTCAGGTAGTCCAATAATTTTTAAATTGTCTCTCCTGGATCTATTTTCCAGGTCAGTGGTTTTTCCCATGAGATATTTCACATTGCCTTCTAATCTTTCATTTGTTTGGCTCTGCTTAACAGCATCTTGATTTCTCATAAAGTCATTAGCTTCCATTTGCTCCAGTCTAACTCTGAAGGAATGAATCTCCTCAGTGAACTTTTGAGATTCTTTTTCCATCTGGCAAATTCGACTTTTTAAGGCATTCTTCTCCTCATTGCCTTTTGGGCCTCCTTTGCCATTTGAGTTAGTCTATTTTTTAAGGTGTTGTTTTCCTCAGTCAGGCTGTTGACCCTCATTTCATACTTTTCCTGCATCCTTCTCATTTCTCTTTGTAATTTTTCCTCCACTTCTCTTATTTGATTTTTAAAGTCCTTCTTAAGGTCCTCTATGGCCTGCAACCCGCTCATGTTTTCCCCTGGGGCTTTTGGAGCAGGACTTCTGACCTCACAGTCCTTTTCCTGCTCTGTGCCCCCAAAATAGGAGTCTAGGGTTGCATTTTTCTGTTTCCTTTGCCTTGGCATGTTGCCACTTAATTGCTTGACTTTTGGGCTTGTTGCTACACTATGGCTTTAAGGCCAGATAGAGGAATTTTCGTCCCGAACGTGTGGGGGGCAACTTCTGTTTCTGGCAAGCTGTAAACCCACCCACGACTTCCCCCCTAGATCACAATCCAGATCCAGGGAGGTTAAAGCAAGAGAGATTACCCCCCAAGACTGATCGATGGATCTCCCCACGATTTGTAGGCTGGGAGCTGGAGCCACCTCTGAAAACTACAAAATGGCGTGTCTCCTCAGTGGCTTCTAGCCCCCAGGGGAGGGAGCTGACGCATTCCCCAAATACAGGTCCCAAAGTCCATAGGACACCAACCTCTTACTTTGTCCTAGGCATGTCTATGTTGATAATTCTGGAGTCACCACAGCTCCTGGTGTTCTGGGGTTCCTCCAGCTGGCTGCTGGCCCTGCCGCCCTGGGGCTAAAACCTGGGCTCATGCGGACCTGGGCTTGGCTCGGCTCCTGCGCTCTGCGCGCTGCCAGGTCCCAGACCTCTGTGCTGGTCCTTCCGGTAGGGCTGCTGGGCTGTCCTCCGCGGGAGGTTAGCTTCTCTGTGTCGTTCTGTGGGTGCTGGGGTTCCAGAAGTTGTTCAGAGTCCCCTTTTACATAGTTTGGGGGGAATCTGGGGGTAGAGAGGCTTGGACAAGCTGTTTCTACTCTGCCATCTTGGCTCTCCAAGTAAGAGAATATAGAGAGAAAGGGGGGAGAGAGAGAAGCCTCCAGACAGAGATTTGATGTACACCCATGGCTAATAGCTGTGACCTACATGAAGATCCAGCAAAGAAGTTTAAAAGGGGTGGACTAATAGATAGAAAACCAAGAAAGAACAGTTTCAAGAAAACCCAAAGAGGTGAATGTATTCAGGATGACAGGATAATAAATAGTGCCAAATGCTACAAAAGTAAAGAATGGTAAAGATTGAGAAAGGGCCATTAGCCATTAAGAGACACTTGGTAACTGAAAAGAGTTGTTTCAGTTGAATAATTAGGTCAGAAGCCAAATTGTAGCTGGTTATGAGGAGATTCAGCAGAGAGGTGCTAAAGGTAGACATTTTCAAGGCATTTAATTGAGAAAGGGAGACCATAAGACAGTTGCTAGTGGGGATAATAAGATCTAGTAAAGGTTTTGTGTTTGGATTTTTTTTAAGTATGGAGGAGAATTTCGTGTGTTTTTAAGGATCAGGGAAAGATCCAGAATTGATGGAGATATGGAAAATTTGGGAAGATTTGAAGGAAAGGATCATAGACCAAAAGTTGGAGGGGTCTTCAGAGTACAACCCATTCATTTTACAAATGAGAAAATGAGGCACAGGATTCACCAAAGCCACACAGAGTTGGAGAAGAATGTTTTTTTTTTTTTTTCCATTGTACTATGCTAGTTCCTAGACATAAAGGCAAACTATTAGAGAAGACAGGAGGGACTTAGATTAAGTGTATGTGTTCAGGGGTTGACTATGGTGAAAAGAGACACTTCTTACTCAAAGTCTGGAGTAAAGAGGTAGATAGTGTGGAATAAAGGTAGGAGGAAGTGAAATAAAGAAATGAATAATGAGAGTACTTGTTGAATGGCCCAGTTTTCTCAAGACAGTCAAGATTCTCACCTCAGAGTTTGGAAGAAGTGCTATGGGAGGCTTGAGGAGAAAAGTAATGTATAAAACAACTGATTTCATGAATGAGATGGAGAATCAATTAGGAAAAAAAAGTAGAAGGATTGCTTGCAGCAAGCACTCAGTTAAAATTAGATAATAATATAATACTACACAGAGAGAGAGAGAAGGGGGGGGAGAGTGAGAGCAGAGGTGATGGCCTGGGGAAGTATTGAGAAGTGGAGGGAATGGAGTTCTTAGGGAGGACAAATTCTACATATAGTAAGAGAGAAAGATGTAATGCTAGATTATGGTCAGATAAAGCATTTGTAGAACATAGAAGTGAAGCATGTGGGATGGCAATATCAAAAGTATGTATGACCTTTCCTTTGTGTAGTGCTTTGTGGAGTAAAGGTATAAACATGAACACTGAATAGATTTTTTTTTTGGGGGGGGGGAAGGACATATGTTAAAAGTATTAAATTAGAAGGCCAGAATGTAGTTGGAGGAGAGAATAAAAGCCAGGACTAAAGTCACTGAGAAAGAAGAAAAAATGTCCTTGGGATTGGTAAATGATAGCCACGAAGATCTGGGTATGGTGATAAATTTGGATAGCATCAACCTCAGAAGGAAAAGTTGCTGGGTGATGGAATAAGGGGGAGGATCTGGATGAGCAATGGGGAGGTATTTGCACTCCTCCCATGAGTTAATAGGTACAGGTGGGAAGAAGACAAAGTTCACCAATACTTATGAGGGTGATCAGTGATTCAATGTCATCTAGAGTTGATCAAGTCCCAGAAAATGCCAAAATATGAAAAGAATACAAGAGGAAAATCTCTAAGATGAAAGAAAGTTTCTTAATTATAAAGCAAAAGTTTCAGGAGAAAAGGTGAGCATGTACAGAGTGGGACATTGGTAGATTGAGAGCTGAGATGGATAGGAAGGAGAACAGACATTGGAGAATAGGGATAGGGATTTGCTCTTCAGCTTTTAAGAATTCAATATCACAGAAGTGGGGAGAATTTGAGGGAACAGAGGTATGCTAACCAGTCTAAGTAGAATATTAGTGTATGGGAAGAGGTCTCTTTAACAGCAGCAGCAGTAGCAACAACAACAACAATAACAATAGCAGCAGCACTTATGTAACACTTTAAGGTTTGCAAAGTGCTTCACAAATATTAACTCATTTTGTCCTCAAGACAACCCTGGGAAGCAGGTGCTATTATTATCACCATTTTAGAGATAAAGAAACTAAAGTAGACCAAGGTTAAATGATTTGTTCAGGTGCACTTAACTAGTAAATATTTAAGACTGGATGTGAATTCAGGTTTTCCTGATTCCCCTTCCAGCATTCTAGTCACTAAAAATGGGTGATAGATATAGCTTTTCTGACTGTTTTGCTTGTTTACCTTTGTTTTAAGGGAGGGGTTGCTGAAGGTAAGTACTAGGAGTAAGAAAAGTAGTTTTGGAAGTGACAGCAGTATAAGATACTGTATAAGACAAAAATGAAGTAGTTTTTAAAATATGAAAAAAATACATAGAACCATCATGTGCTACACACTCAATGCTTGAGACTATTCATTTAATCAAATAAACAGGAGTGTGAGTGTGGTGGATTTGGGTTTTCTGAGGCTTCATTTTACCCAGTGAAATTACTTTTGTACATTTTCTGTCATATTTACGTACATTATAAGCCTGCAAACTATGTCTTCCATAAAAGAAAGGGAACACTAGACAAAGCGATGTGTTTTATAAAATGTTTCAAGTCCATAACTCCACTATAAAGAGTTTAAGCTACAAATCTTTTATCCCCAGTGATTCAAGTTGCAGAGAAGAGTATGGTGGGATTGAAGTGAGAGACTATGGGGAAAAAATAAAGATGACTGGAATTTGAGGGGACACTTCTGAAAAATGGAATCAAACGAAGGCACCCCAATAAGGACACTAGTTAACAACCTAAGATGAACTTGTATTTGTTTGTATTGAACCAAGGTGAAATCAGGCTTTGGAATAGATAGATTCAACCTAGATTCACTTATTTCTGATCTCAATCAATTTAGTTTTATTTGTTTAACTTTCACATGATATTTTGAAGTTAAAATCATATTTCTCTTCAATTGCCTTTTTTATTTTTTAAAATTGTTTACTTTGGTTCCATTTATGTTAACTCCTTTATCAGCTGATTCAATTCATCCATGCCCACGGAATACAGGTGAAACCAATTAAGACAAACGAATCACAGTTAAAAACAACAACAACAACAACAAAAACTAAACTTCTGCAGTCTCAGCAGCAAACAAAGGTAGTCACAATCTGCACTTGGTTTAATGTTCCATCTTCAATTAATTTTCTGAGGATTTGGTTCTTTATTGGTGAGATGGGATCATTAATGGACCCTTTCTACCTTAACTCCCCTGCTATGACAAAACATGGAACAATGGATCTTTTAAGTTTAAGAATTAACAAAGAATGAAAGAAATTATGTAATGGTTTGGCAGAATAGTATTTGTAATATAAAAAGAATTGTCAGAAAGGCAGGATCATTTAAACAGTTAAAGACTCACCTCTAAAGAAAAAATTTACCCATCTTAGTAAAGGTAGCTAAGAAATTTACATTCTCTTTTTAATGCCCTAACTTTTTATCATTTGGCTCTATATAAAAACAAACAAGAAAAAATTTTGTGGCATTTTCTACTGGGATTAGTACACCCTTTCTGCCTTCCTCCTCCCTCCTTCCCCTCCCCCACCCTTACCCTCATTAGGGTAGGCTAGTTTAGACTAGCATGCACAACTACCACCACCCCAAAGGCAAAGAAGCTGAATCCTGAACTAGATTGGCTCAGGGCTTAATGTTTAAGCTCTGCCCTTTGAAGGAATTACCTTCTAGGTGTATGCTCTTGACTTCCTGGTCACCTCAGGGCATAAAAATGCCACTTAGGTAAGTAAGGGGACTTTCAAATTTAGAAGAAGTCTCGAGACCAACAGAGCCTCTTTCAACCAGAGCTGCTAAACAGACAAGTTCCCATATGGAAATGACGGGGTCACTAGGCAAGCAAAGTACCCACCCTCTTTATGCCAGGATTAATCTACTTTTGTTAACTGCTGGATTACATAGTAATCACACATTCCCATCCACCTAACAGTCAAGCCAGACAATTTAGAAGCAAAGTCTTTTTTCCTCCTTTTTAACATAGATAATTCCAATTAGAAATTCTATGTGGTCAGGTCCAAAGATAAGCAGATAAACAGGGAAGGCTGACTGTGCAAAAGTGTCTAAATACTTGAATACTTCAAGGACCTGTGATTTCACTGCTAGGGTAGTCCTTATTACAACTGCTCTCCTATTTAGTAGATCTTCCAGAGACACTATGACAAAAAACTCATCACCATGTGGAAATCTCCCCAAACTTAGACTGAGGCTCAAAAAACATAATTACAGTTTGTCACCAAGTTCATTCACAAGGCTTTTCCAGCTTGGTAGGGGTTGCTAGATACTTAGTCCCCTGGTATAACCTTCAAAACCCCAGCATGACTTCCATACCATGATGAGATATCAAAATGAGGACTTTAAAGGTAGTATATGGGAGAACACCAATTAAATATTTAATGATATCATCTTTTACAAGATTTTACATACAGTGTGCTAGTTTCAGTCACTTGTATGTTGGACTTTTTTCTCCTGCTTAATAAAATTAAAGTTCATTTAAAAAATGGGTTACAAATTTACTTTCCAAGAGATCATTGAACAAAGAATGGATGTTGGATGATGAACTATTTTATAGTATTCTTTTTCTCCGTAAGAAAAGTTGATTGTTAGATAATTAACCTTGAAATCAATTAAAGAATTAATAATTCTCAGATAAATCCAATTTCTTGCCCTATATAACAAGAAATTGTTATTCAATATGTTTGCACTATGTGTACGTATCAAGAAATAGGATTCATTTAACAACTGTTCATTAATTATTTTATTTATCTGTCAGAAATACATATATTCTCTGAGATATAAGTAAGCATACAAATGTAAATGAACTGTGACCTCACATAGTGACAAATGAGTATGTTACTGATAATAACAGGTCTTAGTCTCAGACACTAAGAGCTTTGCTGAGAATCCCATTTCTTTTGTAACACTAAAATAAGAAATTAATACCACCATTGAAGGTCTTAGGTGTTGAAAGATAAGAATATTGTCATTTTATTGTGATTATTTGTCACAATAGCTAATAGCCTATCAGTCCTTTGACCTCTCATAGTGAAAATATTTAGTACAATATTTTTTTGACTAGTACGTCAAAGCAAATGGGAATCTTTTCCCAATAAGCATCCCTAAAAGAGAAAGTGTGAAATATAGGCAAGAATATTTCCATTCAATCAGACAGGTACCTCTCATATCTTCACTAGCTGTCTGGTGTCTACTTCCATATGTCTATTCCCATGTTCTGCTAGGAAAATATATTGAAGCAATAGAGCACCATAGAAAGAACAATGGATTTGGATTCAGTAGGCCTAGATTTCATTCCCACTACTGGTGCTACTGCCTGTGTGACACTGGACAAGTTATTTAACCTCCTTAGATCTCTGTTTCCTCATTTACCAAATAAGGGGGCAAGACTAGATAGCATCTGTCCCTTCCTGCTCTAGATCTGTGATGTTATGATTCTATGAATAAGCTTCCCAAGGTTTCAGAACATAGAATAGACTTTGTTTTTATTTAAACAATAAGAGACTGACATTTGAGCCTTTGCCCAGGCATCTCCCATGGTCAGCTTCTTTTTCTGTTCTACCTCTGACCCACTACAGGCACCAATACAGCATAGCACAGGGTAGTAGTGAAGGTAAGGACCTTGAGGATTCACTGGAAGGTCAAGACCTCTTCTCCCCTTTCCATTGGCCTCTACATCACCTCATCCTACCTCCATGGAATCCAAACTTATCCTTTCAATGTATATAGCCTTTGGCAGGTCCATAAAGCACAAGAATCAGGGTTTATCCTTGTGTGTTTTGAATGTCTTCTTGAAACAGTCTTTCCTTCATGACTTTCTCCAAGTCAGTGGTCCAGTGCTTTACTGTCACTGAATAGGCCTTTCTTGTCAAAGTTTAGCTGTCTTTCCAATGATGCTATATTACTGTACTATAACATGTATCTATCTATAACATGCACTATAACATGTATGTCTACTGCTCCTGGACAGTCACTTTTTTTTGCCACTTTCCCTGTCCTCAAGCTTAGTTTTGCTGTCCTCCTGTATTCCCTTCTCCTTCCCAGGGGATAGTATCAACTTTCAAGCAACTGGATCATGAAGGGATTATACTGAGACAGTATTACATCTCCTTTCATGTTTCCAGTGTCAGCGTGCTTCTAGTCATTTACAACTTTTCAACTCTTTCATGCTCAAGGTCTGAATACTTGAGGCCTCTTTAAAATCTACTTTTTACACACAGGTCCCACAGCCCTTCCTTAGACAAGAAATATCTCCTCTGGTTAAGAAAAGAAATGTTTCCTATTCAATAGTATCTATTTTTCTGCTTTGGAATGGCTCAGAGTGAGTCCATATCCATTTACCTCTTCCTTCCCCCAGGGGCTAGGCAGTGTGCCTCCTACCCACATTAGATTCTCCCACTGAGTTTTGGGCAGTTTGTTGACAGCAATCCAGTTCCCATTCCATTTGTCTATTCATTCCCATCTTCCTCTGCAGCAGGCCATGCAAGTTAGCTTAGAATTGTTTGAGAAAGCCCTGGAAAAGGGAGGGAGAAGGGTCAACCCACCCCAAGGAAATGACAAAGATTCATGTCCCTGTTACAAATATATACTGTAGCGTAAAAGAGTAATCAAACACAGGGATTATCAACTATGGGGTCACAAGAGAAATCAATGTGATGCTGTCTTTTCTTATATAAGCCTGCTCTCCTATAAATTACTATAAATCCAGAACAGTACCCAACGGGAAGTGACTGATCTCAGGGCTCTTACTATAGCTAGGGAAGAAAAAACTCCATATCTCATAAACTGACAAAATTCCTCCTGTGCGCAAGGCATTCTTCCCTTCCTTTACATTCTTAAATACCAACCCATTATAAATATCAAAATAACCAACATAAGCAAAACTTATTTTGAAAACTCTCCATTTTCCTCTAGACTCCCTTACATTTGAATAAAACACTTCTTTCTGTGTTTGTCTATGTTTAAATTGCCTATATAAATTCCTAGTAATAAGTAGAACCATATTTTCTGGATTTGTATGAAAAGCAACTAGTGTGATTCCATATTTATAGTCATCCAATAAATAACATTTGTTTGACAGCTGAAAGTACACATTAATCTTTGCATTGCTAAATCTTAGTTTTATTTAGATATGAGGTAATGTGCAAATTTTAGACCATAAATTTTTTGAAGTGGTTATGATGAATTTACAATTGACCTTTCTCCAAATATATAATGCAATGCTACATCTGCAGCACATTCAGGATATCCATAATGACATGCTTATTTTCTTATCCTCACAACAAAGTAGTGTAGATAAGAATAGCTATGAATTCTATAATGAATACAGAGGATAACATCAACAATGGTATTAAAAATTGAGTAGGCTGAAGAGTTAGAAGGAATATTGTTAGATTCAAAAAATTTGACTCTCTTCATAACAATACTTCAATAAATTCCAAGTACAAGGTTTACTCATAAGCTTTCTGTCTGAGAACAAAGTACTTTGTGATTATCGTTTTCCAGGTTATATCATATTTTTAATTTGGTTATACAATAGTTTTTTTCCATTATGATAATGATCTATTCAAGGTTAAGGATGAAAAGACAAATGAATGGATTATTAAAATAACTGACATATCTTAATCAAAATTAATTTTTATTTTGTTAGCTTCTTTTTACTATGCCTTTAGTTAAAATTTAAAAAGTCTTCCTAGCAAATAATTTCATTATATAAGTAGAACAAAAACTCCTTTAGTGATATTTCTAAAAATAACAAATTAACCCAGGCAGATAGCATTTACTTTTAAAGTATGCTACAATCCTAGGAGGTCATTTTTCCAATTTAAAAACTGTAAGAAGCCCGAATCATTTGAGTTAGTCCTCTGAAGATAAATGCATATGTGCGTATACATGTATACATATATTATCTGTTTATTTCTGTTTATTTATTTATTTGGGAAATATAATTATGGGTGTTAAGAAAGGTCAAAGTCTATTCGTCTACCCCTCATCTGGAGCAGCACCAATCTCATGCTTTACAGTGCACTGAGTGAATATAACCCAAGAGGTAAAACAGATACAACTTCTCTCACTGCTAGGATATACCAGGTCTTCATAAAGTTCTTTTGCAACTTTAATTTTTGCTTCTAATGTATACATGGTTATCACTTGAAAAAATGCAATTGATTGAATTTTGATACATTTCAATTGCAATGTCCAGATTTGGACTCTTTCATATTATTAATTTTCATTTTCCAGTTGATTATTAATATTCTCTACTTGCTATGCTACTTCCTCAATTGCACTGATGATACTGGCCCTAGCTTCTTGGTTAATTTTTTAAATGAATATAAATTGGTCATTTACAGGTTGCTTTCACCATGCAGACAGCCAGAATTATTCAAGTTTACAAGTATATACATCTTTACAATTAGACTATATAGTATACACACTAAATATAGACTAAGAATGTACTTGAATTCAAGAAAATCACACATTATTAACCATTAGTTTCAGATAAACATTAGAGTGTAGGTTGAGGGTATGGAGATTAGGTTATGAAATACAAATTATCTATGTCAGAAATCAGAGTTATAAAAGATATTAAAGTATAGAAGTGAAAGAATTAATGTTTTTGCAAAATAATTTTCTTCCCTGCACCCTCCACCCCCAAGACAACACTGAATTATTTTCAAGAGGGTCCTATATCATAGCAATCCATAATATTTGTAAAGCCTTTTCTTAAACACTTGGATAAAAATATACACTGTTCATGTAAAAGTTGTTATAGATAAGATTGCATTCACTTGTAGTCATTTTCACAACATGCTTATGATAAAAGAACAAGCAAAATTGACATCCCAATCCTAAGGGTTTTATAATACATCAAGTACTACACAGAAACACACAAACTAATCTATAAGTGGGTATTCATACCGTCATAAATCCATCCAGCAAACCTGAATCGGGCTTAGGAGGTGCCTGCAGTCGTTCCATTGACCACTTTTCAATAATAGACGAGACTTGACTATTTTCAGTATTTAAGATTCTGAACCCTGTCATGTTAACACCACTGTATCGGTAGGGTTCCACATCAAGAGCAAAGAGATCCTGATAGAAAGGGAAAAAAAAGAAGATGGGTAAATTGTTATTTTAAACAAAGATTCTTAACTAATCTGAACTATTAACCAAAATTCAGGTATTTGAATTTTTCTTAAAGAAAAATACTGAATGTTTGCCAAGGGAGGGGACAAAGAAAGGCATATGAAATGGAGCCATACCACCTCTGAACACCTGGAGATCAATTCACATCTGCCCAAAAGTATATGTCTTAGGAAAATTTTCCATACATGTATGTCTAGATAGATAGACAGATATACAAAAAGACAAACAGAGAATTTTCTGGGTGCATTCAATGTTATGGGTCCAAAGTATGTATCCTAACTAAGCTATTAATTCACAAAAGACAGGGGCTGTCTGTTTAGTTCTCATGTAAATCAGTTATTTCAACTAACTCAACTATTATAGGGACATATGCTTTTTGGCAGAAATGTGTAATGGACAACAATGGACTTGGAATCAGGTAAACCCTGGATTCAAATCCCTCCTCAGATACCAGCTGTGTGAACCCTCAGCAAGTTTCTTATTCCCTTATTTCCTTTTGTTTCTTTATTTATAAATTAGAAGGGTTAAGTCTGATGACCTCTCAGGTTCCTTCCACCTCTGAATATAGAATCCAATGATCCTAATACTTTACTAAATACTTTAATGATGACTAATATTATGGCATCACTAGGTCTGGGAACTCTGTAAGAGAATGGCTATAAAACCACAGATTTGTGAGACATTAATGAACAAAAAGGTTATTCACTATCCCTTTTCCTACACACTTTGCATTTTCTACTTCTGCTACTCTTGTGTGCCATATGATGAGTTCAAATGCCTATTGTTGCCATCACATGTTTCTAACAAATGGGTGTCACCAAAAAGACTTGAGTCCTGGTGTCCCAACCAATCCTTGAAATTTTCAATCAGAACTCTAGCCTCCATGTAGCACTTTAGCCCCTTGCCCCAAACCAACACTAGATGCATTTTCTTATCTTGGTATTCATGTTTCTTGGGCTAGCAATAGGTATTGTCCTATTCCGTTGATGTCTTAACTCCAACCATGAAAACTGGAGACTGGTAAGGTCAAAAAATAAGGAAGCTAATAATCTAAATCCTGACAATAGCAATTTGATATTGCTGTTTTTCAGACTCCTAAAAATGAACAGAAGCCTATTCCCAGATCTTATGGGTACTGTTGGGAACCAGAACATGAAACTAGGATGCTAGCATGAGGATAAGGATGGGAACTGGAACCACACCACTTAGGCTGGACTAGGTCACAGACAAGATCATGGACAGAATCAATGGCACCTGAAGTCAGCCAGTACAGTCTTCAGTATAAGCAGCAAGAATGGTTGGGAACTTAAGCCAGCTTGGTTAATTGTCAAATTAGGTGGCTGATAGAGATAATAGTCAAATAAAAAGATATCTGAAAGGAGGCATTCTGTAAATACAGTTAAATTTAAAATCATCCCAATATATATCTTAAAACATGTCAAATTTCCTATATGCTTCATTGTTCTCTTCTGCTATACAATTAAGGTACAACTTCGGCAATTTACTTGACCCATTCAAAAATTCATTCTAATAACAACTGGAGATACAGACATAGATTATGAAAAATGCTACAAAAAATGTTTCAGAGCACTCAAAAAATAATCTAAAAGAAGAAATTAAGAAAAATTTTTGCATGCCCAGTTACAAATGTGGACAATGCTTTATCATTTTCTAGTTTTAAATATGATAACAGAGCTAAATCTATATAGTACTTTAAGGTTTGCAAAGCACTTTGCAAACTGAACAGATGAGATGGTAAACATTGTATGATAAGTTCATTATCTTATCATATCCAGTTGTTATTTCCATTCAGATGTCATATTTGCAATACACATGGACCTCAGTTTCCTCAGACAGATGACACAGCAGGTGGAGCACTGGATAAGCAACCAGGAAGATCTGAATTCAAATCCTCAGATACTCACTAGCTGTATGACCCTGTATAACTCAGACTCATTTTTCTCATCTATAAATAAATCTGATAATAGCCATGCCCCTACCCCGGGTTATAAGAATAAAATAAGATAACATTTATAAGCACTTTAAAAACTAAATTCCTATTTAAATTCTAACTCTTGTTATCTGTGAAGCGGAGAAGTTATATTAGATCTCTAAGATCCTACATAATTCTAAAATCATAGAATCTAAAAATAAATCTAATTAATTAATAAATTTGTGTTTGTAAAAAAATAGTAAATATCGGTTAAAAACTCATTTCATTAATTATCTAAGAAATTATTTTAATTATCACTATATAATTCGTTACTACCAACTTTCCGAGTTAAGTAATGTTATTAAAAACAAATATGATATATTTCTACTCGGCTTTAGAAATGATTAATAAATCAAATCTGAAATTCTGAAAGATGGTTCACTTTGCTGTAAGATCAAAGCTCTTCTTTCCTTTTTATTGTACAAATCTATCTTCCTTTGATATCAGTGACCCACCTATTCGTGTCATTTTGAATGCAATAAGAAAAACTACAAATTATAGCAATAAACCAATCAATATTTATTGAGTGTATAGGATATGTAATGCATTGCCTGAAGGGTGTGGAAGATACAAAGAAGGTAAGACATGGTCCTTGTCTTTTAAGTTTACCATTTCACTGGGCAGTATGGCAGGTACATATAAAAAACACAAGACTCTGTTATGATAAGCACTGTGCAAGAGGACTGAATAATAAACACTATCAATTCAGAGAAAGGAGAAAACATTGTGAGCTGGGGTGGTCAGACAAGGCTTCAGATAAAAGAGGCAAAATTTGAACTGAATCTGAAAGCACTGGTGAAATTTTATTTGTATTACAGGTTGAGTAAAGGCCTGGCAGTAGGAAAGGCTAAGGCAATTCAAAGAAGAGGGAACAAGGCAGTTTAGATGGAGAAGGTTTATGCAGGAGAGTAGTAAGAAACAAACCAGACAAGATAAACTGAAGTTAGACTCTATGGGGTCTTGAATACTACAGAGTTTGGGTTTTTCTCCTGTAGATCAAAAGTGCCAGTTCTTAAAATAAAGCATCATTTGATCTTTGGGGTTGCTGTGGTGTTGCTAATAAAGACAGTTCACTGATCACTAGAGGACCAGTGGCCCACTATGTTCTTTCTCCCATAAGCACAAGGTTATTACATCAAATTGCTTATATATCCACTAGGTCAGGTTTCAAGATTTACTGGTTGCTAGCTATTGATTGGAAGAATTTTTCTACGCAATGGGAGACACAGAAGGTTTTTTTGTACTGGAGAGTAGCATGATAAAGATGAAAGAATTACAGGAAAGGAAGAGAATGGAGGCAGGGAAGCCAATTAAAGAGAATTATGATAATATAGTCAAACTTAATGAGAACTTGAAGTAGTGTGGTATTCATTGAAACTAAAAAGGCACAGATCTTAAAGATAGTTTGAAGAAAGAATTGACATAATTTAGTGACATCACTGAGTATGGGGTGGGAAAGAACATGATAAAGTAGGAATTAATGATGACTCAGACGTTTTGAACCTCAATGAATAGGTAAACCACTGACATAAAAACAATACAGGCATAATTTGGATATAATGCAGGTTTAGTTCCAGACTGGACCACCACAATAAAGCAACTATTGCAATAAAGTGAGTCATATGGCTTTTTTTTTTGTTTCCCAGTGCATATAAAAGTTATGCTTACACTATACTGTAGTCTTTTAAGTATGCAATAGTATTATGTCTAAAAAAAGTATATACCTTAGTTTAAAAAACACTATTGCTTTAAAAAAATCATAATCAAAATTTGCATTTCCTCTGGGTGGAGCCAAGATGGCAGAGTAGAAACAGCACATCCAAGGCATTCTCCTCCCAGATTACCTCCAAACTATGTAAAAAGGGACTCTGAACAACTTCTGGAGCCCCAGCACCCACAGAACAACACGGAGAAGCTAACTTCCTGCTGAGGACAGCCCAGCAGCCCTGCAGGAAGGACCAGCGCAGTGCTCTAGGAGCCAGCAATGCAGCACGCAGTGCATGGAGAGCTGAGCCCAGGTCTGCCTGAGCCACAGTTTTAGCCCCAGGGCGGCCGGGCCAGCAGCTGGCTGGAGGGACCCCAGAACACCAGCAGCTGTGGAGATTCCAGAATTATCAACACAGACATGCCCAGGACAAAGTGAGAGGTTAGTGCCCTATGGACTTTGGGACCAGTATTTAGAGAACTCATCGGCTTCCTCCCCTGGGGGCTAGAAGTCACTAAGGAGACATGCCATTTTGTAGTTTTCAGTGGCAGCTCCAGCTCCTGGCCTGCAAACTGTAGGGAGATCCAGTGATCAGTCTTGGGGGGTAATCACTCTTGCTTTAACCTCCCTGGATCTGGATTGTGGTCTGGGGGGGGAGGGAAGGTCATGGGGTGGATATCCAGCTGGCCAGAAACAGAAGTTGTCCCCCCACACTTTCGGGACGGAAGCTCCCCTGTCTGGTGGCAGAGTCATACTGTGGCAACAAACCCAAAAGTCGAGTAATTAAGTGGCAACATGCCAAGGCAAAGGAAACAAATTAAACAGAAAAATGCAACATTAAACTCCTATTTTGGGGGCAAAGAGGATCGAAGCATAGAATAGGAGGAGGACTGTGAGGTCAGAAATCCTGCTCCAAAAGCCCCAAAGGAAAATATGAGCGGGTTACAGGCCATAGAGGACATTAAGAAGGACTTTAAAAATCAAATAAGAGAAGTGGAGGAAAAATTGGGAAGAGAAATGAGAAGGATGCAGGAAAAGTATGAAATGAGGGTCAACAGCCTGACTGAGGAAAACAACACCTTAAAAATAGACTAACTCAAATAGCAAAGGAGGCCCAAAAGGGCAATGAGGAGAAGAATGCCTTAAAAAGCTGAATTTGCCAGATGGAAAAAGAATCTCAAAAGCTCACTGAGGAGATTCATTCCTTCAGAGTTAGACTGGAGCAAATGGAAGCTAATGACTTTATGAGAAATCAAGATGCTGTTAAGCAGATCCAAACAAATGAAAGATTATTAGAAGGCAATGTGAAATATCTCATGGGAAAAACCACTGACCTGGAAAATAGATCCAGGAGAGACAATTTAAAAATTATTGGACTACCTGAAAGCCATGATCAAAGAAAGAACCTAGAAACCACCCTTCAAGAAATTCTCAAGGAAAATTGCCCTGATGTTTTAGATCCAGAGGGCAAAATAGAGGTTGAAAGAATCCACCGATCACCTCCTGAAAAAGATCCCAAAAAGAAAACTCCCAGGAATATTATAGCCAGGTTCCAAAATCCCCAGATCAAGGAGAAAATACTACAAGCAGCCAGGAAGAAACAATTTCAATATTGTGGAAACACAATCAGAATAGCATAGGACCTGGCAGCTTCTACACTGAGGGACTGAAGGGCATGGAATATGATATTCCAGAGGGCAAAAGATCTGGGACTGAACCCAAGGGTCACCTACCCAGCAAAACTGAGTATTTTGTTTCAGGGGAAAATATGGTCATTCAGTGGAATAGAGGACTTTCAAGCATTCTTGAGGAAAAAACCAGAGTTGTAGAAAATTTGACATCCAGACATAAGAAGCAAGAGATTCCTGAGAAGGTAATCAGGGAAAAGAAATCAAAAGGAACTTATCAAAGTTGACCTATTTATATTCCTACATGGAAAAACAATAACTGTGACTGATGAAACCTTTCTCAGTATGAAAATAATGGAAGAAGGGTATATGGTCATATGAATACATATGTGAATGTGTGTATATATGTTTACAGTTATACATGGATAGAGGGCATAGGTTGAATTTGTTGGGAAGGGATGATACTTAAGGGGTGAAATTATGAGGTGAGAGAGGAAAGTGGCAAGAGGAGATGGGGAGAGACAGGGTAGGGTAAACTATCTCATGTAGAAGAATCAAGGGGAAGTGGTTGAAGGGGAGGGGAAGAATAGGAAGGCAAAAAGGCAAAACCACATTCTCATTGAATTTGGTTCTGGGAGAGAATGACATACATACTAGATGGGATATCTCAACCTGCAGCAGGATAGGGGGAAGGGGGATGAGAGGAGGGATGATGGATGGGAGGGCATCCTTGGGGGGAGGGGAGGTTGGAAGTACCCACTATAGAAAAGGGACAGGATCAGGTAGGGAATGGACCAGGTGGGGGGTGGGTGGGTGGGAGGGAATTATAAACAGCCTTGTCCAATATATCTACTATGGTAATATTTTGCATAGCTATACATGTACAATACATACTGAATTACTTATCTTCCCAGAGGGAATGGGTGGCAAGGGAGGTAGGGAATGGATCTGAAATTCGAGGTCTTAAAATCAAATGTTTCAAATATAATAAATAATAGTATTTATAATACTATTATCAATACTCTTTTGCACGTAATTGGGAGATAAGATGTGCAGTCATTGGGGCACAGAGATTTACCTTGCTCTAATGGAAAAGTCAAAGAGGGTATGGGAGACGATATGGGAGAGAGCAGATTGGAGGAAGGGATATCTTGTGGGACTGCTATTCTGGGATGGTTGGTAGGGGAAAACGGGGGAAAATTGTAACTAAAATAAAATTAAAATTAAAAAAATAAATTTGCATTTCCATTACAAAGACCATCACAGAGGGTGAGCAAGACCTGCATCCATATTAGGGGTCTCAGACACAGTTAATGCTTCCTTATTCTTAAAACCAATTGTACTTCATTGTTGATCATGAAAGCATCTCCAAATTTCATTCTAGTTAATTATTTTTTTCTACTGAATGATTTTTTTCATTGTCACTTGCAAATAAAATGTCAATAAAACATATGCAAATTGCAAAAAAAAATCATAATCATCATCTAAGCCTCTAGCAAGTTGTAATATGTTTGCTGGTGGAGGGTCTTGCCTCAGTGTTGATGGCTGCTGACTACTCAGGCCTGTGCTTGCAGAAAGTTGAGGTGACTGTAGCAATTTCTTAAAACAACAATGAGGAGGTAGCTAGGTATCACAGTGAATAGAGCACCAGCCATGGAGTCAGGAGGACCTGAGTTCAAATCCAGCCTCAGACACTTAACACAAAAACTAGCCATGTGACCTTGGGCAAGCCACTTAACCCCAATTTTTTTGTTGTTTTTTAATTGTTTTTTTTTGTTTTGTTTTTTTTATTGTTTTTAATTTTGTTGTTAATTGTCCTAACTTCAATATTATTGTATCTCAGAGAATAGGGAGGTATGAGGAATGGGAAAGAGATGGAGGAATGGCTGGTTGGTGAAGCAGTCAGAACACACGTAACAATTATCAATTAAGTTTGCCTTCCTATATGGATGTGATTTATGGTTCCCCAAAACAATTACAATTACAATCAAATTTTTTCACAGCATGACTAATGTGAAAATATGTTTAATAGGATTGTACATGTATAGCCTATATCAGATTGCATGCCATTTTATGGCGGGGGGAGAGAAAGGAGGGAGGAAACTTAGAACTCAAAATTTTATAAAAGTGAATGTTGAAAACTAAAACTAAATTCTTTTAAAAATAGTAATATCAAACATCACTAGCCATAGATCACTACAACAGATATAACAATAATGAAAAAAATTGAAATACTGTGAGAATTACCAAGATGTGAAACAGAGACACAATGTGAGTACATGCTCTTGGAAAAATGGTGCCAAAAGACTTGTTTGGTGTAGGTTTGCCACAACCTTTCAATATGTAAAACAAACAAAAAAATAAAAAAGCTCATGATAACTGCAAAGTGCAATAAACAAAATGCACTAAAACAAGGTATACATATAAGTAACGAGGAGGAGCTACTTCAGAAGGAAAATGATTCATTTAGTTGGACAAGGACTTATTAAGGACCACTATGTATATGACACTGTGAAAGGTGCTGGGGGCACAGATACAAAATAGAACAATGGTCACTGTTCCAAAAAGAGTTTTAGGCATCCAGAGTCTGAAGTAAAAATGTCCAGAAGGTCCTTGAAAATATAGAAATAGAAACTAAGAGAAAGGTAAGATAAAATCTGGAGAGATTTTTCTCATAGATGTGATAGTTGAAGCTGTGAGAATAAACAAGTTCTTTAAGACTGAGAACCTAAAGAGAGAAGAACAGAGAACAAAAGACTGAACCTTGTGAAATGCCAACATTGTCATGGCAGGAGGAAAAGGGGGTGAGTAAAAGAGGCAGAGAGGGCAAAGTTATGGGAGGAAAATCTATATTGTACAATATCATGGAAACCAAAGGCAGGAAGGCTTTAAAGAAAGTGGTTGCCAGCGTCAGAAGCTATACAGAGGTCAAAAAGGATGAGTGAGGAAAAATCCTTTAGAGCTGGTGCATAGAAAGCCATGGAAGACTAGCTTCCATAATTTCAATAGAGCACTGAGCTGGATACCAGATTGCAACAGGTGAAGGAGGGAAGAAGCAGCAGTAGTGAGGAAGTAGAGATTTCTAAACCTAACTGGATTTCTAACTACTCATTCAATTAATTTAGTTATGATACCATGATGACAAACAAATCCTTTTTAATTAAGAAGAAACAAAAAAAGGCTGAGTATAACTTTTAAAGCATGTTGTAAAAAGGGGTTAAAATTGCAAATACCTTTGAGTACTGATTCAAATAGCTTCATGTTAGTAGGATATAAGTGCAAAATATGAACGAGTTGAGATTGAATCTAACAGTCTTATTCAATCTTATTAGTGTTAAAGGATTTTTTTTTCTCACAGATAAACAGATCTTTAAGATGGTTTCTACTGAAACTTTTCTCAAGTATTACTCACAGAAATGGAAAAATACAGTTGCCTAACCAAGGTTTACTACAGAAATGTTAATACAAATTGCAGTGGAAGCCTGAGAGTGATTTTAAAGTAGCCATCAGCAGGCAAGGACTGTCAGGTTGTCTTTAATGCAGCTTTTAACCTCTGGTACTTTGAAGCAAAATATACTTTGAAGCAAGTAACTTAATGTGCGACCGTCCGTCCTCTGGATATTTTGTTAATCTGATCAAGCCCTTGTAAAGAAAAACACTTTAGCTTCTTGTGTTCTTATGTTCCCATGGACTCCATGAATCAGTGATACAAAATTAGTCCCTTGTTGCACTGAATATTCCTATTTCAGCAGTAATGAAAGAAAGAATGGATGCATATTTTAAAGGTATCCATTTATCAGAGTAGCACTTCAACAACAACAACAACAACAACAACAACAAATTGTGCCCCAATGGCCCAGCAAAATAAACAAATACAATAAATATATTCACTGGGAACGAAAATCTGCAATGCTATTATTTTAAAATCAGTAGTTTACCATTAAGATTTCTAAGTTTCCCCTGATGCTAGTTGATATCACCAACTCTTAAATTTTCATTTAAAAAAAGACAAAATATTTCTACAAAAATACCATGTGTCACATTTCTTATATTTCATTTGAAAGACTATTTCTCATGATCAAATTATAACAATGAATGTTACTGCTACTTAAACAAAAGAAAGACCTTTTGCCATCATCTTTCTGCTTTAATAAAATACTTACCAGTGTAGTAAAGATATAATGATAATACTCGGTCATCATTCCCATAGCTAATGCCTAAGAGAGAAACAAAAATTTAATTACTGAAAGGTCACATAATATGTAAGTGTGTGGTTTATGACAAGTAAGAACAAAACAGTTAATTCAACTGGAATCCAATCTACTGTTTTTGAGTTACACTAAAATCAGGTCAAGCAAATCACTTCTCAGCAGTTAAAAGAGATTAATAACTATTATAGGAATTTATGAACCAGATCATCTGGTAGAAAGATTACTATTAGAATGTTGGCTGTTTTTAAGTCTATAGCTTTACATATTAATGAAATCATTATGATGCCATGCAAACCCTGAAATCAGGATGTCTTAGTTCATTGTCTTCACGATGTCTTCACGAAAAATAAAATAAAATAATAAAATATCTAAATGAAGAACACGATTTTTTTTTTCTTTTTGGAGAGGGGAAAGCAGGGCAGTTGGGGTTAAGTGACTTGCCCAAGGTCACATGGCTAGGAAGTGTTGTGTTTGAGTACAGATTTAAACTCAGGTCCTCCTGATTCCAGGGCCAGTGCTCTATTCACTGTACCACCTAGCCACCCCTAAAGAGCACCATTTCATTTAGAAAAGTAGTGTTATACAATTATTTAAATGCCAGAAAAACAAAAAAAAGCCCTCATGTCTAGCCATTTAACATTTCCTTAGCAGTAATGGAGCAGATTCAATTTCACTACCATTATTCAAAAAGGACAGATAATTAAAAGTATCATTTCCAGTCTTCATAATTTCTAAATAGTGAATTATGTTTTAATTCCACATTCTTAAAATTCCCATGAATTAGTTGAAGTATCCACAACAAGAGGAAACTATGTCTTTTCCTCATTCTGTACATTCCTTACAAATACTTGGGGAGTATATTCCCAAAGGTATTCATTTAAGCTGCTAATGATTACTAAATTCAGTTTTACATGTAGGGAAGACATCATGAAGTAGAAACAGGTGCTTTCACAAGGGACTGGTACATTTCTGCAAGATTGTTATCTCTCTATTCTCATCTGTTGAACAGTTTCCACAGTACCACTGCCAAAAACAACTTACCTTATGATTGGAAGGGCAAGAATACCCTATTTCCCATTAACTAATGAGAAAAGATAAAGCCCATGCTTTGATTATGTGGAATGTGTGGTTTGGGAAAGGAAATATTTAGAGGGATTCTAGATGGGAAGTGAGGGTATTTTGTGCATGGAGTAGAAAGAAATGTTTTCTAGGGGCTAATGAAAAATGGTGCTGAGAGAAGGGAGGAGGAAAGACATTTATGTGCCAAGAACCTACTGATTCCATGACTAAATCTCTAGGAAACAAATTCTAGTAAGGATAGTGACTATAAGTTAATAGAACTGTGTAAACATTTTGCTTTTCAACCATTACAGCAAAATTAACAACATCAAGTGTTTAGAGCTGTATGTTTGACTGGATATATATTATGTTGCTGTCAAAACTGTTGGAAAAAAAACTCAAATGATGGTAATTAGTTGATGCTAAACTACATGTATATAAGCTAGTTTTAGATAATACACAAGGCTCTACTGGAGACTACCCTCTTAGTACAGCTGGGCAAAGACATTTAGGTAACGTTATAAAAGGTACTACATTAAATTTAAATATGTAAGAGGAAAAAAATTCTCACAAATGTAGACACTTGTATCAGAGAATTTTGGAGAATTATCATACCTAAGTAAATAAGTGAAGAAGAATTGACTGTTTGGTTAGAATGTGAAGGGGAGATAAAATGGCAGAAAAGCTTGATTTAAATCTTCATTGAAAGAATGCAGGATAGGGGGCAGAGCCAAGATGGCAGAGTAGAAACAGCACATCCAAGGCATTCTCCTCCCAAATTACCTCCAAACTATGTAAAAGGGGACTCTGAACAACTTCTGGAGCCCCCGCACCCACAGAACAACACGGAGAAGCTAACTTCCTGCTGAGGACAGCCCAGCAGCCCTGCAGGAAGGACCAGCGCAGTGCTCTAGGAGCCAGCAATGCAGCACGCAGTGCATGGAGAGCTGAGCCCAGGTCTGCCTGAGCCACAGTTTTAGCCCCAGGGCGGCCGGGCCAGCAGCTGGCTGGAGGGACCCCAGAACACCAGCAGCTGTGGAGATTCCAGAATTATCAACACAGACATGCCCAGGACAAAGTGAGAGGTTAGTGCCCTATGGACTTTGGGACCAGTATTTAGAGAACTCATCGGCTTCCTCCCCTGGGGGCTAGAAGTCACTAAGGAGACATGCCATTTTGTAGTTTTCAGTGGCAGCTCCAGCTCCTGGCCTGCAAACTGTAGGGAGATCCAGTGATCAGTCTTGGGGGGTAATCACTCTTGCTTTAACCTCCCTGGATCTGGATTGTGGTCTGGGGGGGGAGGGAAGGTCATGGGGTGGATATCCAGCTGGCCAGAAACAGAAGTTGTCCCCCCACACTTTCGGGACGGAAGCTCCCCTGTCTGGTGGCAGAGTCATACTGTGGCAACAAACCCAAAAGTCGAGTAATTAAGTGGCAACATGCCAAGGCAAAGGAAACAAATTAAACAGAAAAATGCAACATTAAACTCCTATTTTGGGGGCAAAGAGGATCGAAGCATAGAACAGGAGGAGGGCTGTGAGGTCAGAAATCCTGCTCCAAAAGCCCCAAAGGAAAATATGAGTGGGTTACAGGCCATAGAGGACATTAAGAAGGACTTTAAAAATCAAATAAGAGAAGTGGAGGAAAAATTGGGAAGAGAAATGAGAAGGATGCAGGAAAAGTATGAAATGAGGGTCAACAGCCTGACTGAGGAAAACAACACCTTAAAAATGGACTAACTCAAATGGCAAAGGAGGCCCAAAAGGGCAATGAGGACAAGAATGCCTTAAAAAGCTGAATTTGCCAGATGGAAAAAGAATCTCAAAAGCTCACTGAAGAGATTCATTCCTTCAGAGTTAGACTGGAGCAAATGGAAGCTAATGACTTTATGAGAAATCAAGATGCTGTTAAGCAGATCCAAACAAATGAAAGATTCATTAGAAGGCAATGTGAAATATCTCATGGGAAAAACCACTGTCCTGGAAAATAGATCCAGGAGAGACAATTTAAAAATTATTGGACTACCTGAAAGCCATGATCAAAGAAAGAACCTAGAAATCACCCTTCAAGAAATTCTCAAGGAAAACTGTCCTGATGTTTTAGTTCCAGAGGGCAAAATAGAGGTTGAAAGAATCCACCAATCACCTCCTGAAAAAGATCCCAAAAAGAAAACTCCCAGGAATATTATAGCCAGGTTCCAAAATCCCCAGATCAAGGAGAAAATACTACAAGCAGCCAGGAAGAAACAATTTCAATATTGTGGAAACACAATCAGATTAGCATGGGACCTGGCAGCTTCTACACTGAGGGACTGAAGGGCATGGAATATGATATTCCAGAGGGCAAAAGATCTGGGACTGAACCCAACGGTCACCTACCCAGCAAAACTGAGTATTTTGTTTCAGGGGAAAATATGGTCATTCAGTGGAACAGAGGACTTTCAAGCAGTCTTGAGGAAAAAACCAGAGTTGAACAGAACATTTGACATCCAGACATAAGAAGCAAGAGATTCCTGAGAAGGTAATCAGGGAAAAGAAATCAAAAGGAACTTATCAAAGTTGACCTATTTACATTCCTACATGGAAAAACAATAACTGTGACTGATGAAACCTTTCTCAGTATGAAAATAATGGAAGAAGGGTATATGGTCACATGAATACATATGTGAATGTGTGTATATATGTTTACAGTTATACATGGATAGAGGGCATAGGTTGAATTTGTTGGAAAGGGATGATACTTAAGGGGTGAAATTATGAGGTGAGAGAGGAAAGTGGCAAGAGGTGATGGGGAGAGACAGGGTAGGGTAAACTATCTTATGTAGAAGAAGCAAGGGGAAGTGGCTGAAGGGGAGGGGAAGGATAGGAATGCAAAAAGGCAAAACCACATTCTCACTGAATTTGGTTCAGGGAGAGAATGACATACATACTAAATGGGATATCTCAACCTGCAGCAGAATAGGGGGAAGGGGGATGAGAGGAGGGATGATGGATGGGACGGCATTCTTGGGGGGAGGGGAAGTTGGAAGTACCCACTATAGAAGAGGGACAGAATCAAGTAGGGAATGGATCAGGTGGGGGGTGGGATGGGTGGGAGGGAATTATAAGCAGCCTTGTCCAATATATCTACTATGGTAATGTTTTGCATTGCTAGACATGTACAACATATACTGAATTACTTATCTTCCCAGAGGGAATGTGTGCCAAGGGAGGAAGGGAATGGATCTGAAATCCAAGGTCCTAAAATTAAATGTGTCAAATATATATAAATACTATTATCAATACTCTTTTGCTTATAATTGGTAGATAAGATGTGCAGGCATTGGGGCACAGATTCACCTTGTTCTAATGGAAAAGTTGAAGGGGGTGTGGGAGAAGACATGGGAGAGAGCAAATTGGAGGAAGGGATATCTTGTGGGACTGCTATTCTGGGATGGTGGGTAGGGGAAAAACGGGGGAAAAATTATAACTCAAAATCTGGCGGAAATGAGTGATGTAAAACAGAAGTTAAAGCATTCATTTAATAAAAAAAATCCATAGGGAAAACAAAAAAAAAAAGAATGCAGGATAAGTAAAAGCTGACTGACACAGTAAGAGATACATTGGTACCATCATCTCAGATGCTTTTTTGTATGAATAATACTGATAATATAAATTTTGGGGGTTTTGCATTTCCATACTCAAATTCATATTGATATGGCCCTGGGTAAATCATTTAACTCAGATGCTTTTCAAGCAAAAACCTAGGACTTTTCTAGAATATATTAGCTGTGGTGGTGGAGGGATTTCCTACATCAGGAGTATTTTAAATGAATGAAACTACAGATCATTCGTGATTCATGTATATTTGTAATTTCAATTTGAATGAAATGAAAACTGGGCTTAAGTTGAGAAACAAGAGAAACACTCATTTTATAAGGTAACCATATCATGACTTTTTTTTTTCCTGTGTATATTGAGGGGAGACAAACTGGACCTACCTACAGTATATAGAAATCTGTACAAAATAATGGGTCCTGTAACAACTAGAAAATTATGGGGATAAGGATTAAAGCTGTGATTTCAATGACATATTAAATTCCTAATGAGGAAATGCCATTTAAAAATGTAGGTCAGCATTTTCTCTGCAACTTAACAGGCTCATAGAGTTGCCTCTGTGAGCCCTGCTGGAGCTGGAGTTCTTAGTCCCAGGGCGGCCTGACCAGCTGCTGCCTGGAGGGACTTCAGATCACCAGCAGCTGTGTCAGTTTCCAGAATTATCAAGCCATAGATGCCAAGGACAAATGAGAGGTCAGTGCAATGTGGACTTTGGGACTTGGGAACTCGGAGTGCTATCCGACCTTTGCCCATGGGATGAGAAGTGGCTGAGGCTCCCTGGCCCTGCAGCTGCAGCCACATGGCAGCTTCAGCTCCTGACCTGCACACTGTAGGGGGACCATGTGACCAGTTTGAGGAGTAATCACTCTTGTTTTAACCTGTTTGGATCTGGATTGCTGTCTAGGGTGGAGTTCCTGGGGTGTGTGACCAGCTTGCCAGAGTGTGTGGAGGCTTCAGAGAGGGCATTCAACTAATACCTTTGGTGGCTGAGAAAACCCCAGCATTTGGAAAAAGCGTCCCTGTCTGGTAGCAGAGTTCTACTGTGGCAAAAAGCCCAAAAGTCAAGCAATTGAGGGGCAACATGATCAGGCAAAGGAAACAAAGCACACAGAGCAACCCAACTTTACACTCATCTTTTGGGGACAAAAAGGATCAACGCATAGAATAGTGAGGAGGCCATAGAGGAGCTTAAAGAGGATTTTGAAAATCAAATAAGAGAAGTGGAGGAAAAATTGGGAAGAGAAATGAGAACGATGCAAGAAAATTATGAAATGAGAGTCAACAAGCTATCTGAAGAAAATAACACCTTAAAAAATAGACTAACTCAAATGGTAAAAGAGGCTCAAAAAGTCAATGAGGAGAAGAATGCCTTAAAAAGCCAAATTTGCCAGATGGAAAAAGAATCTCAAAAGCTCACTGAGGAGAAACATTCCTTCAGAATTAGATTGGAGCAAATGCAAGCTAGTGACTTTATAAGAAATCAAGATACTATTAAACAGATCCAAACAAATGAAAGAATAGAAGGCAATGTGAAATATCTCACTGGAAAAACCACTGACCTAGAAAATAGATCCAGGAGAGATCATTTAAAAATTATTGGACTACCTGAAAGCCATGATCAAAAAAAAAAAACCTAGAAATCATCCTTCAAGAACTTCTCAAGGAAAATTGCCCTGATGATTTAGAACCAGAGGGCAAAATAGAGTTTGAAAGAGTATACCAATCACCTCCTGAAAAAGATCCCAAAAAGAAAACTCCTAGGAATATTATAGCCAGGTTTCAGAGTTCCCAAATCAAGGAGAAAATATTACAAGCAACCAGAAAGAAATAATTTGAATATTGTGGAAACACAATCAGGATAACCAGGACCTGGCAGCTTCCACATGGAGGGATAGAAGGGCTTGGAAAATGATTTTCCAGAAATCAAAGGAGTTGGGATTAAAACCAAGAATCACCTACCCAACAAAATTGAGTATCTTGTTCCTGGAGAAAATATGGTCATTCAGTGGAACAGAGGACTTTCAAGCATTCTTGATGAAAAAAACAGAGTTGGATAGAAAATTTGACATTCAGATACAAGAAGCAAGAGATGCTTGAGAAGGTAAACAGGGAAAAGAAATCATAAGGAACTTATCAAAGCTGAACTACTTATATTCCTACATGGAAAAATGATAATTGTAACTTATGAAACTTTTCTCAGTGTGAGAATAGCTGAAGGGAATAGAAATATATATATATATATATATATATATATATATATATATATATGTCTGTATAGGAGGGTATATGGATGTACGAATACATATGTGAGTGTGTGTATTTATGTCTACAGGTATACATAGATAGAGGGCCCAGGACCAATTGAATAGGAAGGGATGATACTTAAAAGGTGAAAATAAGATGTTAGAGAGGAATATAATGAGAGGAGATGGGGAGAGGAGAATAGGGTAAATTATCTCATATAGAAGAGGCAAGGGAAATTTGTTACAATGGAGTGGAGGAACCGGAAGGCAAAAGGAAATGAGTCAAACTTATTCTCATTGAATTTGGCTTAGTGAGGAAGTAACATACACACTAAATGCTGTATCTCAACCTACAGGAGAGTAGGAGGGAAGGGGAAGAGAAGGGGGATGATGGAAGGGAGGGCAGTCTGGGGGGAGGGAAGTTGGAAGCACCCACTTTTTTAAAGGGAAAGGATCAAAGTAGAGAATAGAACAAGTGAGGAGTGGGATAGGATAAAGGGAAATATAGTCAGTCTTCCACGATAAATTCACTATGGAAATGTTTTGCATAACTACTCATGTACAAGCTATATTGAACTGCTTATCTTTCCAGTGAAAGTGGGTGATAAGGGAGGAAGGGAAAGAATCCGGAATCCAAAGTTTTAAAATAAAATGTTTAAAAATATATACATATTATTATTAATATTTTATATGTACCTGGGAAATGAGATATACAGACACTGGGGCATAGAGATCCACCGTGCCCTACTGGAAAGTAGAAGGGGGGTGGGGGAAGATATGAGAGAGAACAGATTGGGGGAGGGGATATTCAGTGGGAACACTGTTTCAGGGTGGTGGGTAGGGAAAATTGGGGAGAAAATTTGTAACTCAAAATCTTGTTGAAATGAATGATGTAAACTAAAAAATAAAAAATGTAAATGAAAACACAGCCAAGTCATAAAAAAAAAAAGTCTATAGGACATTTGGGACTGAGGTCAAAGGTTTAACTTAATAAATCCTTATTGGATCAGGAGGGTCTTGTGGAGACAGTCCTTATGCTATCTACCTGAGGGTTTCATAGTCCTTTTGCTACATGCATGTGGACTTCTACTGCCTTAAATCTGAAGCAGCTCAGGCTTCCCTGCTCAGCCACACCCTGACTGATCAGCCTTCTCTGGTCCCTAGCCAGTCACCCTTGCAGTCAGTCTCCTCTGCCAGAAGAACTAAAGCTCAGGGATATTCAGTAAATAGTGCAAAGCCACACAGGCACTAAGTGGCAGAACTTGGATTCAAATCCACATCATCTGACTCAAAATAAAGTGTTATTTCTGAGATACCATAAGGCCTCTCAGAAAGGCAACTTGATATCCTTTTGGCTGCTGGAGTCCCCTCAATGTTGGTGAAGGATCTGAATACATAATCCTCAATTATCAAATTCAGTCAAGTCAATATTTGATCTTAAAGAGAATGTTTCATTGGCCAAAAATCTTAACAGGGGCATAGATCACTGAAACTTCCAGCCTCACAGAAGAAGCGCCTATCTCTATGCTCCTAGAAATCCTCAGAGCCAAGAAAATAAATACTGATAGATTTTACTACATGAAAATAGATAAGAAGATGTCCCCAATTCATTCTAAAGAATTGTCCATCAATGTCACATTTTAAAAGGATTCAGAAAACAATATTGTAAAGGCAACATCAGAAATGGAAAGGGGGCACAGAAAGAAGGCAACTACTCCATTAGATACTACAAAATATCTTTAGACTATACCATACTATTTTGCATATATACGTACAATTTTGCATATATATGTATAAGGTTCAACACACATGTAGATATGTCTATACAAATATATCTATTCATAGGTATCTATTAATATATTGTTTTTTGTTTGTTTTCAAAAAAGTCAGTGTGCCTTTTGGTACACAAAAGGCTATGTGCTTTTGGACCTCAATTCCCTTGTCTGCAAAATAAGGTGAGCCTAGATCACAAGTTCTTAACTCATAACAGGGGTCTGGTGTCAGGACAACTCACCCTCATGTGAGCTTATATAAAAATCATGTCAATGCCTTCTTAGGGAAGATTGTTGTTACATAGGTATTAGTGTGGTATAGTGGTTAGAATGATGGATTTGGAATCAGAAGACCTGGATTTGAATCCCACCTCTCCTTACTACATGACCGGAGATGATTATTAAATCAAGAAACATTTATTAAGCACCAAGTGTTTATTAAATATCTATTTTTAAAGCACAGGGTAAGTCAACAAACCTCTCTGAGTTTCAGTTTTCTCATCTATCAAATAAGGGCATTGAACTAGGATGACCTTTGAGATCACTTCTAGCACTAAATCTGATTTTATGACTTTGTTCACACATAGTATATAGTGCACAACAACTACCTTTCCACAATACCTGCTTCCCTAGAGAAAAACCAAGCACTTTCAGTGCATGCCATGCATATTTACAAACAATATTATAGCTTTTTGAAAAGTATACTGATTAACATTTAGAAATTCTACAAATATTTAAAATTTTATATAAAGGAAAATTAAATGGACAGCAATTTTCATATCATCTGTTATAAAAATATCTCAAGTTGATTTGACTGATTTTTCTGCTTTACTGGGGAAAACAGATCTTGACCATTTGAAAATGAAACCCCTGTTCAACTCCAAAATTTAATCTATTAAGTATAATTGAACCTTGCCACTTAATCAAGTCAGCAATTACCTGTTTCAGAATGCCTGCTGCCATTTCATGGCTGCAGTCAAAGATTACGTGAAACTCCTTGCCTCTTTTCATCTCCTTTAGTAAAGGTTTTGCATCTTTTGTGTCAGCAGGCAACTGACGTATTTTCAACCGCAAATTATACCTTGATGGAGCTTTGATGAGTTCTTGCAAACGAATGAGGCCTTTAATGAAAAAAGGAAAAAAGAATGTTATAAAAGCAATGATAAAAGGTAGTTTTTATTAAGACATACACTCTTTTTGTGTGATCGTGAATTTATATACAATGATATAGCCATATTCTAATATGACAATAATATTATTGTTACAACACATTATAACCATATTATTATGATATGACTATTACTGGTCACATTCAATAGATGCAAGTTCCTAATTCTATGGTGTTATATATTTTTCTTTTATATTCATCAACAGGAATAAATCTAATTTTGGAATTACTTTCAGTGACATGACCTAATCTATTTGTTATATTGTCCTAAAATCATATCTGTTTACTAAGTATGATCCTTTAATATTATCCCAAACTAATTCTTCCTGATTGTTTCTGGATAATCTGTCAGATTTCAACAGAGTTTAAATTGTTTACAACACTGTAACATCTACATACATAAAGATAATGAATTCATTTTGTTTAATTCTTTAAAACCGTAATTCCTTGAAACATAAAAGACATAAAAAATACAATAGTACATTGGAGAAAATGGAATAAATCCAGTCATATTGCTGCTTACCATCAAATTCAGCATTTTTTATTCTAATAATCTCTGCATAGAATTCTAAATACACTACTTTTAGTTTATATCAGTGTGATACTTTACAATATAATGTACAAATTATTAATCTGTGACTGACCAACATTAACATTACATTATTTAACTCTTTTTAATAAAGACAGAATAAAATCAAATCTTCTTTAACATACAAGTTCATCTCTCTATTAGAAAGATGTGTAGAATTATTAGTCATGTAGGAAACCTGATGTTCATAATTTAGTAATAAATGCTAGAACTTCATAAAGTTTTCAAAACAAATACCAAAATATGTAGTAATATTCTTATATATAAAATCAAGTGTATTATTTTTCAGTGTTTTTATTATCAAGGAAATAGGTGGATTAATTTTCAAAATGTGAGGGTATAGAAGACTGTGCTTTGCCTTATTCCATTAAGTAATTTTATCATATGAAAATGTTGATGGTATGCTTATGAAATTCATAATGAAACAAAGCTATTAAATATATGTTGGAAGATAGAATCGGGATCCAAAAAAACATTGACAGATTAGAACATAGACAAAAATTAAGTAGTAAATATCAAGACAATGATTCACATGAGAAAAGAACCTGAGATTTTCATGGACTACAAGCTCAAAATGAGTCAGCAACAGTGACCAAAAAGCCAACAAATTAAGAGAAATACCAGCAGGCTAGCACAATAGTCTGAATCTGAGGTGATGGGGGTCTATATCAAGGTGGTGGCAATAAAGAAAGTGTAGAGACATGAAAAGGATTTTACAAAAGTAAAAATAAAAGCTAAGTGGAACAGTGTATAGAGTCCCAGGTCTGAAGTCAGCAAGACTCATTTTACTGAATTCAAATTTGGCCTCAGATACTTAATAGTTCTGTGACTTGGGCAAGTCACTTAACCCTGTTTGCCTCAATTTCCTTATCCTGTAAAATGACCTGGAGAAGGAAATGGCAAACCACTCCAGGGTCTCTGCCAAGAAAATACCAAATAGTAGCATAAAGTTTGAGAAACAACTGTAATGATTGAACAACTACAACAAAAATTAAAAGGCCCTGACAATAAACTGGATATTGGAATGTACTTCAGTCTTATTAATTAACATATTTAATCAATATAGATTTAAATGCAAAGGTACATTTAATTTGTAGCGCATGTTTATAACTGATAGAGCAAAGAATTGGGCATCTTCTAAATTCAAAATGTTTTCATAGGTAAGGTAAAAATTATGTCCTCTGGTTCTTTGAAGCTCTAGATCTATGATTGAATGGTATAAATGTAATTGTAAGAGAAAGTATTTTATAAAGAAACTGAGTGAAAAGGTCATTGGGTCACAGATTTAGAAGTGATCACTCTATTCACTTAATCAAAGATTTAGAGCTGAAGGCATTTTATCAGTCATCTTGTCTATGCCCCTTATTTTACAAATGGGTAGACTGAAGTCCAGAGGAATTAAGTAAATTATATGTTCACACAAGCAGTGAACAGGACAGCCAGAATTCCAACCCAGATGCTATAACTCTAAATTCAATGCTCTGCACTAAGGAAAAGGTATATATGTCACTTGATCACTCACTCTAAGTGAGTACATGAAAAGGCCTTAGCCTAAAAGGGCCAGGGTCTCCCATTGCATCCTGGGTGATCTCCAGTTATTCTAAAGAATATCTGGTCACTGGATCCAAATGGCTCCAGAGAAGAAAGTGAGGTTGGTGACCTTGCACAACTCTCCCTCATTCAAATCAAAGTCAACTACAGGGTCATGTCATCATTTCCCTGATGCCATGATCCTCTTCAAAAACAAAGGACAAATACAACCTGTGAGTGGACAGAGCTGCCTGAATGGGGACCCAGTTAGTTGGGTAACTCAAGTCATCCCTTTCCCTCTCCCTCTCATTCTCTCCAAAGGAAGGTAAATTTTGATGGCCAGAAGCTGCCCACTTAACTAAGATTATTACTGACTTTGGAGAAAATAGTTTCAGTAGAATGATAAAATGAGAAGTTGGTTTATAAGAGTTTAAGAAGAAAACAAGAGGGGTGGCTAGGTGGCACAGGGAGTAGAGCACCAGCCCTGTAGTCAGATGACCTGAGTTCTGATCCGGCCTCAGGCACTTAACACACACACACACACACACACACACACACACACACACACACACACACACACCTAGACGTGTGACCTTGGGCAAGTTACTTAACCCCAATTGTCCTCGAAGAAGAAGAAGAAGAAGAAGAAGAAGAAGAAGAAGAAGAAGAAGAAGAAGAAGAAGAAGAAGAAGAAGAAGAAGAAGAAGAAGAAGAAGAAGAAGAAGAAGAAGAAGAAGAAGAAGAGGAGGAGGAGGAGGAGGAGGAAGAAGAAGAAGAAGACGACGACGATGACGACGACAAGAGGGAGAAAGTGGAGGTACTTATTGTAGATGGCTACTGTGAAAAGTTTCGTTACAAAAGGCAGAAGAGATATAGGATGATAGCTGCCATAAAAGGATCAAGTGAGGTTTTGGTTTTTTTTTTTTTTTTTTTTTCCAGGATGGATGAGAGATGGGTATATTTATAAGTAGTAGGAAATGAGCCAGTAGAAAGGAAGAAATTGAAAATAAGTGAAAGAGTGAGGATAGGGGGGGTGGTCTGTTGGAGGAGAAAGGGATGGAATAGGATCAATTGAACAAGTACAAAGGTTTAGTCTTGGTGGAGACAAAGGCTACTTCTATGAGAAAAGGGGGAAGGAGGAGAGAGCGGCAGAAGGCAACTGAGTGATAAGAGATGTGGGAAAGGAGGAAAAAGGGAGCTCATGGCAAATAGTCTCAATGTTTTCAGTAAAATATGAGGCAAGGTTCTCAACTGAGGGAGTGGGTGGAGAGAAGCCATGGTAAGTTTGAGGTGTGATAAAAAGGTTTGGAAAAGCCATCATGAGGAATGGGGTAATGAGTTGATAATGGAATTATAGTGGGATTGCCTAGCTGAAGTGAGGGCCCACTTGAGTTTTTACAGCATAAATTTACATTATATCAAACCAGAATTATTGAGTGATTTTCTCCATCTTCACTTAGCAGCACATGTGTAGGAGCAAATGTGACGAATCATGGGAGTGATCTAAGGCTGAGGCTTGGCTGGGTATAATCAGTTTTATGATAAAGAGGTCAGGGATTCAAGAGAAAAGGACAGTGAAGAGTTGAATTGATTCATCAAAGGGTCAAGTTGGGGAAAAGAGTGACTACTGTAAGGAGAAAGGCCTGGAAGAAGATTGAGTAGAGGGATTGGAGACCATAGCATAGACAAAGAGAAGGGTTTTATAAGAGAAGCCAGGGGGAGAAGTTAAAAAGCCAATACATTATGGTCAGATAATGGAATTCCAGAATTCTTGAAAATAGAAATAGTACATTTAACATCTATAAAATAAGGGAATCAGAGTAGACCAAGAGCTCTTACTCTGGCATCAGTGAACTTAAAAATATATAGATATATAGATACAGATAGACAGATAACTGTATTCCAATATGATTTGTTTTTTGTGTGATCCTATATAAAAACAATTCTGAGAAGTGGTTCCTGCACTTCACCAGACTGTCCAAGGAGTCCATGACACAATAAAAAGTTAAGAACTACTCTACTAAGAGGATCATTTAAATCCCTCCAGTTCTTTTATATTCTGACCCTAAAATAATTTTTGATAGATATTAATAGTGATTATATGAAGTACATTGGAGAGATAGAAAGAAAATCCCCCCCTCCACAAACAGCATGCAGAAGGCAGCTAAACATATAAATGATTATAGCATTAGTTATAACACTGTCATAAATTCTAAATTATGGGACCCTCACAAAAGGTCCTACTTATCTGTTATTTCATTTTAATTCCAAGAGGAGTTAATATTTAATAAGTTTTATTATTCAAAATAAAATGTATGTATGAATCGTCCTGCTTATTTGTCAGTAAGAGGAAGAGATCATGAAAAATGTTGCTAAATGGTTTCTAATCTCACCTTCTTGATCAGCTTCCTCTGAACAAATAATTAGGTTAGTTTACATTACCTAATTCAGGATGGTTGAGGTTACAGTGCTAGATTCTTTGAATTTTCATTAATTCAATTAAGAGTAACCATAGCTTCCCAGAGCTACAATTATTAAGTACAATGAAACAAGAACAGTAATAGCCAATTCCCCTAAATAAAGTTTAAGGTGTTAGGAAAACTTTTGATTCAGTACTTTTAGTTATTAACCTATGTCACTTGTGTCCTATTGCTAAATGAATGAATATATAAATGAATGGATTAATGAATGAGAAAAAATGGAAAAGCATTTGTTATGTGCTTAATGTATGATTTGCACATACTAATAGGAAATTAGAGGCATTCTCTGCTTTCAAGGAGCTCGCGTTCTAATAGGAAAAACAATATACAAGTTTCAACTCACAAGTAACATAGAAAGACCCTGTGGTTCTTTGGATACATGAACAAAGCAGATGGTAATATATATCCTTATAATCTCTACTGATAAAATAATCTTTCTTTTTTTTATTTTGAACCATTCATTCACAGTTGCAAGGACTTTGATGTTGAGAGCTTCCTTTTTGGGGTCTTCAGTAGCTGCAGTTGCTGAGGAGGCAGATGGCATATCTAAAGAAGTTGCTTCCTGGGATGGTATCTCTGAAGGTTGGAACAGAAGCAAGGTTAGTGGTCCGAGAGGATAGGGGGGACACTGGTATTCCTGAGATTCTTGGGCTTAGCTTCCCATCAGTGTCAGTAGTCAGTGGTTGGTGGCAAGGAAGGTAGATACCTTTTCCACAGGATTGCTTCCCTCAGTGATGGCTATGGAGGGTGGCAGACTGGAAACATGGCTGGTAATCTAGGAGATATTGCTATTCCCAGGGATCTTAGATTCAGGGTCTTTAAATGTGTCTATTTGTGTCTGAGGGGAAATGGTGGCTGAGATGGTGGCAGTGGTTTGACTTTCCTAGCACAGAGCACCTCAGAATGACCAAAAACATCTGGGAGTGTACAAGGTATACTTGTAGGACTAGCTATGCAGTGGATGTGCACCAAATTGGGGGTGAAAAGAATTGAGTACAAATCTTGTTATCTTCTCAGTCTTACTTGTGCAGCTACAAAGCTTTGCTGTCAGCTTAGCTCCTCTCAGATTCTGTTACTGATGCCTCCTGAGTTCAACTCTTTCTTCTCTCCTCTTCTTCAACTCTTCTGCCAATTTCTTTCTACAAATTTTTTTCTGGCTTCTAATACCTAAAATCAGTGACTTTTCTCTAACTTAAGATGTGAAATTCAACAATTCCACATTTGCGCCATGATGACCCCAGTAGTGATTTTATGATCTTTCCACAGTCTGCAGTTATTTAAAATATGATTCTCAATTGTAACCTTCATAACTCTAAAAAGCATCCCATTCAAATAAGCTGATGGAGCACAATGCCTGGGAGTCATCATTAACTTAGTCATTGTTCTGTCTTCAAATGGGTGCTCTCATTATATTCAACTGAAGAGTAATTCCATACATGATCCACAGAAGAGTTGATGGCTTTGAATCTTAAAAGACATTTCCTTCTTAAGTTACTTTTCTCATTTTTTACATAAATGTTCTTTTTTTGCCCTTTTCAAGAAGCAAAGCATTCACAGATCAAAGGGGAAGTACATTACACACACACACACACACACACACACACACACACTTTTCTGATTTTTCAGAAGGTAAATTTTGTCCATATGTTAGTAATTAAAGCTATTCAGTGTTTGAATTAAAAGCAGAATTTTTAGATGTCATACTTTATAGTATAAATGAATGGTGACGGATTGACATAGAAAGAAAATGAATCATAGAATTTTGAATTAGGAGGTATCTCAAAGGTCATGTAGTACAATTTCTGCCATAAAGATGATTCCTCTCTAGAACATGACTGATGCCTTCTCAGTCAATCTCTTTACAAAAAGCCAAAATAATCAGAAACTCCAAACACTCCCTAAAACACCTCAGGATTTAGTCAGCTCATCTTGTTAGACAGCTATTGATATGAAGGAGTTCTATCTTCTGTTGAACCAAACTCTGACTCCTTCTTCCTTCTGCCCCTTAGTAATAGTTCCCTTTGGAAGCCAAGTAAAACAATTGAACTACTTCCATTTACCCCTTCAACATGATACTCTTCCAGAGTCATGGAATTTTATACCTTTAATTCTAGGAGTTCTTAATCTAGTCTAACCTTGAGTCCCTCATAGGAATTAAGTCCTCCCTAGTCCAACCCTTCTCTTTTCCAGGTTAGATAAGCACAAGTTTCTTCAAATGACCTTCGTAAACATGGTTTTGTATATCTCCTGATTCATTCCCCCTTATTCCCTCCCCACAAAACCAAACCAAACAAAATAATTTTATTATTATTAAAGGCTTTATTAATGGCCACATTCAGGGTAAGGAGCTAGCAATATGCAATAAAAATATCTTTAAAATAATAACTACTGATCAAAATAAATAGTCTTAATAGATATTGAACTTAATATTTCAATTGACTCAAATATTTATAATGTTTCAAGGAAAAAGTTCAAGGTTAGCTTTTCACATACTCAGAGGAATATTTTGGATTTTATATATATTCTAGTCTAGGAGACTAGACTAAATAGCTTGAGCTGATGGCTCATTAGGTCATATGGTACAACAAATATTTTCTCATTCCATTCACATTTATGATTGTCAAGATATTAGGAAATACCATGTTTTCCAGAGCTAAGATCCAGAAAGCAAGCTGTGCCCTGACCCTGGCATAACAACAATCCTTTGTGCTTATCCTCTGGATGATCTCACCCTCTAGCAAACTCACATAATTATTACATTGCTTTGACCAGCACCAGGTGTTCTCTGAGTTCAGACAAATTTGGACAAGTACCCATGTTCTAGTCATGAAAACCTGCTATGAATCAAACTTTCATTGTTGCTATTACTCCTCATTGTCAGGGCCACAGTTCACTGCACAGTCACTGATAATAAATATTGAGATCTCCCCACACTGCTTCAAGTCTCCCCACAAGGGCCAGGGCCCCAGGCACATGTGTCCTTGCTCACAAGCCATTTCCCACACTTTGAAATTAGACTTCTGTTTGATTCCTGACTCTCCTGTCTCTAGCCTGCTCTATTCAGCTCCAACCATCCATATGTTACACTTCAGTTCAGTCCAGCTAACATGATATATATGCCTGTTGACATTAATGTGGCTTATTTTAATTTGCTAAGCCCTCTGGGGAATATTATTGAAAAACTAAAAAAGAAACAAACAAATAAAAAAACCTGCTAGAAGGAGTTGCCACTTCATATTTGAGAATACAAATTTTCTTGTCTTCATTTATTCAGTCATTAAGGCATGCATGTATTCATTCAGTCAACAAACACTGCTGGGCCAACTCTATGATTATGACATTATTTTGTGGGCATACTAAAACTGCCTTGAAACTTTGTAATAAAATGTCCTATATTATAATTTGCTGCCATGGAGAAAAAAACCTCACCAAATCAGAACAAATTCAATAGCATTCATAGTATTTGTTTTGCCAGGAAAGGATAAAACACATTTTGGTTTCTTCATTCTGTATGTACAATGTATTACCTGTTTGATGTAGAAATAATGCTACTCGTGTATTTCCATCTTGATCTGAGAGAAAGAAGATGAAGACACCATGCACATAAAGAAGCTTGAATCACAATTGTTCAGTTCTGGCTTTGAATTGCCTCTGTATATGGCACTCAAATTCTGTCCTCACTCACCTAACATCTCATTTTTTCATATTATATTACTGGCTCCCCTTGCTACACTCAGGTTAGATAATACTCTACTGGAAGTCACTCTGTAGTACCAAGATACTCTCTTTTTCAGGATTCCATAGTTAAGGAAACTAGAAAACTGAAAGAGGTTTTATGAAAAAGCCACAAAGAATAGAAGTTTAAATATATAACCTGAGGAAAAGTTAAAGGTGTTGAAATATTGAAATAATTTGTTCCATAATAATAGCTAGGATTTACACAGCATTTACTATATATCAGGCAGGATACTAAGTGCTTCAAAATTATCTCATTTTACCCTCATACCAACTCTCGGAGATAGATACTATTATTATGCTTATCTTATGGATGAGGAAATTGAGGCAGACAGAGGTTGAGTGACTTGCCCAGGGTCACACAGCTAGGAGGTGTCTGTAATTCTGTATTTGAACTCAGGTCTTCCCAACTCCAAACCAAGTGCTCTAGTCACTGGGTCACCTAGCTGCCCTTTCAATTCATGTAGAATAATTATATATGATACAGAAGATTATAACAAGATATTCTCCTATTTCAAAGGAATATATGCTTTAGCCATGGCAGAAAGAATTAATTATATCTTAATTGTTATTTAATTATGATAATAGTGATTATCTTTTCCCTCTCAGAATTCTCCAGAACTTCCCCCCCACTCAAGAACATCAAATGCTGGGCTCTGTAAATGCCACATTAACACAGTTAACATAGACTTCATATAGACACATAAATATATATCCCTAAAGAAATCAAAACCTTAATGTAAGAATAATTTCATTTTAGGAATCCTTTAAAATAAGTCATCTCATCTTTTTATATTATTGATCTTTTGTTTTTCTATCACCTTCATTTCCCAAAATGATCATCTTCCTTTCTATACCCAGACCATTCCCTTATTAAAAGAAAATCAGTTTAACAAAACTAAAGAAAATCTTATTTAAAGATGAGTTACAAGTCTATAATGTCTATAACCAAGGTAGTAAATGTGAAGGAAAAACAAAGACAAGATATTTTGGAGAGAATTAAGATTTGGTTTTCTATGCAATTTTATGAAGTCAAATAAATATAATTCATGATTCAACTCAATCAAATAAACCAATATTTAAGTAACTTTTCTCTGTGCCAGGTCATCGAGAATTTAAGACAAAATAGGAAATGAAACTATGTTAACACTCTGTTCTATCTGACACAATTTACTGGGTGGCAAAGTTGAATTGTAACTCCCTCATATAATCTTTTAATTAAAATATCCTTTTTTTCCTAGTGACATTATTTAATGTAATGATAATAAAAGGCAAACAATTTGCACAGCTGGGCTCCTGAAGATCCCTGATGAAGAACATCACCAAATTGCAATTACTTCCTTAATCTAGTAGTTGAGCGCCATTTTGTTTCTTCTCATGACTTCACTTGAGGTAAGTAATTTTTGCCCCTTTTATTGTCAGTTCCTTCTATTAGTAGTGGAGATGAAGCTTTATCTTATGTTTGCAGGGACAGAGGCCGGAGCTGCTCTTTTCAGAAGTTGTCATCAATTTAGCTTTTAAGGAAAATCCAGAAGGAATTGTTTGTGCACACTCCGGCTGGCATCCTCTTCCAAAGAGATCAATCACACCACCTATTCAGCATGCTTGGTCTCCTTTAGCCTTAGGAAGACAGTCCCAGGTATCTATCTAGGCAGCCTTACAAATGATGACTTTGCCACCTGGCTTAATCATCAGGCCTATTTATCATTTCTGTTAATGCTGTCTTTGAGCAGTTCAGACAGATTTGAGAAAAATTCACTCACTGTACAATAAGCTGTACACAAAATGTTCTCCCTATGATTCAGTATTTTCTCTTTTTTTAATATAAAATATGATTACTCTCATTGAGAGGCCTGAAGTTCAGTAATTCACAAGAGTATTTTAATATGAGTACTTTATTTCTGTTATAGGAAATATTTTTATAATGTCCAAACACTCCATTTGTACAAGTTAAAGATGTTTTAATATTTGCTACTATTTTTAAAAGATGAATTACCAGTTGAAAAGTACAATGAGGTTAAATTATTCCCAGCAGTGGGAGGTGTAGAGAAGGGGGAAAAGAGGTGTGCAGGAAAGGCTAAACAAGTTCCCATTCACTAAAACTAACCACCTTCCTCCTGAATCATGTTTACTATTTTAACTTTTCAGGGAATGGGAGGTGAGGGGGGAGGCAAGCAAAAAATGAGAAGACCTAAGTAGGGAAGAATCAGAAAAAGGGGAAAGAGATTAAAGGAAAGTTAGTGGGGTACTCAAATTTTGTTTGTTTGTTTTTTGCCATTTCAGAAGTGGAAAAAAAGAACTGGCCCCAATGAAAATTGAACGGTAATTTCCCCTTATTTTCTAATCTACTAACAACTCCATATAAATACTAAAACTGACTGTTCAAAAGCCTAAACTCAGGAAGCCAAGAGGGAAAGGTAGAGTGGTATCTGTCACAGAATCTTATCTCCTTAGCTAGACAGCCAGGGCTCATTTTTAAACATGTTATAGATTGATGTAGTAGAATCTCAGTTGCTCATGTTACAAATTGGTTGTAAGAAATATCTCTAAAAAAGTTCAGAGAGCTAAGAGTATTGATCATTTTAAATTCAAATTAACATAATACATTTCATATATTATGTACCAAACTGGGGAAACCCTTAACACTAATAACCAGGGTATATAGTCACATGACAAAAGAGATGTCTCCCAGGATCTCATTTTCCACAACATAAGAGACTGGGAAAATCATTAGGAGAAATTCTGTAGACTGTTTTTCTCAAAATCAAACCAAAGCACTGTGACACCACTAGATGAGGACTCTTGTTCATGAGACATGTTCTTTTAAACTCAGAGGCTTAAAAAAGACTGTTTATATTCCTCTTCAGGAATATAAACTTATTTTAAAATATCTATTATAACTCTATCCAACAAGTTAAATAATTCAGGTATGGGGAGATTATTTTGTAGGTAACTCATTTTGGCGATAGAATGGAATTCTTTTGAAAATTATATTCAATTCAATTAAGAAGGCATTTACTGAATACATACTATGTACAAGGCACTGTGCTAGGTGCTAGGGTTACAGTTCAAAGAAGAAAATACTTTTCCTTATTTGAAAAATGAAGGGGTTGGATTATATGACCTCTAAAGTTCCATTCATTTCTAAATGATTGACGATTGATAATAAGTTTACTTTCTCCTAAGGAACATAAGCCTTATATTTAAAAGTAAATAAAAAGGTAATTTGAGAAAAGAGAAGAAACTAATAGCTAAGGAGATCAAGAAGTGATGTGATTTTCTGCACAAATGCAGGGAAATAAGGCAGTCAAGAAGTACATTTATTAAGCTATGTGCTTGGCATGCTGGGGATACAAAGAAAGGAGAAAATGTGGTTTCTGAAGTCAAAGAGCTCAAATTCTAATAAGGAAACAAAGTAAATAACTATGTGCAAAATAGACACAGAGAGAGAGAGAGAGACAGAGACAGAGAGAGAGAGACACAGAGACAGAGAGACAGAGATTTATTCTACTGATGGTATAAATGGGAGATAATCTGTGGGTAGAGGGGAGCAGGCCTGTTGAAGGGAGGTGGGATTTGTTTTGAGTCTTGAAGGAAGCAAGGAAAACTAGGAATCAGAGAGGAGGATAGAGAGCATTCCAGGGAGGAACAAGCAATGAAAAACATGGAGTGAGGAGATAGATTTGGGACATGAAATATCACTTGTAAGGAACTGCAGGAAGGTCAGTGTTCCTGGATCACAGAGTACATGAAAGGGAGTAAAATGAAAGAAGACTGACTGGTAAAGGCAGGAAAGAGTCACATTACAAAGAACTTTAAAAACCAAACAGAGTCTTTTATATTTGATCCTGGGTATAATAGAGACACTGGATTTTATTTAATAGAGATCATCATATCGTCAAACCTGCACTTTAGGAAAATAAGTTTGGCATATGAGTAGAAGATAGATTAGCAGGAGAAGCAACAAGGCACAGAGACCAACCAGAAGGTTGTTGTAATGGTCTAGGAATGAGGCAATGAGACCTGCCTGTACTAGGGCAGTGGCTCTATGGTAAAAAGAAAGGAATGTATAGAAGACATGTTATGAAAGTAGAAAGAAATAAGATTTAAGGAAGATTCTATTCATGAAATAAATGTGAAAAAGAAGGTAAGGATGTGTAGCAGCAAGCACCCCAATATCCCCAGGGTAGCTGCCAACACAGGTTCTTAGATCTGCTTTTCAAAAGGAAAGCAACTCAAAATGGGTTATCAAGCTTACTTTAATCAAACAAATATACATTACCTAGTTCAGGGGAAAAAGGTCAGCACCCCAAACTTCAGAGTTACAGAACTTACAGATCAAGCAGACAGGCTTCCAAACTGTCCAAACATTATATCAATATCAAATCACAGTTACCAGAGAGGGAAGCATCAACATCTGGGTTTTCAAAGCCGGGGGGCTCTCAACAACGGCTTCCCAGAGTCTCATCTGGTCAAATCACACAGCACTTCTCAAAGTGAGCCCCAAAGCAAAGCCTCTCCTCAGGGTTTATATAGCCTTCTCCTGGCTCAGAGAATGTAACAACCTTCTGGACCCACTGCCCAATCAAAGTATCAAGGTATGGGCTTTCCTGAAAACAAGCCTCCCACCACAGGCTCCAGGTGCACTTAAGCTAGGGGCAGGGAAGATCTTTAAATTTGCATTTCCATTACATTCGGCCCCAAGATCTTTCATGCCCATAGCATATACAATTTACATTTGAATTAGCACTAAACATCTCTTAGGTCACATTTTCCAGGTACATAAGAAAATCACAATATAATCTCAAAATACAATAGTCCAAGTCTTCCACTCATGGGGCAAATGTTAACTCAGTCCACTTATCAGTAAAATCAAAAAATAGTCACTCTTAACTTAATCAGTTACATCAGTTTTCAAAGTACAAGTCTTCCACTCATGGGGCAAAGTCTTGATTAACTCAATTAGTCTCTTATCTGTAACAATATCTCAAAGTACAACCAATACCTTATTCAGTAAAGTCTTACTAAGGATGCCCATAGCATAGACAATTTACATTTCAATTAGCACTAACCATCTCTTAAGTCACATTTTCAAGGTACATCTAAAGTTACCAAAGTGGCCACTGGGTCTTAAACAAAGTACATTGCATTTTCACATCAATTCACAAAATACAAAGCATTATCACATAAAGTACTCTTGGGAGGGGGGCGGTGTCCTTCCCATAACACTGCTCCAGCCCCTGCTTCCAAATCCAGAGAGGGAACTAAGCAACAAAACCAAAGTGGGGTCCTTGGGGTCCATGGCACTTCACCCCACCCATCAGTCACAAGTCCATCCCCCCTGGGTCCCAAACTGTGGGATGCAGCAAGGAAATACATTCAGTGCCCCTGCTTTGCCTCACAGTCCTTATCTTGTCCTGTGGCTGAACTCCAAACTCCTGGGTTCCTTCTCCTCCAGCAGAAGGCAGCAGCTCCAGGCTTCTCCACAGGTCTCCATACAGGCAGCTCACCATTCCTGCTCTCAGCTCAGTGAAGTCAGCATGCAGGCCGTTCTCTCCTGCTCCATGGCTCCACAGAATCACAGCTACCACAACTGGGAAACAAAGAATTATCCCAGCCCCCATACTTTCCTTTTACTCAGCAGATCCCATCCCTCGTCGCCATTTTGTAGCAGCAAGCACCCCAATATCCCCAGGGTGACTGCCAACACAGGTTCTTAGATCTGCTTTTCAAAAGGAAAGCAACTCAAATTGGGTTAACAAGCTTACTTTAATCAAACAAATATACATTACCTAGTTCAGGGGGAAAAGGTCAGCACCCCAAACTTCAGAGTTACAGAACTTACAGATCAAACAGACAGGCTTCCAAACTGTCCCAACATTACATGCATCAATACCAAATCACAGTTACCAGAGAGGGAAGCATCAACATCTGGGTTTTCAAAGCCGGGGGGCTCTCAACAACGGCTTCCCAGGGTCTCATCTGGTCAAATCACACAACACTTCTCAAAGTGAGCCCCAAAGCAAAGCCTCTCCTCAGGGTTTATATAGCCTTCTCCTGGCTCAGAGAATGTAACAACCTTCTGGACCCACTGCCCAATCAAAGTATCAAGGTGTGGGCTTTCCTGAAAAACAAGCCTCCCACCACAGGCTCCAGGTGCACTTAAGCTAGGGGCAGGGAAGATCTTTAAATTTGCATTTCCATTACAGGATGACACAAAAGTTGAGAGCATAGGTAAAAAAGAGAATGGCAGTATCTTTACAAATAATGAGAAAATAAGGGCAAAGTGTTGAGGAAGGGGTGGAGATGATGTGTTCTATTTCATTCATGTTGAGTTTGACATGCCTACAAAACATCCAGTTTGAGATGTACAAAAGGAAGTTGGTGATACAGGACTAGACCTCATAAGAGAGATTACAGCTGTATATTTAAATCTGGGAATTATTTGCATAAAAATAAAAAATGAACCTGGAAGAGCTACTGAGATTACCAAATGAGGTATTACTGAGAGAGAGAAATGCAGAGAGCTGAGGATAGAACTTGCAATACACCAATGGATATGAAGAGTATTCAGGATGAAAATCCAGAATAGGCCATTGAAAAATAGTATTCAAAGAGGAGACTTAGAAGTATCCTAGGAGAGGGGAGGAGGTATCCAAGAGGAAAGAATGATTTAGTATTGTCAGAGGCTAAAGATAGGTCAAGAAAGGTGATCTTCTGAGGCAAAATTAAGTGGAAAATCATCAGCATAGGTTAAAAGGAGGTCCGTGGAGAGCTGAGCTTCACTACAGGAGAAAGAGGCAGGAAAGATGGTATGAAGAAAAAATGGAATCATCAAATAGTACTGCAGTATTGAAGTCAATTAAATGTCAGCAAGGTTTCTTCAAGTACGTGACAGGTCAAGGTTCTTAGAGCAGGGAGAGAAGAAAGAGGGCAACAAATCATAAACAATTGATTCCCTAACCATACAGAAATGGTTATGTATGAGTTTAAGAGAGACAGAGACATACAGAAGCATATAGAAACAATCTGAAAACTAAGGAAACGAGGTGTGAAAGAAAACGGGGAACTTTTAGCTTGTAAAAGATAAGACAAGAAGTGAGTACCTTTATCTCATGCCTAATTATTTTAGGAATAGAGCCTAAGAATCTTCTTCAATCCCCTCCCCAGTTCCACTCCCCCCTCCCCCAACTTAGAATCTCCTGAAGACTTGGTAGTCACAGATAACCTTTACAGTTGAGACTCTACTTGGTCTATATGAGGACATAACTCTTTGGGATCTTAATGCCTAAAATTAAAGTTTTAGATGATTAAAAACTATTTTCTGAATAAATACCATCTTTGCCGTTAGGAACTCTTGCTGAAATGGGCAAGAATATTACTCTACCTCTGTAGCAGCAAGCACCTCAACATCCCCAGGGTGGCTGCCAACACAGGTTCTTAGATCTGCTTTTCTAAAGGAAAGCAACTCAAAATGGGTTAACAAGCTTACTTTAATCAATCAAACATATATCCTTTACCTAGTTCAGGGAAAAAAGGTCAACACCCCAAACTTCAAAGTATACAGACAGAACTTACAAGATAGAGAAACAAACAGATCAAGCAGACAGGCTTCCAAACTGTCCAACCACATCAATACCAAATCCCAGTTACCAGGGAGGGAAGCTTCAACATCTGGGTTTTCAAAGCCAGGGGGCTCTCAATGGCTGCCCAGAGTCTCATCTGGTCAAATCACACAACACTTCTCAAAGTGAGCCCCAAAGCAAAGCCTCACTTCAGGGATTATATAGCCTTCTCCTGGATCAGAGAGTGTAACAACCCTCTTTACCCACTACCTAATCACACAGCATCAAGGTGTGGGCATTCCTGAAAACCAAACCTCCTGCCACAGGCTCCATGTGACCACATTCAGCCTATTAGGGGGGGCAGAGTATATTTTCAAGTCAAGGAAGGCTCTCAGAGTCTCTTAAGCCCACCAAAGGGCTTAGGGGCAGGGAAGATCTTTAAATTTGCATTTCCATTATAGCCTCTCAAACAATATTATGTACATCTTTGGATCTTACTTATTTGCTAATTAAAGCATGATGCTTCAATCAACAGAGACAATCTTTGCTATAGATAGGATCATAGAATTACATTTATAACTGGAAAGGATCTTAGAGGTTATCTGGTATAATCTGCATTTTTATAGATGAGAGGGGTTAAGTGATTTGCCCAGGATTATATAATAGGCAAGTGGCAGAACTGAGATTTGAACCCAAGGCACCTGACTCCAAAGTCTATTTTTTTTTAATTTGATGCTGAACTAGATATCCAACACTTGTGGAAAAACTTGCATACATTTGATATCTGAAAGAGACATCTTAATTAATACATATGTTAACCATTCTTGTATGGTTAGGGAATCAAAAAGCAAAAAAAAAAAAAACATATTACCTTAGTCCTTTAGAAATGCCTTCACTGGGGCATTATTACACAAATACCTTCTGCCTTTGGAGAGGGTTTATATAAGATATATCCATCCAAAAAGCATCTCTATATCTTTTATAAAACTGTATTTGAAAAGACTGTCTATTGTTACTCTCTAACCTTTTTACAAGGTCCCACATGATAAATCCCTGCTCAAGTTTAATTCCAAGGGGGAAAAAAAAAACCTATTTTGTAGATTAATTTATGGGTTTTATCTGGTCATAAAACAAAAACTACATAATCCAATGTTTTTTCATCTTTGCCCCATTTGACAGAAACATTACATCTGGATTTGCTGTTCAATTACTATAATCTGCTCAATTCAGATATCCTTCAATAAACATTTATCATCCATTGTGTTCAAATATGTTAGATGTCTCAAAGTCTCCCAGAAACAGGCAGGGCATAAATCTTAAATAAATAAATAAATAATAAAATCAAAAGGGTAGGTATAAAGGATTTAGGAAGGGGAATGAAAAATTTCAGAAAATTTTCTAGAACAACTTCTAATCTAGAGGTAAGGGAAAATTATTCCCTGGACACCTTTTGGGGGGTTTCTTTTCAGGTTGACCTCCATAGTACTTAACTCTGCTTAGTGTAAGAAGGACAATTTAAAACTATTTTTCAATCTCCCTATTAAACTCTACCCCCTTGGAAAGCCCAAGAGTAAATCAACCAATCAAAAATCATTTATTAAGCCTCTATAATGCTACCTGGGCATACAAAATAAAAAATGAAACAGACCCTGTGCTTAAAGAGCTTACATTGTGCATAGGGAGAAGGGAGGGGAGTAGAGGTAGGGAAAGGAAAGACAACATGATATATATATATCAGATCTTCTGGAACTGCTACCTCATCTCTCATTAGCACTAGTATATTAAATCCCCAGAGGACAACTGATTACTCCTCCCCTCATGGTTACAGGGGTAACCCTGAAGGATTTGCATTTCTATCAAACATCTAGTCAATGTGCTACCCCATTGATTATCAGTTAATCAGACTCAATAAGTTTTTAGAAAGGGTATTTAATAAGGTATTATAGGGATATGTTGGAAGCAGTTCATACTAGCTCTCAAGAGCCAATTTCCAAATTTTGAGCATGAGCATTTACACCTTGAAAATTGAAAAACGCTACAGATCACAACTTGACTTATTGTTTTGCTAATTGTCTAGGTCTAAGAAGGTGATGAAGAAAATATTAATAACGATTGAAGATTAAATTTAAAAGTATGCCATATGTTTTCAAAGAGGCAATTGTCAAACATCTACCAACACACACCTGGTGCTAGAGTAAGAAAAAGAATTAACAAAAATTCCCCAAAAAGTCTAGGGCATATTCTCCCACAAGTACATATAGATCCATAGGAAGAATGGGCTCAAACTTATATTCCAATTATGGTATGACACAAGTGCCTACATGTGAGACAAAGGGGTAGCTCAGTTTCTGGTTACTGAAGATCCTTTTCTCCCTTCTGGAGTCCTCCTAAAATCCCTCTTATGTGTAGCTCCCTTCTAGTACCTTTCCAAAACCCATAGCTGATACACATTTAGAAGGGTGGAGGAGTTACACTCCCTCTCTTGAATAGTTATCCTTATGAACCCAAATGTTCCTATGTTTATCCTTGTGTGCCTTCCTTTGTCCCAGGTTAGATGCATTCTTGCCTACTGGTCCCTGATCTCTGATGGCATGATAAAATGGGAAAAGAGTATGGGAATGTGAAAAGAAAAAGAGGAAGAAATCTTGTGCCATTCTTCTAGCCACCAAGAGCAGTTCCTTCTCAGGGTTTTGGTTTTCTGGAAGCCTCAAATACAGAATTTGTATTTTCTACTCCTGGACTGGACTGCTCTGGACTGGGCTCACCAAGACTCACTCGTATTTTATTCAGTGGCCCGATGAACATCACTGATCCTCTTTGGGAAAAGAAAAAAAAAAATATATATATATCTATATGCAAGATAATTTTAAGTGAATGGTACTAGCAGTTGGAGGGAGAAGAATCAGCACAGGCTTTATGCAGTAAGTGACATTTAAGTTAAATCTAGAAAGAAACAAGATATTCTAAGAGGTAGAAGTAAGGAGTGAGTATATTCCAGTGCAAAAGCACAGAGAGAGATGGAGTGTGCTAAGAATGTTAAGACCTGTTTGGCTATCCTCTCCAGTGTGTTGAAAGATAGTATTATGTTAGAAGACTATAAAGATAGGATGGGGCTGCTAAGAAGGTATTGTTAGAAACAAATTGAAGAAGAATCTGGAGAGATCATATATTTTGTTTAATCAAATATTTTTAAGCATTCATAATTTAAAATAAGGAAAAGACAGCATTGTTTTATCAGACTTCTTACTAGCCTAATGGAAATTATATCCAAGTATCTTCTTTAACCTATTGGCTCCTTATATAGATGTGAGATTCCAGCATTATGGCCTTCTGATAGCTAAAATTAACATCCGAAGATTTATAAAGTGATTCACAACAGCAAAAAAATATTGTTCTTATTGCAAAACAATCTTTAATTTATTAATTTCCTTCAGTGATTTAATAGCAGACTTGAGAGCAACTCTCTTCTACTGCTCTCTATTGCTCTTAGATACTGTGGTGCTATGGCTGCTGTTAGAATTTTCACTGCCAGGTGTGAATTCTTGCTATATTATCATCGCTCCAGCAGTCCTTGAGGAAGGATCACTGAGTCTAGAAGCTTTTATGTTTAATGACCTTTGCTATCAAGAATCTAAAATAGTCTCTTAAAAAAAGTCACACTCTATTTGTCAGCCACACAAACATTGCTAGAAAGAACTTTCTTCCCAAGAGATGCCTTAACAGAGATATCACTGTATGTATTGAGTGTCTAGTGCATAGTACAGCTATCCATTTTTTGACTGTAATTCTATATCCAAGTTTTTAGCCAATCGCACCAATGTCATCTTTGACATTTTTACCAGTTCAATTACCTTCCAAGTTTCTCTAACCTTCCCAGCTGCCATCTCACCTCCCCCCACCCTACCCCTGCCCCTTCTTTCCAACTCAACTAGATGTATTGTCTTTTCATTTGTGTCCCCCAGAGCTTAGCACAGTACCTGGCATATGGAATACATCTAATAAATGCTCACACTATATTATCTTTTCTCTGTCTATATAGCTATATTTAATTTATCAAATGCAAGATGAAAACAATGGGACCTAGATCCTAGGATGCACTAAGAGTGGGAGCCTTGAAGGAGCACTTGAAATGGCATAACTCTACTGGATAGGACATGGGGGGAAATGAGGAATTAGTAGTTGATTAACTAACATCCCACTAATGAGGGAAGCTGAAACAAGGCTACTTCAAAAAGAGAGTACTTCTTGAGTTAATTTGTCCTCTGGCTAACTAATAAAATAAAAACTTCTATGGGAGTTTATGAACTACAATTTTTAAGCAAATGCTCAAAGCTTGAGCATCTCTGCTTCCAGCTTCTGGCTTCAGATGCAATCCTCAGCTGATGTACTATTATTGTTCCTCACAAAAGGAAAAAAGGTAGGTTCTGCAATTCCTTCTTTGGCTTCTACACCGAGAATCTTAAGCTACAGGCAAGAAAAGCAAGACCCTCACAGGTACGACTATCACTGAACTGAAGAAAAACAAAAACAAGAAGGGAAAAAAAAACTTAGCAGCTTTTCATAGTCCTTATGATTCCCTCACTAATGGGTAATTTCTAAACTATACACACTGAACATCCTTTCTGAACAGAGGTTCTTAAACTTTTTTTGTGTCACGGAAGTTTGGTGAAACCTTTGGATCCTATTTCAGAGTAATGTTGCTAAATGCATAAAATAAAATCAATCAAATTGAAATATAATTGTTGAATAACAATAACAATAATAATAATATGATGATGATGATGATGATGATGATGATAGTGATGATATTCATTAATCCTGGATTAAGAAGCTGTTTTAGAGGAGGCCCTTCTAACCTCAATACATTCTTTTTGGTATACCAGGAAAATGACTGAGGAGTACAAAAAGCAAATAAATAAATAAATAAATAAATAAAGCCTTTACTACTCTGGGCTTTCCCCTCCATCTCAATCACTTCAATCCTTTGATCCAAATTCCTCCTTTTACTATGTATATATCAGGCTAGGAGCTCTCCCCAGAAGTTTCTTAGAGAGGCTGGGCACAACCCATCCCTGGAGGTAAATTTATTTATTTGTACCCCAAAATGCTACCTTTTCTCTCTATTCTTGCAGCCCCCTTTTCCAGTTGGTGAGTTCCTCCCTGAACTCCCATTTTGACAAACAGTCTCAGGCCAGCCATCTTTCATTCCTCTACAGACTCATTACTTTTGATTCACTGAACTTCACCACCATTTCTCCCTTACTCCACTCCTTTCTCCCACTCCCAGTGCTGGTACCTTTTAGCCTCCTTTTTTTTAATCTTGCCCTCCCCCCGCCAATTCCTTGACTGTCTTTTTGCTTGTCTTTGTATCCCCAGTGTCCATAATAGTGACTGGCACAGAGTAAGCACTTAATAAATGTTTGTTGACTTGGCGCCTAAATTTTAGAAATCAGGAAACTGACCCCGACAGGTGAGGTGATTTCTCTGATGTCACACAAAGTTAGTGAAATAACAGAAAGCAGAATACTAACAGCTCACATTTATATAGTACTTTATAACTGGCAAACCCCTTTTCTCCACCCTCAGAGGGCCAGGTCATAAAAATATTATTATTCTCACTTAATACATGAGGAAATTGAGGCTCTGGGAAGAAAAATTATTTGCCCACCATATGCCTCCAAAACCAGGTCTTCTGGTCCTCAATCCAGTCAATTCAAGTATGTAAGACCTCTCAGCAGCAGAGAAAGTATTGGGAAGGTAGTGCCTCCAGAAAGCCCATAGTTCAAAACAGGGGTACCCCTACAGTTTTAGAAGACATAGTGTTTGGAGGAATATGAATCTATATATGGTGAAACAGACAAGGAGTGAGTGGGGTTTTCTAAAGTGGAATACAAGATTAGATCTGCATACCTTAGCCACTGAAAATACTCTTCTCATAGAATACCTTATTCAGCTAATGCTGTAACAGACCTTCTGCCTGATTTTTTGGCTTACAGAAAGCATTCAATTCACCTTGCCCATCACTGCTTTAGTTGTGGCAGATTGTTAAGACTCTCAATGAATTAGATAAATTACTGGAAACTTTACTGTAAAGGGTGAATTGTGTTGGATGAATCTTCCTTTTTTCATTTACTTCAATATTAGACTGATGCTAGATTTTGATCAGGAAAAAAAATGTCCCTGAATATCCACTTTAAGAAAGTAGTAAAGTTTTAAAAATTACTCATTGTAAGCCATTACTGAATCTATTCAATCTGTCCATTCTCATATGTATGAGAGTATATTCTTTAAGTACAAGTATATTCTTTAAATTAGATGGGTACTGAATCTTCTATTAATATAAAAAAAAAGTCAATGCCACACTAAAAGCTTGGGGACCACAGACCTATTTTCTCCTATAATTGTCTCTCTTAACAAGATTCTACAGGCCAAAATATGCTTGCTTGGTGGCAAAAATGTGATATGAGTAGCTGGTTTTCATTGAGTGTTGACAGTGACAGATTTATTTGTGCTGATCTGTATTCTTAGTTAATTTTCACCCACTGGACATTTATGAAGACAAAACACAAGTTTAACATAGCAATATGCTACTGCAACATTTCAACAATCATTTTAGCCCTCAAATTCATAAATTCCAAAAGAATGTATTATAACCACTCTAGGAGACAGAGTATCTTTTAAGGTCCGCTAAGAAGAGTTCCTTGCACCTGACCTTACAGCATAGTGGAAGAAATCCAGAGTTACAAGGAAGGGAAAAGAGAAGAGGACTAGGAAAAAAGATTAACTAGCTTAGCCTAGCCAGAGCCTAATTCACCTCAGAGCTATAATTAAGAGTAACCAAACTCTGCTTTGAACTAGTTTTTTGCCCTTAGGCAAGTCATTTAATCTTTCTTGGCCTCAGTTTCCTCAGCTATAAAATGAAAGAATACCTAAAGTCCCTTTCAGTTCTAATAGTCTATGATCTACAAGCATAATGGAATGGAGCAAAAGACTTCAAAGATCATCTCATTTTTCTGATGAGGAATGTAAGACCCGTAGAGGTTAAACAATTTGATGAAGGTCACAGATTTTATTAGTTATAAAAAGAGAAATGGTACCTAGGTTTCCTCCTGACCCCTGCCTAATGTAATGCTCCTTTAGGGATTGAAGCAAAGGTACCAATGGAAGAAAAAAAAAAGCATTAAGCTAAGCAAAAACATAAAGGTAAGTCTTAGTTAAACAGGTATTTTGGGGTCGGGGGCACGTTTGGGAATAGCATAGAAACATTTTTATCTATGTTCCTGTGTGTGTGTGTGTGTATGTGTGTGTGTGTGTGTGTGTGTGTGTGTGTGTGTGTCCTTGTGAGTCTAATATGTGTATTTCTTGAAACTGACAAGGAAAAAACTTAGGGAAAATTGAAAAGATAAAGTAGAATTGATGATTTTGGAAGCAGTATGTGTGATAAAGACAATTCCAAATCTGGTGAATGTGAATTTTGATCTTGTTCAGTCGTTTTGTCCAGTCCAACTCTTTGTGACCCCATGGACCAAAGCACACCAGGCCCTTTTATCCTACACTTTCTCTTATCAACCTTACAGAATTTGTTCTAAGAAAATTAGGCTGTATGTGCATGTTTATTTCTCTCAAAGGGATGAATATGCATATGGATGCATGGAAGTTCATTAGAAAATAGACTCAAAGAAAGGCCAGTGGCAGGAGACTATATACCTATAGAACAAGGAAGTGTTTGCTCCTCCCCCTTGACTCAGGATGCTGGTGTCCTTTGTCAGTCAAAATTATAGATTACCATAAGACAAGGAAGTGCCCCTGCCTTCAGGATATCTTCTTTTGTTAGCCATAAACAAGGGAATGTCATAACAGGGTAGTATCCATAAAATATCAAGATAAGAAAAGTCCCATTGATCTAGGCTCCAGGTCCATAAGTAAAAAAAGATCCCCATCAGCTTCATCAGACCTTGTGATTGCTGACACAGAAAGGAACATTTTGGGTTCACTTAGAGAACACACAAAGGATTATGGCATGTTAACTCAGAGTGGGCCAAAATGTCTGTCTCCTCATCGGACAATCTAGGTTTTAGGCCTTTTTCAGGTGACTGGGATGTGTGTATAAGGGGTGCCTCAAGCTGGTTTACTCACAAAATTTGTAACAAGTTAATGTTCATTGTTTCCATAACACTATCTATCCATCTTATCCCTTCTCCATTTGCCTTCAGTCAAGGTCTCATCTTCTCATTATGTGGCCAAAGTATTTAAGTTTCATCATCAGTATTTGACCTTCCAGAAAATAGCCTGAATTAATTTCTTTAAGTACTGCCTAATTTGATTTCCTTGCTATTCAAGGAACTCTCAAAAATCTTCTCCAGTACCACAATTTGAAAATGATGATTCTGTAGCACTCAGCTTTCCTTATAGTCCAACTCTTACAACCATATATTACTACTGGAAAAACCACAATGCCTCTTTCTTCTCTAATTTATCTAGGCTTTCTTCATTGATCAAATAAAAAGAATTATAGCACTTCAGAAAGCAGAAGGCTTCTGTGAAGCAGTAGAATTTAAACACACTATAGGGTTAGCAAAACTAAGTCTAAGAAAACAATGTTGCCCCATAATTTCCTCAATCATCATTATGTACATCATTCAACTAGGAAATTTCCCCCTGAAAACTCTAATCCTCTCTTTAGGAGGAAGAGATAGACAGTGAAAATTTTTGATTTCCTGTATCACCTTTCATTTTCAGGAAAATGAACAAAAATTCATCATGCACTCAAAAGTAGGGGTGAATGGTGGTCAGATAAGTTAAATATACTTAGGATACATGGAAGTAAGAAATACTTAAATATTAAATTATATTTATTATGTAATACTTAAATATTATATTAAATACTTAAAAATACTTAAAACTATTTCTTATGTATTTTTTTTAAAGCAATTGGGGTTAAGTAACTTGCTCAAGGTTACACGGCTAGTCATTATTTGTGTGTGGGTGCTCATTTTCTGAGGCCAGATCTGATCTCCGGTCATCCCAACTCCGAGGCCGGCGATCTTACTCACTGCGCCACCTAGCCGCCCCTTTAGGGCAATTGGGGTTAAGTAACTCGCCCAAGGTTACACAGCTAGGTTTTTGTTTGTGTGGATTAAGTGTCTGAGGCCTTATCTGAACTCAGGTCCTTCTGACTCCAGGGCCTGCGCTCTATTCACTGCGCCACCTAGCCGCCCCAATTTCTTATGTATTTTAAACTAGTCTATCATCTCTAAATTTCTAAATAATTTCACAATTTATTGAAAAACCACTAAAGTAGCACAAAAATAGTCATTATCTAAAATATAGTGTGGTTTCTATAAGGTCTCTTGTAATTCCTAATCTTTATTTTTAAATTCAAACAAATTAAGAAATGTCTGAAAATATAATAAGAGAAATGCCAAGGTATTCTACTAACACTTAAAATGTTAAATTACTTGGAAAATCCTATATAATTCACAAGAGAAAAGCTTTATACACTATTTGTAATGGAAATGCAGATTTAAAGATCTTCCCTGCCCCTAGCTTAAGTGCACCTGGAGCCTGTGGTGGGAGGCTTGTTTTTCAGGAAAGCCCACACCTTGATACTTTGTGATTGGGCAGTGGGTCCAGAAGGTTGTTACATTCTCTGAGCCAGGAGAAGGCTATATAAACCCTGAGGAGAGGCTTTGCTTTGGGGCTCACTTTGAGAAGTGTAGTGTGATTTGACCAGATGAGACTCTGGGAAGCCGTTGTTGAGAGCCCCCCGGCTTTGAAAACCCAGATGTTGATGCTTCCCTCTCTGGTAACTGTGATTTGGTATTGATATAATGGTTGGACAGTTTGGAAGCCTGTCTGTTTGATCTGTAAGTTCTGTAACTCTGAAGTTCGGGGTGCTGACCTTTTTCCCCTGAACTAGGTAATGTATGTTTGTTTGATTAAAGTAAGCTTGTTAACCCATTTTGAGTTGCTTTCCTTTTGAAAAGCAGATCTAAGAACCTGTGTTGGCAGTCACCCTGGGGATATTGGGGTGCTTGCCGCTACACTATTTTGCCCCATAAAATGAATCTGATAAAAAACGAAATAGGCTTTTATAAATAAATTTAAATACTTCCTATTTCCTCTGTGTGTATATATGTATATAGGCATATTCATATAATGGGTTTTTATACACATATATATATATGCACATATCTATCTATATATGTCTTTGCTTGTGGAATTTGACATTTTTAGTTGATAAGTTTAGGCCTGCCTTTTTTTTCAGAATGTAACACTCATGTATCTTGTACAATTCAGACACAGACACACACACACCAGGAATTCTTCATGACCAGGAAAGTGAGAGATAGGACAAGGAAAGTGGATGGTAAATTTTGATTATAAAACAAAAAGTATCTATAGAAAAAAGTATTCTTATAGATCTTCATTGGATTTAGGGACACTGTTGTCTATATATCCCAATGATTATTTATCCTACTTTTTTTTTTCTAATTCTATTCCTCTCTAATGAACCCTGACATTGTTGACCATGTGACAGAAAAACTCTGATAAGGCAATAATAAGACTGGGACAACAATTCTGCTCTATCATTTCTTAATCTAATCTGATCTGACCTTTTAGAAGCAGTTAGCTGGTGCAGTAGATAGAACACAGGGCCTGAAATCCGGAAGACAAGTTCAAATATAGTCTTGGATATTTACTGAAAATCAAATGAGACAATATTTGTAAAAGCACTAATTATCTGATATATAGTAAGTGCTATATACATGCTTATCCTGTTCCCTTCCTTTTCTGGTACTTGCTCTCTAGAGGAATTCAGTCTCTGTTTTTGTAGGTGTGGAACTTTATATTTACCTTAATATAAGCTAACATTTTAATTAATTTAACATTTTATTATTGTTGTTTTAAATAATATTAATAGTGATGAGGTAGATGGAGCAAACAGGATACAGGATATGACCAGCCAGAAACTGTTCAAGAAGACTATGCATTGAAGCCCTCCACCATGGACTTATCCGTGTGCTTTCACAAAACACCTCCCTAACTAACTACCTGACATTCCAGAACAGTTCTTCCCCCCTTCCTATTTCCTGCTCCCCTTGCTTATACAAAGATATTCTCTCATTACCTGACATTCCAGGCATTCTAGAACCCTCCTGAAAAGCCCTCTTTCTCCCATTCTCCTGCTCCCCTTCCCCCATCCTGTCAAACTATATAGAGACCAGACACATAACCCCAATGGGTACTCTGGCCTCCGATAAGGAACAAAGTCCACTGGTATATCTCCTCAATAAATGCCTTTATTAACTTAAAGACAGTCTGAGTGAATTCTTTCAGGACAGATATCATGACTCATAGTCTTCATCAATTGCATTTATACAGCACTTAAAGTTTTGCAAAGTGTCTTACAAATATTATTTTATCCTTATTACCCTGGGAGGCAGGGGGTGATGAGAGGGTGCAGGTACAATTATTATCTCCATTGTGCATATAAGGTAACCAAGGCAAAGGTTAAATGACTTGCCCTGGGTCAGACACATAGTAAGTATCTGAAGCTATATCTGAATTCAGGTCTTCCTGACTTTAGGCCTAGTGTTCTCTCTACTAGTTGTCTCTAAAACTTTTTAAAACACAATTATTCTATATACACGTTGAAAAAAGATTTCCTACTATATAATTAGCACACCTAAAATAATATCATAGCCAATTTCCTAAGTTTGTTTAATTTACTCAAGAAGCTATATTCAGGCATTACTGCACCAGCAATACTGAAACCTTCTTGGAACACTAATACACCAAACTATGTAATCAACTATCTCCAAATAATTAGGTTTAACACATAATTGCTAATTGTATTTGCACTTGGAATTACAGAACAGAGCACTGGAAACACTGTACTTAGAAAGTAAAACATATAATCATCCTGGATCCAAATTTCCCCCACTCCCTGAAATAAGTAAGATCAAAATTATCTGATTCTACATTTCATAATACTGAGAAATATTACTTTTCCAGAAAGGTATTCTTGAATGAATATCTTTTGTTAGAAAGCCAAAATATGAATTAAAATGCATTATTTTAGCCTATTTAAAATTAAGCCTCTCAAAAAAGAAAATGAATGATTACTATCATTTGATATTTTATGGTCTAATACCAACTCAAATGGATCACTTAGTGATTTTTTTATATACAACCATGAAAACTCGATTTATAGAAATTTAATGAAAAGTCATCTCCAGTTGGCTATTTTGAAAGTAAACACTGCTTTCATTTTTTTTTTGTTTTTCCCCATATCAAGTTATTAAGTTTCATAATGTCAGCTCAAATGCTTGGTACTTAGTTATTAATTATTAATTTCACCTACCAATTTAGCTTTCTCTCTAAAACTTCTTCTATATACAAGGTTAACACAATTAAAACTTTTTAAAAAAGAAAAAATCAGTCCATAAATGTATAATGGAAATGCAGATTTGAAGATCTTCCCTGCCCCTAGGCCCTTTGATTGGCTTAAGTGACTCTGAGAATCTTCTTTAATTTGAAAAAATACTCTGCCAGGGATGGCTAGGTGGCGCAGTGAGTAGAGAGTCGGCCCTCGAATCAGAAGGACCTGAGTTCAGATCCGGCCTCAGACACTTAACACACACACAAACAAAAACCTAGCAGTGTGACCTTGGGCAAGTTACTTAACCCCAATTGCCTTCCAAAAAGCAAAAAAAAAAAAAAAAAAATTATATATATACTCTGCCCCCTAATAGGCTGAATGTAGTCACATGGAGCCTGTGGTAGGAGGCTTGGTTTTCAGGAATGCCCACACCTTGATGCTGTATGATTGGGCAGTGGGTCAAGAGGGTGGTCACATTGTCTGATCCAGGAGAAGGCTATATAATTCCTGATGTGAGGCTTTGCTTTGGGGCTCACTAGGAGAAGTGTTGTGTGATTTGACCAGATGAGACTCTGGGAAGCCATTGAGAGCCCCCTGGCTTTGAAAACCCAGATGTTGATGCTTCCCTCTCTGGTAACTGTGATTTGGTATTGATAATGGTTGGACAGTTTGGAAGTCTGTCTGTTTGATCTGTCTGTATACTCTGAAGTTCGGGGTGCTGACCTCTTCCCCCTGAACTATGTAAATGATACATGTTTGATTAAAGTAAGCTTGTTAACCAATTTTGAGTTGCTTTCCTTTACAAAAGCAGATCTAAGAACCTGTGTTGGCAGCCACTCTGGGGATGCTGGGCTGCTTGCTGCTACAAAATTGCAACATAATATTTGTTTTGGGCAATGTATAGAATTTAGGCTTCCTATGAAGAAAATTTTCCAAACAATTAGAGATGTCCAAGAGTAGAATCTATTACTTGAAGAGTTGGTAGGTTTCCCTTCACTGTATGTCTTTGACAAAGCTTGGATAACCATTTGTCAGGGATGTTGAAAAGAGGATTGTCATTCAGTTATGACTTGGACCAGATGTCATGTAAGGCCCTTATAACTGTGAGATTCTTTGAATCTGTGAAATCTGAAAAAGTATCTCTCAAGCTGTCACCATTATTGTGCACCTTTCTTGACTGTCACAATTCCCTATCTAATTTGACAAATTATTTATATTTATATAACCTGAATACTAAAATTACAAGTATAATGTATGACCAGTTCAAGAACCCTCCAAGAACTGGTAACTGAATTTAGTGATAAAATGCCAGGCTACAGTTTCATATATCTACCAGCTACCATCCCCAATTAATTCCCACTACAATGACAGTAACGTAGTGCCATGGAAAAACTACAAGATTTGGAATCCAAGGATCTAGATTTTAATTTTGACCTTGATTTCTATTAGATGTGTGACTATGAGCAAATCGCTTAACTTCTCTGGGACTCTCTTCATCTGAAAAATAAAGGCAAAGAGATTAGATGACCTCTAAGGTAATAAGATATAAATCGATGGCCCTATGATCCTTTCTGACCCATATCAGTATTCAACTGCTAACAATGTCCCCATCCCTTTCTGACTTTGCCTCATTTTTCTATTTCACAAAAAACATCAGTATGAAAGAAGTTTTTTTTTTTTAAAGGAATATACCAAATTCTTAACTCTATTATATCATTTGGCATTTAAAGGACATTTCCCTCTACTAGTCTTATTCCTTTGGCAAGACCACAGTGCAGGCTGTGAGTACCCAAAGCCAAAGGAAAATGACAGTATAGGGTCATTATTCTAGAGTGATTCAGAATGATTTCCCTTGCATTATCAAAATAATGCCACTAGAATTTTGATTTATCTATGGATAATTAGCAAGTCTAGATATTTTGTTACTCTAAACAATCCCTGATTTCATCAATGTAGGGTGAACCTCATACCAACATAAATCCAACAACCCTCCAAGCCTTAATATATTGTTATCACAGGTTACAAAAATTAAACAGAATAGCTACTGGTACTTAGCCTCCTGAGCCTTTCCACAAAGAACTAGCCTAGACCTCAAACAAAAGACACTATTCTAGGTGACTACTCAAAACTTTCCTTTCATAGCTTATGGTCTGCTGAAAAAAATCTTCTAGAAACCAGGATCAACTGCATGCTAAAATAAATAGGACATTAATGTAGAGACAAGTATACAAACAACAAAGGTCAAAAAGGAAACAAATAATGCAGCAAATGAGTGCAGCCAAAAAAAAAAAGATTAAAATTTTTTAAAGATTTTACTGACCAACACTGCTGAAAATCACTTTATACTGTATTATATTCTAATGTTATAGAGCTTTTTAGAAATAAATAAAACATTAAGCTTTCCTGAGCACAAAAAATCATAAGGAGGTTCTTGGTCTATAAACAAAACTGGAAGTGTAATGATTTACAAGGAAATACAATTCAACATTGAGACTGTTTACAAGCTGACACATTCCTAATTTATTTTTAGTTCAAATTTAAAATGACTCCTATTCTACTCAATGAGTGACAGAGACATGATACTGTTTCTGAAGTCAATTCTCTCCTTCTTTTTTGGAAATCATTCAGAGATCTAACAGACTTTTACAGTGTTTAAAAGCATTCATCCAAGACCACAACAAATGCTAATGATCATAAAAAGACCATATCCTGTTCATATCATTTTCATGGTTTGTCTAGTTCTAACATTATAACATATAATTTCATTACATCCTTGTAGAGTGGTATGATTTTTGTTGGCAAGAGAAAAACCTTATAAAAGGATAATAATAAAGTAGCAAACTGAAAAACTCAACAAAATAAATTAAAATGTAAAATAGGATGAGTAGAATACATAATGAATTGCTTTTGAAAGGAGATAGGGAAAATACAAGTATAATGGTTTACCAAAGTCTTAGCATAAAATCAAAACATATAGACTAGAATTCATTTAGATTCTTGATCACAATAGTAACCAAATTTAGTACTTGGTTAAAAAAAATCAGCTAGGTGGCTCAGTGGATAGACTCCTGGACCTGTGGTCAGGAAGACATCATCCTGAGTTCAAATAGGCCTCAGACACTTAAAACCAGTGTGAATCTGGACAAGTCACTTAACCCAGTTTCCCTCAATTGCTCATCTGTAAAATGAGCTGGAGAAGGAAATGGTAAATCATCTAGTAATCTCTGCCAAAAAAACTCCAAATGGGGTTACAAAGAGTCAGACATGACTGAAATGACTGAACAATAACAACAAATATATCTTCCTTCTATCTCCTGATCATGGTTGACCTCTCCCCCCATTGAGTCCTATAGTCAATTTCAATTCAAAGACCAACTGCCATTCTATTTACCCATTTATTTTGATTAGAAGTGATGAAACCAATTGAAGGGTCATAGATTTAGAAACGTAAGGGAACTTTTTGTAGGTCATTTGTTCCCACATGAGTAAACTGAGCCCCAGGTACTCATTTGCAGACACTCAGTCCATATTCTAACCAGAAGGCCATATTATCTCCTTTACTTGGAGGAGAGGAGAGAAGAGGAGAGGAGGAAAGGCAAAGGGATAGGAAGGGAGAGGAAAAAAGGAGGGGAAGAGAAGAGAATAGGAAATCTTAGAGCTGATACTTTTAGACTCCTGTTTTAAAGTGTTTCTGCTTCCTGGCCTAGCCTAAATCCATATGTAAACATTTCAAACACAGCTGACTACTTAAAACTGGCCTTAAATTAAAATGGACTGCTTAAATTAAAAGTGGGGAGTTGGGACTTCAATTAACCAAATGTATATGCTATTAGTTACAAGCAGGCAATCAGTTAATTACAAACAATGCTGAAAATATGCACAACTGGATGCACAAACTTGCCATCCACTTGTAAACAGGCCATTAGTAAGAGTCTTTCTTCTGAAAGCAGTTTCCAAGGAATGGTTACAACTAGAGATGTTAAAGATTTTCCTCTAAGTTAACATTTAAAAAAAAAAGGATTTTAGGTAATTAGGACCTTTTGTTTTACCAAAGATCTATATTAACTTAAAGTCAGAAGAAAAACTCATATAAATATAGCCCAAAATGTTTTGAAAGATTCAAATTTAGACCAGGACACATTTTACGTATGTTCACCCAACCACAAAATGACTTACAAAATCCCTATATTTGCCATAAATGTACTGGCATAACCCAGAGACTACATATGAATTTGTGAAGAATCTCTGACTTTTTTGTGGGGGGTGTGAGGAACTATTTCCTTTCACCAATGCATATTTCAATTAATCAATGATTTAGTAAGCCCTACAGAATATCATTAAACACATAAAAGTTAAATGATTTGACCAGAATCAAATAGCTATCAGAGGTGGGATTTGTACCCCAGCTACATACCTATGTACTGTATATGTGACCTAGGGCACCTCACTTAACTTCTTTGAGCTTCAGTTTCTTAATCTGTAAAATGACAGATTTTGGCCTAAATGACCTCTAATGTCCCTTTCAGATCTAGATTCATGATCTTATGAATCTTACCCAAATCTTCCTGACTCCAACTCCAGTAACCTATCCTGCTATGCCAAGATGCCTATTATATCATATGTATAGAATGAAAATACTATTTCAGAAAAGTTCAATACATACCTATAAAGGCAATATAAAAAAATAATCTAATTAGTAGAATACTTGAAAGAATTACAAATTTGCTTCTTATCATTTCCTTTAGACCAATTAACCTGACCATGCTTAAGTTTCTTTATTTCTTTTTTTAACACTATAAACAACATCAATTATTTCTTACCTATTTTAGGAAATAAGCATACTCAACAATAATATGCACACTCCATTGCAGGAAGGGACAATGTTGCATTTCAGTTTTCTACACCTTGTGTCTAATACGAAGTAGGCACTTAATATACATTTGATAAAATGAATTTAACATTATTTATTAACATATTTGTGTAAATTAGATTAAGTCAGAATAAACAAGTACTATATAAATTGGTATGTGCATATGTGCACATTAAGGTCCAGGTACAAAAATAAACCTATTTGTAAATGAGCTTTTCAACTGTAAATAAGTAATAGGACCTGCCAAAGTATAGATAAAGGCTTAATTTATGGCATAAAGTAAGAATACAGCAAACTAAATATAGTACTAAGAGCAAAATATTTGAATTTAAGCTTTGCCATTTACTTTCTGTGTGATTTTGTACAAATCACTTAAGATCTCTGTACCTCACTTAACTCTGAAAAATTAGAGTTGGACCATCTGGACTCTGAGGTTCATTCCACTCTAAATCTATGACTTTAAATACACTTTCAAAGGGCTCAAAATTTAGTCACTTTAACTTTTAAAACACCCTTTTAAAAAAGTATAAAAAAGATTCTAGCTTAACCAGTAATTTTTTGTTTCTTTCTAACTTAGTAAACATCTCTTAAATTGCTACATCATTTTAAAATCTTAAATCAAACCACTTTCTCATTGAGCCCATATACTATTTTTTTTTTAATTTACAAATAGGACAGTTTCCATAAGGTCCTATAGGTTGCATGTTGGATCAGAGTGTTCCTATGTTAACATATTTCATAGGCACCATAACTGTTGAAAGTAGAAAGGGAATTTTAGGGACCCTTCTATCTGATCTGCCATTTTAAAAGATAAGTTATTTCTATAACTGTAACTATGAAATTCTTATTGTCATTATTATTCTTCAGTACTTTATAGGCAAATTTAAAAACAAAAAAGATGATCATAGAACTATCCCATAATACTAATAACTAGATGAGTACTTTAAATCAAATCAATCATGAATTTATTATTATTCAATATCTTATTCAGATATTTCAATAACTTTCAATGATTGTAATGGAAATGCAAATTTAAAGATCTTCCCTGCCCCTAGCTTAAGTGCACCTGGAGCCTGTGGTGGGAGGTTTGTTTTTCAGGAAAGCCCACACCTTGATACTTTGTGATTGGGCAGTGGGTCAAAAAAGGTTGTTACATTCTCTGAGCCAGGAGAAGGCTATATAGGCCCTGAGGAGAGGCTTTGCTTTGGGGCTCACTTTGAGAAGTGTTGTGTGATTTGACCAGATGAGACTCTGGGAAGCCGTTGTTGAGAGCCCCCCGGCTTTGAAAACCCAGATGTTGATGCTTCCCTCTTAACTGTGATTTGGTATTGATATAATGGTTGGACAGTTTTGGAAGCCTGTCTGTTTGATCTGTAAGTGCTATAACTCTGAAGTTCGGGGTGCTGACCTTTTTCCCCTGAACTAGGTAATGTGTGTTTGTTTGATTAAAGTAAGCTTGTTAACCCATTTTGAGTTGCTTTCCTTTACAAAAGCAGATCTAAGAACCTGTGTTGGCAGCCACTCTGGGGGTGCTGGGGTGCTTGCTGCTACAATGATTGAGGCTGAATTTTTAATTAATAACTACCTGTATCTCAGAATAGTCTCCCAAATCATATATAAAACAATAAACTGAATATTGCAACAAAAAGGCAGAGACTAAATTATTCAGCATATGTTCAGAGAAAATTCATTAGTGTCCTCAGTTTACAATATACAGCAGAATGCCATTTGGTAAATTGCCTCTTATTGGACCTTAAAATGATATCAATAAGAAGTGAGCATTTTACATAGACATTTAAACAAAATGTATTCTTTTTCTGTCATGTTATTTGCATATGAAGAGCTTTTCCAGCTGTTAAGGGTTTACCAGAGTAAGAATGTGGCTAGATGTGGTGGTCTGAAAACCAGTTATATGCTATTGCTTTGGAAACCTCCTCTTAATATAAATAAATACATCTCTGAGACAAATATTGACATCCAACTTTTCAAAATATGCATTACAGAATCTCAGAGTTGGAAGGCACTTCCAACCTGAACCTGAATTAGAATCTCCACTATACCATATCTAAGTTGCCATACAGTCTTGGCTTGAAGACCTTTTTTCTAATCAACTTGTAACAACTCTGTGTGTTAAGAATTATTTCCCTTTAAGTCAAACTCAAATCCATTTCTCTTTCATTTCTACCCTTGCTTCTAGTTTTACCCTCAATCTTCCTCAACAAACCAAGAACCTAGCTTAACAATCCTTATGTGGCATGTTCCTGAGCTCCTGCAAACAGAATGGTCACACTCCTTTGGATGCTCTTGCTTATGAATGTCCTAATTAAAATGTGTAACCCAGAACTGAAAAAAATATCCACATCTTAAGAGTATCTTGTCTATTATCAGAGTACTGATGCTGTTGTTTTATACTTGCAGAAGATTGCTTTTAAAGTCCCCTTTCAGCATTAAAGCAATTGTATGACTGTGATTTGTGTTATAATGAGAGTACCATGATGTTTTCTTTCCCTTTTACCAAGTTTTTTTTTTTTTTGCTTCTCAGGAGGATTCCATTGCCCACCAAAAGACCAATGCTAACAAATTACAAACAAAAATTTACATTAAAAAAATCCATAAATAAAAAATACTATCACAAAAAGCCACTTAAACTTACCAGTGCTGTCATCATACACAACTGTGACTGTTTTCCACTTGAAAAATTGCACCAGGTCCAAAATGGCACGGCTGAGTGAGGAGAAGTCAGGGTATAGACTGACATAGAAGGAATCCTTGTTGTCTGACACTTGATGCTTCCAGCGAGTCTGTATGTGGGGGACCCCGAGGGCATTGCAGATGGATTGCACTGCATTGGCTGATGAACTGTGCGAAGGCCCAAAGATGGCTGCTACCCCGAGAGACAGCTGATCACAGGCTGAAGAGGAGATAGAAGTCTGTCAATGATGAGAGGAGAGAAGCCAATGTGCCAGCAGACAAAGCATTAATTGCATGAGCCAAAAGGCAAAATCATGAGCATTATTCTGCTCATGATGATTTTTAAATATTATTTGTATTGAATTAATTTTACTTTCAGTCTTTCCATTGTTAATATTTGTCTTGTACATGGGGATTTAATACATCCAGACACCTGCAGCTAAATTCTCTACATATCACTTCGAAAAAAGAGAAGAAAAACAAGAGGACTCAACAATGTCCAAATTCAGTAATACCCAGCAAGAGCTTTACCTTTTCATCAAATATTTATTTATAATTTTCTAGTCCATATGTATGCATTGTATATATTGTAAATGTGTATCTGATATATATTTTTGCTGCATATATGTATATATAGACATGTCTGTGTATATGGTATGCATTTTAGACAATAAATTCAAAAAGGAAGTAAAAAAGTCACTGCTAAAACTCCACACTCTTAGGCAGATACAACTGACTATCAACAGACATACAGTCTCAGCCTTAGGGTATAGGGCAAAGGTTGGATATTAGAAACTAGCCAGTAATTTTAAGGGTATGTGGACTGTCAATTCCGAAAAGTTAGACCCTACAGTGAGTAATTTTGCAGCACTACTAATCTTTAGCAAGAAAGCTCCAATTGCCCTGGCTTTGGGATAGACTAATTTCGCACATATTGTTGGGAATTTGGGTTTGTTTGAAATGCTAAATTGAATTCAAATACTTATCTAAGAATAATGTGAAACCATGGAAAGGTAAGTGGAAGGAAACAGAGAAAGACTGAGGAGAGGGTAGAAGAAGACAATTCTCTCCAATAAAAAGAGTTATTCATTGATTTCAGGTTATTTGAATTCACTCAGAATAAGCTCAGCAAGGAACAAGAATTGCTTCTTTTTTTGTTTTGTTTTTGTTTTGTGTTTGGATCTTTAGTACTTAGCACACTGCTTAGAACAGAAAAGGCACTTAATAAATGGTATGCAATTAATAAATGCTTATTGATTGATTGATATAAATGAAAACCTTAAGCAGACTGAAAATTAGCCCAACTTTTAACAAAATGGAAACCAAGAAAGGTTGAACATATTATAGACCATAATGTTAACAAAAATATCCCCGAGAAATAGTATAAGAATATTTTGGTTAGGAAACTGAATTTTTAGGTATCAAAACGTTCACTTAATGAGTGAAGTGATTCATATTTCCTGTTAGAAATTATATATAGGGTGAAAAGATAAAACTAAAAACTTCAGAGCTACTTATTTATTTTTAAAATATATTATAATTGTTTGTATTATGATATTTGTATTATGAATAAAGATACTATAGTATTTGGATTATTTTACAAACTCTTCATTTTCATTCATTAGTATTTATGGAGCACTGACAGAATTCAAAGCTACACTTGGCTCTTATATTATCCTTCTCTATATTAATACCCAGTAGCCACACACCTTTAATCAGCAGAAACTCAGAACAGGTGAGGTCCATAGGATGCGATTTAATTCATTATATCTCCCCTCTTAAAGTCAGGATTGAGCTTTTATTTATAATCAGACTAAATTCAGGCAAAAAGCAAGAAGGGGAATTTATTGCTAGTGAATTTCAAATTCTTGAAAAAGTTTTTTGTCTAATATTTTGAAAATATGATGTTTTCATCACCTGATGCTCTAGTTTCCTTAAGTATTTTCAGGATAGCATCCTTTTCTTTTTGATAATATTTTGGCCTGCCTTGAGGTTGATATTTAAAGGTGAGGTATTTTAAAAGATCCATTAATATTTCATCTGTACTCACACTCAGAATTCTCTAGCATTAATTGGTCTAAGCATGTTTTACATTTACATCTCCCTAATGGAAATAATCATGAACTATGTCACTAGTCAAATTCTGCAGCCTGCCTGCATAAGCTTGATATTGTAGCCTTACAGACAAATATAACCATTTCAATGTAACCTTTAACCTCTGGTCACAGCCCTCCAAACCTTCCATCACACAAAAGTGGTTTTAAAATGTGTAAAATGATTTCACATTCATAAAGAGATGAACTCTGAGGGCAGACAAAATGTAGGCTTTGATAAACACTAGTGGGCTGCAAACAAAAGGACACATTTTCACCTTGAGAAACATGGACCTTTTACACAGTTCCCATTGATGCTAATAAGCATAGTTTGAAGAGATTGTCTGGACCAACACAAGAATATATAAAGAGCAATGAATACTGGGGGCGGCTAGGTGGCGCAGTGAATAGAGCGCCGGCCCTGGAATCAGAAGGACCTGAGTTCGGAGCCGGCCTCCGACACTTAATCCGCACAAACAAAAACCTAGCCGTGTAACCTTGGGCAAGTTACTTAACCCCAATTGCCCTAAAGGGGCGGCTAGGTGGCGCAGTGAGTAAGAGCGCCGGCCTCGGAGTTTGGATGACCCGAGATCAGATCCGGCCTCAGAAAATGAGCACCCACGCATAAATCAAATGACTAGCCGTGTAACCTTGAGCAAGTTACTTAACCCCAATTGCTTTTAAAAAAAAAAAAAAAAGAGCAATGAATACTTTCATTTAAGGGATTCTATTCTATCACAAAGTTGAAGAAGTATCTTAAAAGTAGCCACTTCAAAAAGGCAAAATCCATATAAAAATGATTTTGAACTATGAAATATTACAAAAGACCATTTCCTCCAGATGCGTCTACTACCTTAACACTTGTCAGTAGAAGGTAAAGTCTACCTAGTTACCTAATGAAATAACAATATTGAAGCTCAGGTTCATTACTCAGTATTTTTGCTGCACAGTAGATAGAATGTTGGGCCTACAGTCAAGAAGAATTGGGTTCAAATTTCCCCTCTGATACTTAGCTGAGTGACCAAAAATAAGACACAAGCTCTCTGAGTGAGTTTTATTATCTCTAAATTGAGGATAACAAGATCAGTAATAGCTATCTACCCCACATACCTCATGTTGACCTATATCATTAGTCATAAGGTTAGAATGACATAATTTATGCAAAGCATTTTACAAACTTGACCTATAACAAATGTTGTTCTCATAATTAAATAAGCTAAAAATGTGAACTCTTTCCTATTCTTTTATGTTTAGATGTACAGATTAAGTAGGGTTAGGAATTTAGAAAGGGACTAGTTCTGTGATTTCACTGGTATGGGGAATTCCTAGGTGAGGAAACTCCCTCTGCCAAAACAAGTTAATATCCTCTATTCATCTGAGGGTCTTGGATAGTTACCTAGAGTACTGAGAATGACTTGCTCAGAGCCCCGTAGTTAGTATATATCAGACTTGGGACTTGAACCCAGGTCACCTTAAGGCCATTTCTCACTCCATCACATTCCCAATGTGTTTTTTTTCCTCTTTTCAAAAAAATAAAGCCTTAGAACATGAAATTCAAATATAATGATACTATTTACTTCAATACTTCACGAATCTATTATTTTATTGGTATGATTAATCCCTCCACCAATGCAGATTACAGTCTTTCTACATCTGTATAAATGTTCTTTGACAATTGCTATGCGCACCCCCTGCCAATCACCCGGCAGGCAATCTCAAGATAAGGCTAGTGCTAGTCTTCCTTAGACATTAGACATGATCCATCCCATCACCTGATCTACAATCAAAACCTGTCCAGCACAACTGGACTTGTCATATCTTAACACCCTTTTGACACAGCCTTTAGGGACCCAAAGTTACTACTATATTCCAATATTGCTTTGGAGAAGGAATTTAGTGGAGTATTATAATAATAGCTCACATTTTATGGAGTACTTTATGTTTGACAAAGGACTTTTTCACAACAAACTTGTGAATAATGCAGACACATAAAATGCTCCATATAGATCCACAAAATGTATCTTATTCCTTGAATATTAGATTTTACTCTACCATATTAATTCACCAGTGTCCATTTCTATTAATACAAAGAAAACCCAATTTTTTAATAGGACAAGAAAGATACATACTTAAGGTTTGGTGTTTTGTTTGTTCATTTGTTTGTTTTATAGATTCCTCTCAAAGTTTCAAGGATAATCATGGAATTTTTGGCTTTCTCAACTTCACAAAATCACTTGAAACAAGAGATGCTTGGTGGGAGAACAGATAAATTAAGATCATAGTAGGAATGTAATTGGTTTTTTGGGGGAAAAAACCCTGTATAGCACAGACTTGAAGATATAATAGCTCACATTTATAAAATGCCTGACAGTTTAAAAAGAATTTATAAGCTCTTGAAAAGATGGTTTTGGTATTTCAGAGTCTTGGGGAAAAAAGGAGATAAAATAAAAGATAGAAACATTTCTATACATGTATCATCAGTCAAATGCAAAATATGAATTTAATGAGAACACAGTTAACTTGTATATTTCAATCAAGTGTTTTGAGAAAGAGTTCTTTGTGTTCAGGTTTCGTCCTATGTTAGTTTTCAGTTTTGTTTTTGTTGTTTGCTGTTGTTATGTTGTTTTTTTTTAGTAAACTATATAATCATAAGAAATATTCTTTAGCCCTTAAATGGAATTGGCTTCAAAAGTTTATCAATCCACATCATTTGGATCAGTGGTTGAATTACAATGTTGCTGTTCTGTGTCATGCAAAGAGGTCTTTAATAAAGATCAAAATATTCTATAATATTAAGGAATTATCCTTAGACTGTAGTTAAGAAAACTGTTAGACGTGGTTATAGACTTCAGCTCTAGAAAGACATAAAGGTTAAAAAAATATGCCAAATTACCTTTCTTGGATGCTTCAAAACTATCATAGAGATTTATCTTTTGAGTGTCGTAGGTGAGGGTAGTATTGGGCAGTAAGGTTCTATTTCTGTTGATTGTGTTCACAGCAAATCTGAAGGCTAATTCCTCAGCTCCCATTGGGCCAGATTCCACATATTCAAAAATACCACCTGATAACAAGAAAAGAATGAGTAATCAACTTTTACAATAAAGCAAGGAAAATACATAGCTATTTTAGTTTCTATTAAATTTTCTTTAAGTTATGCCACTGAATGTTAGCATATTCCCCTAAAATTGATATCTGATCTATAATTATAGTCTAAATGATAAGTATGTATTGCCAAAGTTATCTAAATATTATAGACCATTAAAACTATTGTTTTTGTCAGCCTTAATAATTAGTACTGTTATGATGATTATAACACACTTACATAACAACACTTAAGTTTTTTTTTTTAACTATTTTACCCATGACCCAAGTAAATGTGTATATAGAGATTTGCTGATTAACTAAAATTTGACATGGAAATGATTAATATAAAATTCTTACCAATGACAAAAGAGGGAAAATGACTATTCTCTGCTTGTATAAAATTATAATGCAATTTATAGTAAAATACACATGGCATAGTGTACATGATTCTTAGGAAATGAAGTTTGAAAAATTCATTTCTAACTAAATTTCAGAGTTCTGTTTGCAAAAGAAATGAAGACAATATTAACTTCAAAGAAAAAAATTAAAATATTAATTAGTCTTCAATGTTTGGAGATTTTGACATTGTAAATTTTTAATTCTAAAAGCCTATTGTATGTGTCACACCTTACTGTGTAAAGTAGATCTAAAAAATATTTTCATTAACTGACTTTACATTTCTTGATAGTTCTCATTTATATATTGGCAGTACAATTTATTATAAAGTTCATTCCTTAAAATCTGTCTCATGAGACATACTTTTCACTTAGAATGAATGTCACCATAATATTTAATTCAATCCAATAAGTATTAAGTTCTGAGTATATGAAAGACATTGTCCTAGGGCTCTGGGTCTATGTATTCTCTTGAAGTGGTGTAGAGAGGAGAGAGAATATAGATAAATGAATACAAAATATGTATAGTCATCTGATCAGCTCCCATGAATTCAATTCTAATCTCTATGGTGATGATTCTCAGCTTTATCCAGCCCTCCAGTCTAGCATCTCCAGCTATTTCTTGAACACCCCAATCTGGTGTCCCTTGGACACTTTAAAATCAAGATGTTCAAAACAGATCTTATTATCTTTCTCCCTAAGCTCTTCCCTCTTCCTAAATTCCCTATTACTATCAAGAGCATCATTACCCTTAACCTAGTCATAGTCCTCAAAGCCTCACTCTCATCCCCACCACTGTCATCCAATCAGTGTCTAAATTCTGTCATTTCTACCTTCATAATATGTTTCTCAAATATTCTCTTTCCTCTGACACTGACAAGAAACCTTCCAAAATCCCACGTAATGCTCCACCAGGAGCAGAGCTTGAACACACCCTCCTTCCTTCAATTCTTCCTTCCTTGTTGTTCAGAAGTGTGAATGAACAATTATCTCACTGTACTACCTGTGATCATCTCAGTCCTTTAAAGTGGAATTTTGAATAGTTATTTATTCCATTTTCATTTGTGTGCTTGGTAAGATGACAATGCATGATCTTTGTGCATGCTATTAGCCATGACACTTTTCTTTTCCAGCTGAAGTCTTATTTCATAGTGTTAATTTCTATGTTTATAATTTTAATATGGAAATCCAGATTAAAATGTTGATCTGAAGCCTAAATGTAAATGGAGCACTTAGAAATTCCTTTACTACACTTATCATCTAGACCATATATGTCTCCCCTCTGTTGATTATCTCATTTATATCACACATATAGGTGTGTATGTATGTATACAGTTTGTATGTGATTATTTACATGCTATCTCCCCCATTAGATTGTGATTTCCTTGAGGCCCGTTATAATCTGTTATATTAAATAACAGTTGTGCAGGTACCATTGGGAAATTTCAACTTCAATATCTACCCTTTGCCACAGATCACCTCCTAACTTTGCAGGGTGCTCTCACCTCTAGTTCTACAACCATGGAAATCATCTTGCCATTGCTCCTAGATAGGGTATGTCAATCTATTGCCCTATGGTCCAATTCACCATCCCTGAAACATTCAGAATCAAAGAGTCACTACTTGGTCACCATTCTGTGTTGCATCCTCCAATTAGAATGCAAACTCTTCTTGGGCAGGGCTTGCTTTTGCTATTTTTTAAAATATCTGTATTTCCAACACTGCACTATGCTTTTCACATAACATTTAGCAGGTTTTTTTTGGTGAAAGAATGTTTTCCTTTTTGTATATTCCATATTTATTGTATTTTTAGCAGTTTCTCAAAACATGGTATCACTGATGATATCACCTCTCAATTCTTTTGCAACCATTAGACTAAATTAATATTTTACTTTATATAAAATACAGAAGAAAATCTCATTTTTCACAAATAAGGTCTTTAAAATAGTAGTGGAATGTATTTATATAATAGAGAACTCTTTATACACAACTAACCAAAACAAAGGATTTTTTGGTATCCCATTGCAGAATAAGTATATTAACCTTCCTTCTTGATATGAACTAAGCCAAAAGTATCATATTTGTCCATAGCCACTAAGGTCTTTATCTATTCATATTTAGAAATATTTGGATCTTTAAAAGAAAGTGAAATTTGCTTCTATAACCTGGTAAAATGATGAATAAATCCTTTCTTCTATTTTTTTTTCACTAAGCAGGTATTTTTAATTGGGAAATACATCAAAATATAATTTTATAAATTTATCTATGGCTCTCTTTTTTTATAAATGCAGCCACTTTACAGATAAGAAAACAAATCTGATGCACTGATTTAAAAATTCAGTTTTTCAAATTTATTTACTAATACACATTTCAGAAGATTTTATTTAAAAAATATGTTTGCTTCATCTTTATTATCACTAAGAAAAATGGCAATTTCTTCTTTTATCCTCTGACATATGGTCAATTTTGATTCCCGCTCTGCTATCTGCAAATGCAACCAGTAAAAGTTGCTTTACACATGATTCACCATGTCTCCATTTAATTCTAGCAATAGCTACAGAGTATTAACTTTCTTACTATATGATGAGGATGTTTAAATGTGTCGCTTTTATATGTAACCTTACACTATGCAAGTAATCCTTCCAATGTCACAAACATGATTTGTGGGAAAATGTTCTTTTGCTTATTAAAAGCATCTAATTTCCTCTTCAACATCTATCTTGCAAACATGTTCAAAATACCTTTGTTTCATGCTGTATGCAACTAAAGTATTCATACATAGCAAATGTAGTACTATTAAAAATAGCGCTTGTGAATCCTAATAATGCAGTGTATCATATTTTCTGTATTTTGGATTTTTTGTTTCTGCTACTTAAAATTCTTTTGTTTTGCTTACACTAGTTCCAGATGCTCAAGAAGACTTTCCTTTCAGTTCAGGTCCTCATTTTAAGAGATATTTCATTTTTTTTAATTAGAAAATACATTTAAAACAATTTCATTTAATTGTCTAACATTCCAAATGTTTATCTATAAACATTCATGAGTAATGGGAATTTATTGCAAATAGTTGCTAGACTGCATTCACTGGCAGTTAGAATGAATTGGTCATCTTGGTTCACTTTTGCTTAATTTTATTTGAATTTGGTTTTTGTTGGGAAAAAAAGATGTGTGTATATATATAGGAATTGAACTTAGTATCTCATGTTTATCCATTGCTTCTTCCTCTCCTCCCTTCCCACCTTCCCCATCCCCTAGCTCCCAGGCACAGTGCTTTGAAAAACACAGATGTAGAGTCAAGAACATTCAGGCACACGTCAATTAGGACAGATTTGGCACAGCAGATTTGGTTCTGAAACAGAATCATCGCTTTGAAAGTTCTAAACTATTCCCTTTTTTTGTAGGCTAATTGCTCACATAGGAATTTAAGGTTTCACTTTGCACATCATAATGCCTTGAGGTGGGTAGTATAAATCTTATTATCCTCATTTTACAGATGAGGAACCCAGGCTCAGAAAAGTTAAACAACTCGGTAACAGCCACACTGCTGGGGATATCAAACCTGGAACCTGATCTCTTCACCATAGGATTCAGGAATTTCTATGCTGTGCCAGGCACAATTCTATGTTACTACTTTATTCCTTTAATACTTTGTTGCCAATAATATAGTCATTAAATGTCTTTTTTATTTTAAAATGAATAAAATAATGGGAGGCTTCTGTGGTTGTCTTTTGTTTTTGAAAAAGGACCAAAATGACATCACTATGCTGAGGTCAAGGTACAGTTTATCTGACTCTTACTGATAAAACCGATATGAGCTTGGAAGGGTCTACCACAGGTAAAATAGACCCCATGAAGATTTGGAGTCTCTAAATGTGTGCATCTCCTGTTTCCTTTGAGCTACTTCAATTCTGCTTTGCACATAGAGCATAGGGTCTTCTTTGTTGGGGGCATGCCATGCTTGACAGTCCTGTGCCAGTGTCTCCCATTTCTTACAATTGAATTCAAAATTCTTCTGACCTCCACATAAGCACTTGCCTTTAGTGTGTTGGGGGGAGGGGATGAAGTTTCTATACAATTTCTCAAAAGGGTTGGATATAAATGGAACACTTTTCAGTTCTTATTATTTTTATAATATATAAGGTAAATACATGGAATATATAGCTATATATTTAGAATTTATAGGCAATGATATATAATACATACAACACAACACATATGCACGCACATATGTACATGCATGTGTATACATAGGTTGTCTTTAATTTTCAAAAAGTACTAATGATATTATGATGTTGGGTTAAGGACACACTGTTTGTTTGGCTGTGGTTGATCAGTCCAATCCAAGTTTCAAAGGCTCTAGCACAGGATGGGCACAAGTAATCTGTTAGAACATTTGGGATGAAGGAGTCTCTGGATTTGCACAGTTCATTTCCTTTGCACTACTGTGATCCTGCTTTGTTTGTGCCTTTTCAGATGCCGGCATGCTTATACAGAGAACTTGCACAAGGCAAGCAATCACAGGGCAGGCAGGAGAAATGATACAAGGATACTGTCAAGGTCTCTCTGAAGAACTTTACTAGCAATTGTGTAATATGGGAGATGCTGGCACAGGACCACCCAGCACGTGTGGATGTATACACACACTTGTATTACCATTTTTAAAGGCAGAATTATAGTCTCCCCCTTCCAGAAAACAATCTTATCTAAAACATTCTCTTGCCAGAAATTTGCAATTTTGACAATGAAACTGACTGTTTTTATTCCAAAATAATAGCTTTAGCTCAAAAAATTGCTATAAAAAATACCAGTGAAGCAACAATTTTTTTCACCTTTTCCTGGACCTGGAGAAGGATGATATTTTTACTTGACTCAAACATTTTTCCCCTCTAATATAGCTTTATAAATAACATTTATTTTGTGTTGTATACCTCCCGTAAAAGAGTAATTTCCTTTAGAGCTGTTATTTCTATTTATGTAGCATTACAGTTCTATAGCATTCCATAAGCATCCAGTATTCAAAAACAAGATTGCTACCCTACAGAATTCACAAGGCATATTAGATGAAATGTACCCCACAGCAATCATGCACCTTTAAGAACCATATGATTCTAGGGAAATATTTTGACCAGCCTACAATTTCCATTCCTCTGACAGGGACCAAGATCTACACTTAGTTTCACCTTTTCAAAAATGCATACTTGACCCTGAATACATCACCTCCAAATGCCTCTACTAAGATTACAAATACTTCCACTGATGCTCCACCCCCACCTCCCACCCCTCCAGAGTTCTTTAAATACACTGGATGTTCCAATTTTCCAAAATCACCACAAAGAATGGTCTTCAAACCTATTTATCTGATGGCCTTTCCTATGGTATCAGTGGTAAATCTAAGTGCATCTTAACAATCATACACTTCCAACTTACCATTTATAGTTTAATTTTTATAAGATTAATACTCTAAAATAATGCAAAATCTGACTCTTCCAGAAGACATGCTTATTTTCTCAATTTCAATTTCTTGTTATCTATTATGAAATGCAAAAATTATTTTCTTTCCCTCAAAACTTTATTTAAAAGATACAATATCGGAATTTTTGGAAAATAATTGCAAACAATTTCAATACAATAGGAGCAAGTAAGAAGACATAAACTCTCCTCATTTGTCTTATTTTTTTTTTCATAATGGCAACAGAAACCTCAGAAACAGCATTCAATGAAACAAAAAATATTTATCTAGACCCAACACTGTCAAAAATACTAAAGTGTAAGATGTGGTCCCTTGGACTAGTCTAGTTGGGAAGATAAAGAGTAATGCACATACACAATAGCAAATAATAATAACTAAATGTCAAACTGTGGCATAAACTGTAAGTGCTATATAAACTTATACTATATAACAAAGGGAGAAACCTTCATGGAGGCACGAGGACTTGGATCTGGACAATAACTGAAAAAGCATCTATTAAATGCTTACTATATACAAAGCACTGTACTAAATGCTAGGGATTATAATTTTAAAAAGCAACACAATTCCTACTCTTAAGAAGCTCACATTCTAATGGGGGAGATAACACAGTAGTTTCAGTTATAAGTCAAATGGAAAGGTCCCATAGTCCTTAGAGTATAGGCTCATTTCCACTTAAAAATTGTATCAGTTTCTAATGTTGATCCATTTGACAATGCCAAAGACTGGTGGCAAAATTTTTCTTCATTATCTGTGGCTACAGCATGAACAGAAGCAGTTGTTGGACAGTATCCCCCCTCTAGTCGATTCTTGGGATGATGGCTGAAGGAGTTAGGATTACAGAAAGGGGGAGGAATATACCCCATTCCCAAGTCCCTTTTTTGCTCATTATTGGTAGTTGGTGTTTATGGTGAAGTCTTCTTCAGTTGCGGATTGCTGCCTCAAAGAGGGCTATAGATAGCAGAAGCAAGCGATCTGGAGAACACTACATAGTATTTCCAAGGATTTTGGGTTTAGGGTTCTGGGCTATATCCATTAGGATTTGAAGCAAAATGATGACAACAATGGGGAAATGGAGGAAAGAGCAGATATCAAAAGTATTTTTAAAGAAAAATGGATAGCATCTGGTGACACCACCATGTTTGTTCAACAGTGAAACAGTAGATTTTTCCCCAATGGAGTGCCAATTCCGTTTTTTAGGATGTTAGGCACCAATGAATCCAACAAAGATGCTATTCAGTGAGGGAAACATTTAGATTTGCCACTTCAACAAAGGAAGCAATTTTCTTTTGGTGCTCTAAATAACAAAGACATTCACCATACTGTAACTTTCTTTCTAAAGGATGACAATTTTCAATTACATTATAAATGGCACTGGAGAGCTTTCTTGTTCAGCACTTACATATTTTTGTATTATATTAGTTATTATTAATCTTATCCTTCCATAGTAGACTGAGGCCCCATGAAGGGTAGGGACAACACTTAAGACTCTCATTAAGATGTGAGACTCAATGGGGGCAGCTAGGTGGTACACTCAATAGAGCACCAGCCCTGGAGTCTGGAGGACCCGAGTTCAAATCTGGCCCGAGACATTTAACACTTACTAGCCCTGTAACCTTGGGCAAGTCACTTAACCCCAACTGCCCTGCCCTCCCCCCTCCAAAAAGAAAGAAAAAAAAGATATGAAACTCAATATCTTACATTCAATAGGTGCCCAATAAATCCTGATTAAATTGAAAGGTTGTGCATTTAAGGTGGGACAAACAAATAATGAGTGGATGGGGGGTGATAAAACATGCTTTTTCAAGAATTGTCACCTGAGTTTGACATTTACAAGAGTCCAATAAGTCTAAAAGGTCAAAATGAAGAGAAAGCATATTCCAAGCAAGAGAATACCCAGTTTCATAGTTATTCTCAGGCTTCTCACTCCCACTTAACATTCAGCAAGAAATCATTTTGTCGGCGCGGCTAGGTGGCACAGCGAGTAGAGCGTCAGCCCTGGAGTCAGAAGGACCTGAGTTCGGATCCCGACCTCAGACACTTAACACACAAATAAAAACCTAGCCGTGTGACCTTGGGCAAGTTGCTTAACCCCAATTGCCCTCCAAAAGGCAAAAAAAAAAAAAAAAAAGAAATCATATTGTCTTTCCAAACCCACTTTGAATTGTTCAATAATTTATTCTATGGCTATATCTAGAGTATCACCATTATGTGGCCATATTTTCCTAAACTAAAAGGGGGGTACTTGATCAAGGAATTTCTTTTGCAAGGCTTCCTTAAATGAACATAGTTTTCTTGATGTTGACACTATTCTAGTAAATTTAGGAGACTTGGTTACCCAAGCCTAAAAGCTGTTCTAGTAGTATACAATGATCCATACAATAGAGTTCACACTTCTCTACCATTCTCCTCTATCCCCACAGAACTTTCTCCCAAACAATGACCCCATCTTCCCAGCCTGTTCCCTATACCTTCCCAAACAGGTCCCTCCCTAGAGACTTCTCTAGTCTATCCAGATAATTTTTACTGCCATCCCAAACCTCACCCTTTCTACTCACCATCCTGTCACTTTCCTTTCTTCAGGTACCCATGTTAACTACTAAAAAAAAAATTTAGTGGGCCCCTATAAGGTGGGAAGCAGTTAGTAGCGATAGAAAGTAAAAAATGAAAGTCTCTGCCCTCAAGGTGCTCACATTCCACTGGGGGAAGCAACAGGTGCACACGTAAGTTTATATAAAAAATATACAATACAAGGTAATTTGGGGGCAATATGAAAAAAGATACCTAATGCTCCTCCATCCATCTAAAAGATTTTGTTGAATAGGAAAGAACTGCTTCAATACTGTCAATTGAAGCATCATTCAATTCCCTACATTTATTTCCAAACATTTTAAGCATTTACTAGATCATCTTGGTACTACAAGCAAAGATTTGGTTGAAAAAAGTTTTTCCTCTGGTTGCTATTAATTATCTTTACTTTGGAAGAAAAAAATTTTAATGGCTTATTGACTTGCAAGCTGAACAATCAAATTAGGGAACCTCAGGGTTTTTTTGTTTTTTTGTTTTTTTGGTTTTTGTTTTTGTTTTCAGTTCCCTTTCTGTCATTCAACAAACATTTATTAAATGTCTACTCTATTTCACACACTGTTAGGTGCAAGAGATACAAAGATTAAAAACTAGAGTCCACCGGGTCCTCAAGGAATTGGTATGTGAGTAGGGATAACTGATGCATACAAGATTCCAAGTCTACATAGAAAATTAAAAAAAAAAAAAACTTTCCTTGGTGATTAGGGGATTTTATATTCTGTAACAGAACTGGAAAGACCACAAAGGTTTCAACTGATATTCGTATTATTTTATGTAATTTCCCTTTTTTAGAAGGGTTAGAATATGGGTTATTAGCAGCAGCCATATTAAACAAAAACAGGAAGAGATGGCCTGTCTAGTTGATCTCCCCAGCCCTGGGGAGGTTTGGATTTAAGGCCTTTAACCATTTAAGGAATGTAAGGTCAGAGGCCACCTCTTACTCAGGGCCTTAAGGAATTGCCCTTGGACTCCAAATCCCAGGTCAGTGGCCCAGGTGCCAGGGGAAAAAATGGCTATGCATTTATAGAGTGCTTTAAGTTTGACAAAGCTCATTACTCGCTTCCTCAGCAGGGGAGCCAAGTTGAGGGCGAGGAGCGGGGAGAGAAGGGGGTCACACCTAGGGGTTAAGAGTCTTCTCCGACCTTAGACACAAAAATCTGGCTCAAGCTGAGCTTCCCCCTCTCCCGAAGGTAGGAGACGAGGTGGTATCGTCTTCTCCAAGTGACCTTTAGCCCATATTTCTCTTCGGGAGTGTCCGCGACCAGGGGCAGCGGGCATGGCGGAGGAGTCTGGGGCTGGTCCAGAAGTAGGGGGCAGCGCCCTCTTCCCTGGTCCCTCGTAGGATCAGCTACATCGCCCATGGCCAAAGGCACGACTGGAGTCTCCAGGTCAGCAGGGTCTGGCTGCCAAGGAAAGCAGCTCCTGGGGCTGGGCGGCAGGGTCGCTGGCCTTCCAGCCTTCTCGTGCCCCTCCAGGCCCGCGGCCACATGCTGGGCGGCTGCCGCTCGAAAGGAAGACTTATGGCCCGGGCCCGCACCCAGCCCCGGTGGGAGGTTTTTGAAGGTCAAAGGCGGAAACCAGCAGGTCCGCGCCCTTCGCAGCGAGCTCCGCCGCCGAGCAGGCCTACAGAGCTGGAAGGGCAGACGCCGACACGGGGGCAGCGGCCGCTTGCGGCCCACAGGTAGCCAGCTGCCCAGGGGCTTCTTAAACTGGGGAGACACCCAGGCCGGGCGGGTCTTCCGGTCGGGAGGCCGCAAGGGCACGAGCTTCGAAGGCGCGGGGCAGGGTCTCGGGGAGCCTCCGCCATGCTTGGGGCCCTCCAGCGGCCGTTCCAGGAACGACAGTTGGGCCTTGCGCGGCGGACCATTGCTCTTCTTCCTGTGAGGCATGGACGGGAGAGGGAAGGGCAGTGGGCAGCTTCATGATGCCTGTCTGGGGGAGACTGAGGGGCAGGAGTCGGGGCCGGCACCGGTCCTCACCTAAACCACCTGACCGAATTCATGACCAACTTCCCCTCCAGCTCTGGCGCAGGCCACCCCAAAGTCAGGCATTAAAAAGTGAGACGTGGCCATGCCCCGATTGGCGGACACCCTCCTCACACGTGACTCGAAACGCTCCTCCCCCTAATCTATTTCCTGCCAGGTACTCCTGGGGTGTTTTGTGAAGTGCTTGAGGATTATGTTTTATCCTCAGGTTTCTTGGAATCCCAATCTGGCAGTCTTGTGGAGTGGTGACAGTACTGAGTTTGGTGTCAGGAAGCTGGGTTCTAATTAAATACTAGCTCGGTAACCTCTAAGAGCCTCAGCTATCAGAATTGTAACAGTGAATCCATAAGCATTTGTTACTTTGTGTCAGGAACTATGTCTAAGAGTTAGAGACATAAAGAACGCCAAAAGCAATTCCTGCTCCAAAGGAGCCCATCTAATGAGGAATTCTCAGTTATCTCAAATGTTAATAGCCAGGCAACCAGCAAGCATATATTAAATACTGCCATGTGCTAATATATTGAGTTCTGAAGCTACAAGGGGGAGGGAGGGGGGAGAAGAGTACGCCACAAGTGCTCTCAAAAATTTTTACAGTCTGATGGGAAAGATGAATGGTAGACCCGACTTCTAGATTCCTTCCAGCCCTAAATTTATCATTCTAGCTTAGCCAAACTTGGAAACTTGCATGGAAATGGACTTTACAAACCAAGGAACAACGAACCACTTTTAAGATATCACCTCCAAGGTCCCATTATCCCTAAATATATTGTTCTGGCTCTTTGCAGATGATATGATGATATACTTAGAGGATCCTAGAGAATCAAGTAAAAAAACTACTTGAGACAATAAATTTTGCAAAGTTGCAGGATATAAAATAAACCCAAATAAATCCTGTATATCTCTAATGAAATTCAATGGCAAGAGATAGAAAGAGAAATCCTATTTAAAGTCACTGTAGACATAAAATATTTGGGAATCTACCTGCCAAAACAAACCCAGGACCTATATGATCACAACTATAAAACACTTCTCATACAAATAAAGTCAGTTCTAACTAATTGGAAAAATATCAATTGCTCATGGCTGGGTTGAGCTAATATCATAAAAATGACAAGTTTACCTAAATTAATTATATATTTAGTGCCATGCCAAATCAATTTACCAAAAAACTACTTTATAGAGCTAGAAAAAATAATACTAAAATTCATTTGGAAGAACAAAAGGTCCAGAATATCAAGGGAATTAATGAAAAGAAATGCTAGGGAAGCTGGATTAGCTATACCAGATTTTAATCTATTATAAAGCAGCAGTCCTCAAAACTACTTGGTACTGACTGACAAATAGAGTACTGGATCAATGGAATAGATCGGGTACACCAGACTCAGCAGTTAATGACTATAATAATCTACTATTTGATAAACACAAAGACCCCAGTTTTGGGGATAAGAACTCACTATTTGACAAAAACTGCTGGGAAAACAGGAATACAATATGGCAGAAACTGGTCATAGACCATTATCTAACACCATATGCCAAAATCAAGTCTCATGACTCATTTGAGTGCATGATCTAGGTATAAGGGCTGATACTATAAGCAATCTGGGAAAGCAAGGAATAGTTTACCTGTCAGATTTGTGGAGAGGGGAAAACTTTATGACCAAACAAGAATTAGAGAGCATTATAAAATTCAAAATGGATAATTTTGATTATATTAAATTGAAAAGCTTCTGTACAAAGTCAATGTAACCAAGATTAGGAGGGAAGTAGGAAATTGGGAAAGAATTTTTACAACCTATGTCTCTGATAAAGGACTCATTTCTAAAATATACAGAGAATTGAGTCAAATCTATAAGAATACAAGTCATTCCCCAATTGATAAATGGTCAAAAGGACATGAACAGGCAGTTTTCAGAGGAAGAAATTAAAGATATCTATAAGCATATGGAAAAATGCTCTTAAATCACTACTGATTAGAGAAATGCAAATCAAAACAACTCTGAGGTACCATATCTCACCAGTCAGATTAGCTAAGATGATAAAACAGGAAAATGACAAATGCTGGAGAGGATGTGGACAAATTGGAACACTAATGCTTTGCTGGTGGAGTTGTGAATTGATCCAACCATTCTGGAGAGCAATCTGGAATTATGCCCAAAGGGCTATAAATAATGTCATACCCTTTGACCCAGAAATACCACTTCTAGGGTTGTATCTCAAAGAGACCATAGAAGTGGGAGGAAGACCCATAGGTACAAAAATATTTATAGCAGCTCTTTTTGTGGTAACAAGTAAGTTTTTGATAGAAATAGGGGAAAAGGAAATCTGTTCCGGGTGGAGGGCATAGCAAATATTAAGAAATTTTTTAATACAACAAAATCAAGTGAATATAATTTCTCCCCCAAAGGTTTTTTTTTGGAAGAGGAGGAGGTGAAATGGGAAGGTGGAAGATATTAAAATCATGCTTGGTATCCCAGATTCAAAGTTAGAAACAAAACAAAACAAAAAGCCTTTTTGGAGGGTAATTGGGGTTAAGTGACTTGCCCAAAGTTACAGGGCTAGTAAGTGTGTCAAGTTTCTGAGACCGGATTTGAACTCAGGTCCTCCTTACTCCAGGGCTGGTGCTCTATTCACTGCAACACCTAGCCACCCCTATATGTGTATTTTATAAGGAAAAATGAAATGGCCAGTGCTTTGTCCATGAAAACAAACTAATGCTTATTCTGGGTCCTCTAGTATGGAGGTCCAGATTCTAACTGGCCACACTACTGTAATGGAAATGCAGATTTGAAGATCTTCCCTGCCCCTAGGCCCTTTGATTGGCTTAAGAGACTTTGATTGACTTAAGTGATTCTGAGAACCTTCCTTGATTTGAAAATATACTCTGCCCCCTAATAGGCTGAATGTGGTCACATGGAGCCTGTGGTAGGAGGCTTGGTTTTCAGGAATGCCCACACCTTGATGCTGTGTGATTGGGCAGTGGGTCAAGAGCTTGGTTACTTTCTCTGAGCCAGGAGAAGACTATATAATCCCTGATTTGAGGCTTTGCTTTGGGGCTCACTTTGAGAAGTGTTGTGAGAACACCCCCACACACCCCCTCACCCCCCCCCCTTTGAAAACCCAGGTGTTGATGCTTCCCTCTCTGGAAACTGTGATTTTGATATTGATAATGGTTGGACAGTTTGGAAGCCTGTCTGTTTAATGTCTGTATACTCTGAAGTTTGGGGTGCTGACCTTTTCCCCCTGAACTAAGTAATATATGTTTCTTTGATTAAAGTAAGCTTGTTAACCCATTTTGAGTTGCTTTCCTTTTGAAAAGCAGATATAAGAACCTGTGTTGGCAGTCACCCTGGGGATATCGGGGTGCTTGCTGCTACAACTACTGGCCACCATCACCACCCACATTTACTTTGGATTCCCTTCAAACCTTTACTAGCGGTTATTATGTTTTATTTCACAAGCATATTCAGTCAAAAACAACTAGTTAAACAAGGGCAAGCCCAAGTATTCACTAATAACAAAAGATCCAGATTTTTCAGAGAACACCTATATGGTTCCTTGGCTCTACACTATCAGCCTTACAAGGAGTGTTTTCAAACTTGATAACTGGAATATATATTTATATGGAGCTTTAAAGTTCATAAAATATTTTGCATTATCTCCCTTGAGTTTCACAACTGTGAAGTAAATATCATATATATAATCCCTATTTTACAGATCAGGAAACTAATGCTCATGGAGGTTAAATGACTTGCCCACAGTCAGGAAGATGGAGTGCATTCATTCAACAAATAATCAAGTGCCTACTCTTCCAAGCATTGTGCTAGGCCTGTGCTAGGCACTGAGGATACCAAGAAAACAGGCCTAGATTTAAGGGAATTTAAAATCTGTTGGGAAACAACACAAGATCAGAAAGGTAGACACAAAATAACTTAGGGGTAGGATGCTAGCCTGTAGGAGTTTGCACTTGGGCTAAATTTAAAGAAAGGAGGGAGTCTAGGAAGTACAGGTGCCAACAGTGTGTATTCTAAGCCTAGAAGATAGATCTACAAAAGATAAACTATTGTTTAAGGGAACAGAAAATAGGCTGATTTGAAATGTAAAGTGTGTGAGGGAGAGTAATATGTAGTAAACTTAGAAAGGGAGGCTGGCACTAGACCATGAAGGGTTTTAAAAGCCAAACAATGTCAAAGGCAGGATTTAAATCTAGATGTTTATAACCCCAAGTTCACTCTATCCACTTAGCTATGCTGATTCTCATGAGGGAAACTAACTGTGTTAGTATTGGCCTCTTAAGATAGCAAGTAAGAAAAACATTTTCTTGTATTTCCCCCCCAAATACCTTTTCAACGCAATTTTTTCCAGCTCTAATGATCTTATGTAAAGCATGCAATACATCTGTGTATCCTTACGCAAGTTACTTAACTTCCCTGGGCTTTAATTTTCTCATCTATAAAATGAAAGGAGTTGTACTAAATGACCTCTGAGACTTCTTCCAGATCTAAATCTGTGATCCTGTAACCCAAATAAAATCCCATTCAAAGAGATAAATTAGTATCTTTTTTAAAAAATAAAAATCATGTAAAATGCACAAGTAAATGGAAGTCGGCTTGATTTTTAATTTCTTGCAGGAAAGGGTAATATCATTTATATTTGTATTTCTCCTAGAGCTTGATCAATGCTTGTTTAATTAAGGAATGAATGATATCATGCCAATAGAGCATCCTGCAGAAACCTACCACCTACACACACACACACACACACACACACACACACACACACACACACACACGGTAAAACCTCATTTCACAATTGTAATTATCTTTACTTTCTAGAGGCATTGTGGTATAGTGGAAAGAACCTGAGGTCTGGAGTCATAGGACCTGGACTCTGCTGCTTACTGACCTTGGTCAAGTCCCTTAACCTCCTTGGGCCTCACATTCTTCATCTGTAAAATGAAAGACTTGGACTAGGTGAATTCTGAGGCCTCTTTTAGCTCTAATGTATGACCCTAAGTATGTCCTTGAAGTAACAACATGGATTTTGATCTGTAGGTGAAAGTTAGAGAAACTTTTTCCTTACACCCCTCCCACATCTGTCTTTTCAGATCTAAGCACATCCAGTCAGTATTTTGAAAGTAGGAAATTCTTGATGCAGCCTTGAATGAAAGAATATGAGTCAGAAAGCAGCTGGTAAACTAAAATCAAGTTGCAGGAAATAATGTAATAGTGCAGTGCTGGCAGGCTGGTCTTGTTAGAAAAAGATTGTTTGTGCCCCAGCATAAAACTGCTTTCCTCTTCTGTGTGTTTTAAAACTTAAAAAGCTTTTAGCTTTACAAACCTCCTACTGTTTCCAACCTGTTTCTCACTACTGGATGGAGAATAGGTGTTGATTTTTCCTTCCTGCAGATGGGCCCTTATGATCAGAGTGAGAGAGCCCTGGAGTTAGTCATTCAAATAATATTAATTTTAAAAATCAAAGCACTACATACTGAGAGAAAAAGTAGGGAATGGTTACTTAAATGTTAGCAACTGAAGACCTAGAAAGGATGAATACTGATGGGGGAGGCAGATGCTTGAATAATATCAAGATATAAATAAAATTGATCAAAACTGAGAGAGCAGGGAAGTCAGCCATATGACTAACTGCCAGATAACATTAGCTGAAAAAAGGCAGAGAACATAGAATTTTGGATTACATTCAAGTCTTTAAAAATATAGGTCAGCAAAATGAAAAAAAAAAACACAAGAGTAAATGATTATCTGAATAACTGGAGAACTTACAATGTCTCTGGAAATCAGTTTCTACATCTGTAAAATAAAAATATTGGGCAATACTTATAGTTCTCAAACCAAACAATTTTGTGCAACTCTTATGTGTTCCACCTAATGTGAATAGGGGTTCCATGGCAAAACTTGATTACCTATATTTTCCTTCTATAATAAATTTTGGATTAACAAAATGTCTGTCATATATAGCCAATTTATTATGAAAATTGGTTAAATTTCCTCTACTTTGTTCTCAAGTATCCCCAACTTCCATATTAATATATACCTTATATTCCCAACCCCACTCCACATGAACATTTATAGATTCTATCAAAATAATTCAATTCATAACTACTTCATATCAAAGTCATTTTGGAATGTGTTGGACTCTGATTCTGTGATTTCAGAGTCATGAAATGCTAAGAGAATTTCAGTGTTAAAAGGGATGTCAGTAATCATCTAGTTAAACCCATATCTAGAAAAGAATCTGACTACAACATAGCCAACAAATAATCATCCAGTCTTGACCTGCAATCCACAAGTAAGGGTAGATCCACCACCTTTTCAAGGATTTCAAGATTTTTATATAGACTGCTCGGGATGCATTGAATGACCTTAGCATCTTTGATGTTTAACCAAGCTCTCTATCAGGGGTAGGGAACCTGTCTGTAGCCTGGAGGTTACATATCGGCTTTATAGGTCCTTGGGTGTGGCCTGTTGACTGAGTCAAATTTTACAGAACAAATCCTTTTCTTAAGACCACAGGCTCCCTACTCCTGCAGTCTAAGTACTCCATAGCATCTGCTTTCTGCCACCTTCATGGTTTGTTGGAAGAAATTGTTCTCATCTACTCATTCCCCCTAGAGAAGTCTTCACATGATTGGGGTAGATAGCCCCCTAACTCACTGAAAGGCCCATCAGTTACTCTCAATTTGGTTTAGCCAGTGCACTGAAATGGTTGACAGGGATGTAGTCACTATTCATGCTACAGCTTCTTGTGACCACAGGTGAAAGTTGGATGGCAGGGGGGACAATAAAGGTGGAGAACACCCCTGAAAAGGGCTCAGCAGCCCTCACACCAGAGGTACTCATCTTCCCAGAACACCTGTACACCTCATGCTGCACTGCCAAGCCTTCAAACTCTATGACAGAGAGTGTAACTCTGCTGAGCTAGCCATGTTCTTAAAATGCCATATGTAAGTTTGCCTAAAAGACTATTTTGTGAAGAATTCACATCAGGAAAGCAATCACACAGAGGTCAGAAGAAGTGATACAAGGACACTCTCCAAGTCTTAGGAAGAACATTGTTAGTGAATGGGAGACAGAGGAACAGGATGCCCAGAATTCTCTAACCACATCAAAGAAAGTGCTGTGCTCTATGAGCAAAACAGAATCTCAATAACTCAAAGGAAACAGGAGATGTCCAAATTTAGAGATATCTCCACTCCAAATAGTCATAGGGACTTTATGCCTGACCTGTGGTAGAACCTTCTAAGCACTTATTGGTCTCATCAGCCACAGTTGGACACACTGGACCTTGACCCCCAACATAGTGATGTCATTTTGGTCCTTTTTGAGCAGGAAGGACAAAAACCAACTAACCTTTCTTGGGCAAAGGAGAACAAGTCTAATAATCCCTCAATTTCCTCACTACAATCAAATTCTTAAATATGTCTTTCATGCTTTTCTTCTCTTCCTCTCCTCCCAAGAAGTTTTTTCTTCTGTATGCTAAATATTTCTAGTTCCTACAATCAATCTTCACGTGGCAATTCCAGCTACCCCACCTCCTGTTTACTCTCTTCTGGATAAACTCCAACTTGTCAGTGCCTGGATTCCTAAAATGTGACACTCAGAATGTGTCTTTTAACTTCAGCATTCTGTGGTTGCTGCTTCTAAATTTATATAAAGACCACAGCTAAACAGCAAAGAATGCAACATGCAAAACTTTTGGAATTTAGGGAAAAAATCTTTATTAATGAACTTGTTCCTTGGGAACCTAGCACTCCATGAAAATGCTACTTAAGAAATATTTATAAAAAGATGGTAGTCAAACTAAAATTGTGCTTGGATGTTGGATATAGTAGTATATTGACAAATGGTTGTTAACTTTTTTCTATTCAGTTTGATACCTTTTTTTAAAATCTAATGCATCCTACTTATGTCAAATTACATAAATTATGCAAATTAGATTCAATAAAATATTAAGATACTTAGTGATTACTAAATATAGCTCTGGTGTGGGCATTTTAATGGAATTACAACTATACATAAAATTCAAAATTTTCTCCAGCTTTAACAAAGAATCATATTTTTAAATGTATTACTTTCTTTTCTATGTATTTAATGCTTTCTCTGGGGACTGAGCAAAATTTCACAAACACCAAGAAAGTATAAATTGAAGAAAATAAATTACAATAGGTTTTAAACTTTTAATATTATAATTTATTATAAACTTTTATTATCACAAATAGTTAAGTAGTAAGGCACTGATTCTAGGCAATATGGTTTCTCTTCTTAACAGGTAGATGACTAACATTTCTTTTGATATTCACTGTCCCATTAGAGTACAGTGATAGTATGATACTTTTGGAGTAGTAATAGTATGATGCTTTAGGAGATTTTGTCCAAGCTAAACTTGAAGGGCAAATGCTAAAAATCCCCTCCCCCAACAGCTCTTATATGTAGGGTCTTACAAGTACATGATGAAATCATACAAGATTCCATGCCAGTCCTCTGCTATGTACAAATACTAAGTAAGGCAAAACACATGAAGCTATTGTATTTGTTCACCTGAAGGATTTGTCTGTTTCATGGAGGGTGACAATCACAAAGAATGGGGAGAAAAATCATTGACAATCTAAGCTGATATGTTAATTGAGAAGCAACATGGTACAGTGCAAGAAGAGTTGACCCTCAAAGAAAAGACCAGGATTTGCATTCAGGTTCTTTGCTGTGTGATCATGGACTTCTCTATGCCTCAATTTTTCTCATCTGTAAAAAGGGTATAATATTTGTATATGCCTACCTCACAGGGTTCTTGTGAGGTACAAATGAGGTAATGTCTATATAGCAATGCCTTATAAACCTTAAAGGGCTATGTAAATGTTAGTTATTATTATCAAGTCCTAGAATATTGCAAAGCCTTATTAATGAAACATAATCATTTTTTGTCTTTTTGGAGGGGGAAGACAGGATGATTAGAGTTAAGTGACTTGCCCAAGTTCACACAGCTAGTAAGTGTTACATGTCTGAGGCCGGATTTGAACTCAGGTCTTCCTGACTCCAGGGCCTATTCACTGCACCACCTAGGTGCCCCAATATAATAATTTTCTAAAAGTTCTATAAGCTACATGGAAAAAACTAAGTAGAAGAAAAACATGCTTCCCAAATTATTATAAGAGGTTGGATGGGAAGAGCATTGAGGTAAGCCATCATCTGTAAACCTTAGACAAGCCTCTCAGATGGAAATGAGTTGAACTTAGGGGTCAACAGGAGGAAGAGATCTGGATATCACCAATGATAAACTTTCTGCAGGTTTATTTCCACCTCAACTGCTTTTTACTGTTTTCTGAAGAGCATGAACAATGCCACTCATAATATTCCATTATTTTCCACTTTAATATGTTTACATAAACTTTTGAGCAAAACTGGTATTGCTTTTGGTTGCCTTGATTCTCTGATTAAAAAGAACATTCAGGCAAAAAGATTGAGTGTTCAACAGTTAAGTGTTCAGATTTCTGAAATCTTTTTTTCTCTTCATTGTAATGACTATTAAACTTTTCTAAGAAATGGTGATCATCAGAGTCAAGGTCTTTATTTTCATCTCATTCTTTTAGAAGTCAATATTTAGTTTAAATAGGTCAGGTTGGAGATACTGTAATTGTAAGCAGTGTCTTCTCATCTTTTGCCTTTCTTTTAATTTAATATTGATTTGACCTTTGTTGTGTGAGTAAGTGCAAATGTTGGAAGAGTCCACAGAAATGTGGAATTTACAGGAAAATGCAAATGAACTTAATGGTGCTTTTCTGTGAGAAATAGATGTTCTCTAAAAGTTCCCTCTTAGCTTAAAATGTATGATTTTATCGAAAACAAAACTTTCCCTAAAAAAAAAGCAACTAACCAACTAATGCAGGAGAAAGAGGCATGGGGGGCATTCTCATTAAATATTTGTGGGCAGGAATCATCAATGAAATTAGTAACATGGCACTGGTAGACAAAATGGTTGTTAACTAGACTGAATTGTTCTGTGAGTCTGTGTAGAAATCCTGAGGGAGACACGATTAAATATGTATGATCAGCCAATGATGATTAAAGACACGAATCGACAATAAGCCAAAAACAAAGAATAGAATAGTTGACTACTAGTCAAACAAGGCAGACTTCCTTTCAAATATCCACTGTGAGAAAACTGTGAATCTTAGAAGAAAATTAGTTTTCTTTTCTCTGAAAAGGCAGTGAATAGGAACAACCTTAACAAAGCTATAAACAAATCAGGGAATTAACTTCGGGCTTCCTAATTATAAAGGGAGAAATGGTCACACCTTCATGAAAGAATAATAAAATATTAGCTAGACCAATTTATGGGCAAAAGATCTAAACCCAAACCTGAGAATAGATTTAAAAAAATCCTCCTACTTCTCTTTTCTACTCCTCCACTCTCAGAAAATGTAAATTCAGTTTCTATTAAGACAGACTTGGCCTGATAAATAAATAATGTCCATTTAGATTAATGAGGGATTCATTTTTTTTCTATACCATTCCTAGCACATATTAATTAATGTGCTTAATAAATGGCTATTGAATTTAATTGAGTCATGAATTGATGAATATATACACCCAATATATCCAGCCAATATATTGGCTAATTCAAGACTAATGGGATTTTGTTTGTTGGTTGGTTGATATTCCACTTACCCTCTCCAGTCATTGATACCAAACTGCCAATTGAATTAAAAACAAATAAGACAATGTCAAAAATAATTTGGAAAATTAAAGAAATGACAAAGCATTGATTTTTTAAGGAATAAAGGAATCTTATTCTGATTAAAATAGGATTGCTATGAGGAGGAGTACATTTTAATAGTTGTGACAAATCATACTCATTATACATGATGCCATTAGGGTAAAAAGGACTTTCAGAATTCCAAAGAATGGGAAAGAGTCTGTTGTAAGAAGCTTCAGCTCATCTACTTTCATTTGCTACTGAGTTGCTGCTGATGGCAGCTGATCTACCATCTTGGGTTCAGAGTGATGGGAGTGATTTTCACAGCATTAAATTTTCAGCTCATGGTTCCTTCTCACATCATTAACCTAGAGCATGTTTAAGGGGGTGTTAAGTACATAACCTGCTCTTGGTGAATACATGCTGGCTCTTAGGAAGCTAAGTACTGATTCCTAAAAGTTCATAAAATCTCTCTTTCATATGTTCTAGGTTCAAAATCTAGGAGCCCATGAACTTTTTCTTCAAATATTTTAATACACTTGTTTATATTTATATTCTATATAAAATTATACACAATATATATTAATAACTATATTTCAACAAAATATATTTCCTTTGTAATCCAATGTATTTTATTTTGTGATTTTAAAAACATTTTTTCCTGGAGTGTTCTTTCTTCTCACCTCTGCCACTTGGAATGATTTCCTTCAAGATTTAGTTCAAGCAGCACCTTGTTCAGGAAGCCTTTCCTGAGCCCTCCAGCCTTCCACTCTAAAGTTACTTAGTATCTACTTTGTATGTTTCTTGAACATGCCAACATGTACCTGTTGTCTCACTTTTCAGAATATAAATCCCTTAGGGGCAGGAACTATTTCTTTCTTTCTTTCTTTTTTTTTTTTTGCTTTTTGGAGGGCAATTGGGGTTAAGTAACTTGCCCAAGGTCACATGGCTAGGTTTTTGTTTTATATGTTAAGTGTCTGAGGCCTGATTCGTACTCAGGTCCTTGTGACTCCAGGGCTGGCGCTCTACTCACTGCGCCACCTAGCCGCCCCACAGGGAACTATTTCAACACTCCCATCTTATAGCACCTTATAACTAGTACTTGGCATAGAATCCAGCATATAAGGAGGTAGAACTTCATCGAAGCCCTCTAACCTCCCTTCCCATTTTTATTCATAGCCCATATGCTACTCCTTGAAATTTGCCTATATTTTCCTTCTGTTATATCTCTGCACAGGTTGTCCTCCACCCTTCAAATCCATTTCACCGGCACATCTACCTCTTAGAATCCCTGGTTTCCTTCAAGTTTCAGCTCAGCTCATGTAGTAATTTCTATGGGAAAGCTTTCTTTAATCCCCCAGCTTCAGTGCTCTTTGAAGTGGTTGGGAGAGACTGTCTAGGATTAAGCCTAAAAGAGACATGGCTTGATTGGAAAGGGAATATGATGAACCAGCTGAAAGACAAGAAGATAGGTCATATCCTCCTCTCCCTCATAGCTTATCCTGGCCTTGTGATCAAAACTACCATCTCCAACATTTCTCCAATTCTCTCCCTCCCACCATTATCCTTGCATGTCTGCACTTGGCATGAGCATTTCTGAGAAATCAAAATTAACCTGACCCAGACACCAGGAGCAGCTATACAGGCACTATTTCCTTTACCTCCCAGCATATCCATATCCTTTACCTCTGCATCTCTGCCCCACCTCTCCATGTCTTATTACCTGGTCACTGCCATAGGTACCACTCTGTGACCAAATGGTAAAGTCCCCTTTTTTTTCCCTCCCCCACATACATGCATACTTTCTTTTTAATTTTTCAGTGGGAAAGAATGAGTAGCCCAAGAAGTATAGGCCTTGATGCTCTGTGATAATATTTTTTCACCAAATTTTTTCATTTCTTCCAAATTTCCTAGATTTCACTAAAGCCACTACCATCCATCCACTGTCCCAGGTTCTTAATCTATTCTCAACTTGCTATCCTTGACTCTAGGGAGATTCACATTTTTCTCTTTAGAGTTAGCACTGATCTTTTTTTTCTGCTTTTTGGAGGGCAACTGGGGTTAAGTGACTTGCACAAGGTCACATGATAGTTTTTGTGTTAAGTGTCTGAGGCCAGATTTGAACTCAGGTCCTCCTGACTCCAGCGCCAGTGTTCTATTCATTGTGCCACCTAGCCACTCCTGGCACTGATCTTTTTTTTTAAATTATTTTTTTATTACTGAAATTTTTTTATTTTATTATTATTATTATTATTTTTTACAAATGCTTTATTAACTTCTGGTTTACATCATTCATTTCCACCAGATTTTGAGTTACAATTTTTCCCCCATTTTCCCCTTACCCACCATCCCAGAATAGCAGTCCCACTAGATATCCCCTCATCCAATCTGCTCTCTCCCATATCTTCTCCCATACCCCCTTCGACTTTGCCATTAGGGCAAGGTGAAACTCTGAGCCCCAGTGCCTGGACATCTTATGAAACATTTAATTTTAAAACTTCGATTTTCAGATCCATTCCCTTCCTCCCTTGTCAGCCACTCCCTCTGAGAAGATAAGCAATTCAGTATGTGTTGTACATGTATAGCTATGCAAAACATTACCATAGTAGATATATTGTAAAAGACTGCTTATATTTCCCTCCCACCCATTTCACCTCCCACCTGGTCCATTCCCTACTTTGATCCTGTCCCTCTTTGATAGTGGGTACTTCTAACTTCCCCTCCCCCCAAGAATGCCCTCCCCTTCATCATCCTCCCTCTCATCCCCCTTTCCCCTACTCTCCTACTAAAATCCCATTTAGTATGTATGTGATTCTCTCCTTGAGCCAACTTCAATGAGAGTATGGTTTTGCCTTTTTGCCTTCCTGTTTCCCTCCCCTGCAACTACGTCCCCTTGCCTCTTCTACATGAGATAGTTTGCCCTACCCTATCTCTCCCCATCTCTTCTTGCCTCTTTCCTCTCTCACCTCTTAACTTCACCCCTTAAGTATCATCCCTTCCCATCAAATTCAACCTGTGCCCTCTATCCATGTATACCTGTAAACATATGCCCATATACCATTCTTCAATTATTTTCATAATGAGAAAGGTTTCATAAGACACAGATATTGTTTTTCCATGTATGAATGTAAATAGTTCAACTTTGATAAGTTCCTTTTGATTTCTTTTCCTTGATTACCTTCTCAAGCATCTCTTGCTTCTTGTGTCTGAATGTCAAATTTTCTATTCAACTCTGGTTTTTTCCTCAAGAATGCTTGAAAGTCCTCTATTCCACTGAATGACCATATTTTCCCCTGAAACAAGACACTCAGTTTTGCTGGGTAGGTGACCCTTGGCTTCAATCCCAGCTCTTTTGCCCTCTGGAATATCATATTCCATGCCCTTCGATCCCTCAGTGTAGAAGCTGCCAAGCCCTGTGCTATTCTGATTGTGTTTCCACAATATTGAAATTGTTTCTTCCTGGATGCTTGTAGTATTTTCTCCTTGATCTGGGAGTTCTGGAACCTGGCTATAATATTCCTGGGAGTTTTCTTTTTGGGATCTTTTTCAGGAGACGATCGGTGGATTCTTTCAACCTCTATTTCCCCCTCTGGGTCTAAAACATCATGGCAATTTTCCTTTAGAATTTCTTGAAGGATGATTTCTAGGTTCTTTCTTTGATTGTGGCTTTCAGTTAGTCCAATAATTTTTAAATTGTCTCTCCTGGATCTATTTTCCAGGTCAGTGGTTTTTCCCATGAGATCTTTCACATTGCCTTCTATTCTTTCATTTGTTTGGATCTGTTTAACAGCATCTTGATTCCTCATAAAGTCACTAGCTTCCATTTGCTCCAGTCTAACTCTGAAGGAATGAATCTCCTCAGTGAGCTTTTGAGATTCTTTTTCCATCTGGCAATTTCAGCTTTTTAAGGCATTCTTCTCCTCATTGCCTTTCTGAGCCTCTTTTGCCATTTGAGTTAGTCTATTTTTTAAGGTGTTATTTTCCTCAGTCAGGCCGTTGACTGTCATTTCATACTTTTCTTGCATCTTTATCATTTCTCTTCCCAATTTTTCCCCACTTCTCTTATCTGCTTCTTAAGGTCCTCTATGGCCTGTAGCCAGCTTGTATTTTCATTTGGGGCTTTTGGTGCAGGAGCTCTGACCTCACAGTCCTCCTCCATGCTTTGACCTCTTTGCCCCTAAAATAGGAGTCCAATGTTGAATTTTTCTGTTTATTTTGTTTCTTTTGCCTAGGCATGTTGCCACTTAATTACTTGATTTTTGGGCTTGTTGCCATAGTAGGACTCTGCCACCAGACAGGAGAGCTTCCATCCCAACTGTGGGGTCTTCACAGCTTCCCCAGGTTGGGTGGCCTCTGTAAAGCCTCCACACACTCTGGCAAGCTGGATACCCACCCCAAACCTCTACCCCAGACCACAATCCAGATCCAAGCAGTTTAAAGCAAAAGCGATTAACCCCCATACTGATTGCTGGATCTCCCTACAGTTTGCAGACCAGGAGCTAGAGCCATCAGTGATGCTGCAAAATGGCTTCTGTGCATCATTTCTTCAGCAGCTTTTCACCCCCATTGGAGGACGCCAATGTGTTCCCCAAATACTGGTCCCAAAGTCCATAGGGCATTAACCTCTCACTTTGTCCTAGGCATATCTGTGCTGATAATTCTGGAATCGCCACAGCTGCTGGTGTTCTGGGGTCCCTCCAGCTGGCTGCTGGCCCAGCTGCCCTAGGGCTTAAACCTCGGCTCACTTGGGCCTGGGCTCAGCTCCCAGAGCACTGTGCTGACAGTTCCCAGCACACTGTGCTGCCAGCTCTCAGAGCCCTGAGCTGGCCACTCCCTGCAGGGCTGCTGGGCTGTCCTCAGCAGGAGGTTAGCTTCTCTGTGTCGTTCTGTGGGTGCTGGGGCTCCAGAAGTTGTTCAGGGTCCCTTTTTACATGGTTTGGAGGTAATCTGGGGGCAGAGCACCTTGGAAGTGCTGTTTCTACTCCGCCATCTTGGCTCCACCCCCTAGCACTGATCTTTTAATTGATAAATCTGATTTATTTTTTCTCAATCCTGATCCTTCTGGACTGTGTCTGTAGGATTTGACAGGGTTAACCACCCTTTCTTCCTGGAGAGGGCATCCTTATTAATAACTTTAAGGTTTGCAAGCTGTTTACAAATATCATCTCATTTCTCCTCACAGCAATAGTTCAAGAAGTAAGTTCTAATTTTACAGATGAGGTAGCTGAGTCTGAAAGAGGTGAAAGATTTGGCTGGATTATATAGCTAGTAAATGTCTGAAGCTGAATTTGACCTGAGGTATTCCTGATTCCAAATCCAGCAATCTATCCACTAAAAGTGCCACTTAAAGGTACTTCCCTTTTGGTTTCACTCCTACCTGTCCGACTTCTCCTCCTTCACCTTTGCTGGTTCATTACTTATATCATACCCCCAACTAAGCATAACACAAAAACTGCTGTAGTGACTTCATCAGCCCCCACAGGTCTATGCAAATGACTCCCAAATCTATGTAGGCTGCTCTAATCTCTCACCTGAGCTTCAATCTCACGTCACTAATTGCCTATTGGACATTTTGAACTTAGTGCCCTATAGGGATTTTAATCTCATTCTGTCCAAATCATACCTCAGTATGTTGCCTTCTTCTGAACTTTTTTTTTCCCCTTGAAGGCACTATATTCCTTCTAGATTCTATCTATGTCAGCAACCTTGGCATTAGCCTTTACTCCTTACTTTCTTTCATCTCATATATCTGATCAGCTGCCAAATTTTTTAAAATTTATTTTATTTTAAATGTAAGAAATAAAACAAGCATTTCCATACCAGAATAGAAAGGGGGGGGGGGAAGTGATTGCACAAGAAACTATAAATCTATTGTTTACAACTTGCTGTTCCTTTAAAATATATGAAGTTATTATGTAACTCCCCCCCCTTTTTTGCCTTCCTTTCCCCCATAGAGATAGCTAACATTAGACACAAATATATGTGTGTGTGATCCTGTACATATTTCTATTCATCATGTCTTTCTTTGGATATGGATATCTTCCTTCATAGGTCCTCTGTAGTTAATTTGGGTATTTATAATACTTAAAATGACTTAGGTTTTCAAAGTTGTTCAAATCTTATCAACTCAGTTGCCAAATCCTATTATTTTATCTCTGCATCTCTCCCATCTGTTCTTTTCTCTCTCCTTAAGCAGCCATCACTCTAATTCAGGCCCCCCTCACTTCTCATATTATCGTGAAGACTTTGATTGTTCTTCCTGCTCCATGTCTCTTCTTCATTCCAGTCTAGACTTGACACTGCTCCAAAATGATTTTCCCAAAGCGCAGATCTGACCATGCAATTTCCCAAATTAAATAAACTATGCTTGCTCTAGTATCAAATATTTCATTTTCATGTCATCCTTTTGAAATTCCTATTTTCATGTATGGTTTATAATGTTCATAATTATTACTACAGGAGTACATGTATATGCTTTATAAAGAAATACATATATCAAAGGTACATGTTATTTTTTTTATTGATGAGATGTATGACCCTTACTCTAGTTGATAACACTGTCCATACTCTTCAGAAATTTAGGTACATACTATGCTATTTACATGTTTGTAACATGTTTTGCATATTGTAATCGCAATCACAGAAGTGGTTCACACCTTATTTCAGCTATTGAATTAACACCTTGTTTCAGCCTGTTAAGAAACAGAATGTGTGAACCCTATAATTTGTGAACTCCTGGGGAAAGGAGCTAATGACTATATAAGGAGAGCCCCAGGGCTAGGGACAGCAGGAGCTGAAAAGAGGACTCTTGTGGTGGCAGAGTCAAGGGGAATACTTATGGTATCCTGGCACTCTGTCTGCTCTGTCTGTGTTGATGTTTGTTTGTGATACTTTGTACAGAAGCCCTGGGACTTTACTGGAAGCCCTGAAAGAGGTTTTTCTAGTTGTATGTTTACAGAAGTCCTGGAGGATGATTTTGGAGGTCTTGGGACTTTACTGGTGATTTGTGCTAAACTCTTGGACCTTTTTTGTGGGTCAGTGTTGATTTCTATGTTGATGATTTGTGTGAGTTCTCAGACCTTGTTAGTGTGTCTGAGTTGATTTCACAGGCAGATAGTGAATTGATGATAGTGCTGGCAATGTGCATGAATACTATTGTGGCTCTGTTAAGCTTTGTCTTCCCAGAAACAGGAACTGTGAAGGACTTGAGGTGGATTAGACACTGTGAGCTTCAATATGGAACAGGAACTGGACAAGGAGCTGGGAGCTGCCTGCCTTTGAATCCAGGTGACAGTTGCAGCTGGGACCATGGAATCTGAGAGCCAGCTTTGAGTCAAGCTGAAAGAAGACTTTACTTGGCTACTGAGTACTGACTGAGAAAATTATGATTTACTGTGACCTAGGGGAGGATGACCTTTGTATTTTTGACTATCCCTTAAGAGGTTACTAAGTAATGACTGATGACTGAGTAGTGATTGATGATTGAATAGTGACTGATCACTGAATAGTGACTGATTTGTACCAAAGTGTGCCAGATAAGTATAGAATTTTGACTACTATATTTTGTGTCCCTTAAGGAGGCAAGCCTCCTTATGATTGAATAATTGAGTTACTAAATTATTGTACTTTGTTGAAAACTATTGTGACCACTTTGGTGAAAACTATGTGGCCATTTTAGTGCTAAGTCATTGTGAATGCTGTATTTTGATTTTCTGTGATAAATTGTAACGTGTATACTGTACCTTGATTGTCTGTGAATATTTTGCTTTGATTTGTTATAGAATAGAGTGTTCACTACACTGTGTAATCAGAATCTTAAAAGCTGCCCACAGTAGCATTCTTCTGGAAAGCTGCTTGTGAGTGGCATTACACATATTTGTCCTCTCCCTAGCAGAATGTAAGCTCTTTGAAGGTAGGGGATACTTTTCTCTCTTTTTTCTTTTCATACTCAGTGCCTAGCAGAGTTCCTAGCACATAAACATTACTTAAATGCTTGTTGATTTGGGTTGAAAACTTGCTAAAGAGTCATTCATATTCTCAGTTTGTAACATTTTGATATGGCTAGACACTTGAATTTGACATTTTATTAGTGTACTATATAACTTTTTAAAGTATCCAGAAAAATAGTATAAAAGTTAAATACAAATGGTTCTGAAAGAAGGATGACTAATGCTCTTGTTGGATGGCAGCCAGATTTTATATACCCCCACATGAAAGGACAAGCTCTCTGGATATGGTTAAAGAATGCTTAGTTCAAGGTTTCTACATACAATCATTTGTATAAAGCACTGATCACAACAGTGTCTTTTGGCACTTTACAATTCAAAAATCAGTTTCCATTCACCATTTGATTTATTACAACAGATGTTCTGATCAGCATTCCCAGGTCACTATGAATAGAGTACATGTTTATATAATTACAGGAGAAAAAAGGTGATAGCTTTGTGTCTTATCCAATACTGTCAGAATAAGCCAATACACACAGGGGAAAGGTTTTGTGTATAAACACATGTCCTATAAATATACATAAGCCACAACTTGAATTATCTTTCACAATATTCAAGAGTGGATTGTTACCTACAAATATTTAAGAACCAAACCTATTTTTTTCTGTTATGAGGTAGTTGAAATCAGCTCTGTATTTTTTATGATACCATGAAAAATGCATTTAGCCTTTGTTGGGGAACAATAATTATCCCCATATTCCTCATTTAGAGTTAGATAGTGAGAAATGTCATTTGTCTTACTTTTCATATGCCTTGTTTATGTCACAGAACATCTGATATGAAGTACACCATTGGGAGAAGCTGAGATAACGTTAGCTTTATAGATGGTTTTGTCAAATAAAGATACCGATGCTAAGCAACTAGTATATATGCAAAATGTCAGTATATAAACTATTCTTTCCTTAAAAAGTAAAAAGTAAAAGAAGAATTTTCTAGGGATAACTAGAATCTTGGTTGAATTTATTTTACTGTAATATTTTAATATCAGTTGCCTTAAGTAGACATACACATCAATGGTAATATTCATGTTAAAGCATAAAAATTTTTTCAGTGGAATTTTATTTGAAAGACAAGACAGTATAATGAAGTAGAAAGAACACTGACTTAAGAGTCAGAACCTGGATTCTTGTCATTCTACATTTCACTTAACCACTCTAGGACTCAGTTTCCTAATTTGTAAATTGAAGCTCTTAGGCCACATGATTCCTGGGCTCACAGCAGCCTGGAAATTCTATGATTTTATATAATAGGTTTTCAATGTAAGCCAAAACTTGAAAATATAATCCAATTACTTAGAAAAAAGAATAGGAAAGAAACCTACTTTCTAGAAACAGGTTAAGTACTTAAGCTAATCCAATCATTATGCCTGCATCTAGGAAAGAAATCACAGAAATGAATTGCATTTTTCACAATCAACCTACCTGGCTTGTATGCTATGACTTTCTGATTCTGGTCCCAGAAAGTAACATAGTTACTTCACTACTTAAATCCCCTGTCACTTCATCCTGAATCATATACCAGTCTTAAGGCAGCTGAGTTAATATAATGACTCAGCTGAGTCATCCAGAAAGGTCCCAGTAATAAAGCAAAGTTGGAGACCTCATCCATGATTACGTTAAGGTCAGTGGTGACTTAATTAACCATTGACCTTGCTCTGAAAAGAATCATAGCTTTACATGGTTCCTAGCCTTCCCTGCTAAGACTATACATATTATTTTTTCATCCTTAGGAAATCTGAGAAAATGAAATGTGTTTCTCAAAATTATCTTCTTCTAGTTTTATACAGCCTTTTAAAAAGTTCAGATAAAGATTATTAATATTAATATTTTCAAATAAGAAGGTGTCATACAGTTGAAAATATATCAGGTTTCAAGGCAGAAAACCTGGGTTTATATCCTGGCCCTGCTGTTTATTTTTTGTGGTGTTTCAGACAAGTTAGTTAATCTTTATGGACCTCAGTTTCCCCAACTGTAAAATAAGAGAGTTAGACCAGAGGCTATTAAAGGCCCTTTTAAGCTCTAGGTCTGTATGATCCTTTGATATTATAAAAGCTATAGAATATTTTCCCTCAGGTTATATCTAAATACAATCTTTTTTTTTTGCTTTTTGGAGGGCAATTGGGGTTAAGTAACTTGCCTGGGGTCACACGGCTAGGTTTTTGTTTGTGTGTGCGTTAAGTGTCTGAGGCCAGATCTGAACTCAAGTCTTTCTGAGTCAAACTCAGGTCTTTCTGACTCCAGGGCCAACGCTCTACTTACTGTGCCACCTAGCCGCCCCGAAATACAATCTTTTTGTAGTGACTTTTTCATGTGTTATTCAGTTGTTTGAAATTATATGGACAACCACTAAGGGGGAGGGGGAGGAATGCAGCTAGATGAAGCCGTTTCATAAGTGTTAAGTTATATACTTCAAAGACTATAATTTGATTTGGATGGGTACCTTCTCCACTGATGCAAATCACCAACACTGTGTAACTAAGAGTTCCTTGCAGCTCTAGGTTATGCCAGGTTTACCCCTTCCTCCCTTCTAGGATAGGAAGCCAGTTCTTTAGTTTTCTGTGCTACACACACACACACACACACACACACACACACACACACACACACACACACACACACACTCACACACACACACACAGAGCTATCCAGCTAAAATAGATTAAATAGATTAAAATTACAAACTGATAAGCCTTTCTAAATTAGGTCTTCAAATGACAAGCATATAAGTGTGTCAGCAATACCATGCTTGTAGCCTTTCTGGCTTGGGAGATATTTTCCAGGATATACACTGTGCTGGTGTAGTAGTATAGTAGAAGAATGTGATTTTAGGGGAAGGTTGGAGCTAAAATAAATTCATAACAGCCAGTTTGAAGATTAGGTTTGTTTTGGTGGTATCTGTGGACAGGATGGGTAAGAATCAAAAAGAACTTTCAAGTATATGATTCTATAATAATAAAAAGCTTCCAAGGACTGTCTGATTTTTTTCAAGGTTGTCCATTCTAATAGTTTCCAATTTCCTGATATTTTTAATGCCCTTCCCATTTCCCTAACATTTCTAGTCATTCCAGTCATTTCAGTTATATCCAACTCTTCATGACCTCATTTGAAGTTTTCTTGGCAAAGATCCTAGGGTCATTTCCCATTCACTTCTCCAGTTCCTTTTACAGATGAGGAAACTTAGGTAAACAGGGTTAAGTGACTTGCCCAGGGTGACATGGTAAGTGTCTGACGCTCGTTTTGAACTCAGGAAGATGAGTCTTCCTAGCTCCAGGCCCAGGGCACTATCTACTGGACCACCTAGCATATAGTTCTAACACTCTTGAAGAACAATCCAATCAGCTGATTCTGGGGGTAAGTTTATTCAGTTCATCTGAGAAAGAGACCTATTTTATTCACCATCACTTAATATCCTTTTATAACTATGGTACTTGATGTAGTCCAGCAAAAAGCAGGAATCAAATAGGACCTTACTATTTAAATATTGGCTTAAACTCAAATTGACCATCCTGTTCAGTGAAGGACCTTACAAGTCTTCCAGGTACCAGCTTCAGTGTTATCCTGGACTACTCACCTTTTCTCATCACACATATCTCATCAGTCAACAAATCTTGCCATTGGTTTCTTGATAACTTTTTCGTACTCTTCTCTTAACTTATATAACCATCTTATTTAAGGAATCACAATTACCTCTTGCCTAGATTATTACAGGGCCTTCCTAATTGGTCTCTGTGCCCCAAATCTCACCCTACTCAAGTCCATTCTCCAAGTAAGCTACTAAAGTGCAGCTTTGACCAAATCATTCTCCTGTTCAATAAACTCTGATGGCTCCTTAGTGCTTTTAAGATAAAAATATAAGCAATTGGGGCGGCTAGGTGGCGCAGTGAATAGAGCGCCGGCCCTGGAATCAGAAGGACCTGAGTTCGGAGCCAGCCTCCGACACCTAATCCGCACAAACAAAAAACCTAGCCGTGTAACCTTGGGCAAGTTACTTAACCCCAATTGCCCTAAAGGGGCAGCTAGGTGGCGCAGTGAGTAAGAGCACCGGCCTTGGAGTTTGGATGACCCGAGATCAGATCCGGCCTCAGAAAATGAGCACCCACGCATAAATCAAATGACTAGCCGTGTAACCTTGAGCAAGTTACTTAACCCCAATTGCTTTAAAAAAAAAATAAGCAATTCTGGCTTTTAAGGTCCTTCACAATTTGACCCCAACCTACTTTTTCAACTTTTTTTTTTTTTACTTTTTCAATTTTGTTATGTTACTTTTTGTGGTATAGCCAGACTGGCCTTCTTGCATGACACTCCTGCCTCCTTTCCTTTGTACTGGTTTTTCTTCATTTCTGGAATGTACTTTATCCTAACCTCTTCCTCTATAATCTCTTCTTGCCTTCAAAAAAAACTCAAATCCCACAATCTAAAAGATGTACTTTTTCCTGATCCAATTGGGTCCTACATGCCTTTTACCATAAAATTACCTTTTATTTTACATATACTTGTAGATGTGTATGTAATTACCTCACCTGACCCCACCTCCACTCCTTCTACTATGTTCCCAGCATCAAGCTCAGATGGCAAATAATAGGTGCTTGAGAAATGCTTATTGGTTGATTCATGGATTCTATGACTTACAATCACTCAACATCATAAAAAGAATGTTGAAGTTAAAATATATATAGTATTGGGCTTCCAAGATCAGTGTTAGGGATACAAATTCAGTTCCTTTTCTGTCATATTGTAATTAGAATTTCACTTAAAAATATTTATGTTCCAATTTGATGCACTTGAAGATTCAAGTAGAGTTTCCACATGGCACCAATTAACCTAGTTGTAAGAAGTAGAGTATTCAATCTGCTTTTTAATTTTCTTAGGATAAGTATTAGCTAACCCTTTCTATTTCTGGCAAAGACAAATCCTTGAAAGGATTTCATTTTTTCTGCCATTTTAATTTCTTATTACTATGCAAATCTTAAATTTTCAGAGTATGTGCATGAATGTACACATACCAAAAGAACCTACACATACATAAGCAAAAAGCTATGTGTTTTAATAAGTGTAAATATATAATATTATGACTTGCGTCATCACTTTATAACTAAAACTTCTAATACAAGTAGAACCTATATATTGTAGGACTTGAAAACATGCAATTTTTAGCTATTTTTCTTGGTGATTATAAAGGCAATTATTAACCAGCTGTGTCCAATCAAATATATAATATCCTTAGTTATTAAAGTTCTAGTTCTAGCCTCTGCTTTCATGAAATATGCCATACAATGCCGATAGTTTTCTAATAAGATTTAATCTATAAATTATGCCTCTGACCCTTTCATAATTCAGAAAACATCAACAATAAAATTAATTATAAATTCATCTTGCTCCTAAACTATGCAAAAATGCTGGATATTATTAATTAAAGAGCTATTTTCTGTTTGTGTTTTAGCATATGCTTATGGCTCTTCAACACTTGTTCTATGGTTCTTACCTACCCCAATTCCTCAACAGTAATCTACTACATTTTACTACTCTTGTTTTTCATTACTAATCATGTTGGATCCCTGTCCTGGGAAATCACAGCTAAAGCAAAACAATTTTTAAAAAAATCCAATTTGCTGTGCCCAAATTATGGCTTCAATGATTCTACTTTTATAACTTAAAGAGTTATACAGGAGGCTAGGTGGCACAGTGAATAGAGCATGGCTCTAGAGTTAAGAGGACCTGAGTTCAAATCTGACCTCAGACACTTAACATAGAAATTAGCCTGTGACCTTGGGGAAGGCATTAACCCCAATTGTCGTCCAAAAAAAAAAAAAGATAAACCTCTATTGCTCTAGATTATACACCAAGTTAGATCCATCTCCTCCTTTGAAACCTGATTAAAATCTCAACTTTTCTTTGAATCCTAATGCCACCTAATTTTGATCACTCCACTCACACTTATCTTCAGCATCTATGAATTTAATTCTTTGTAGCTATATTGGTTCATTTTTGTTTTGTTTTTAGATTCTCAGCCCCTTGAAAGACAAAATTTCATTTTTTTTCTATCTTCGCAAGCACCGACCACAGTGCTAAAATAAACAAAAAACAAAACCTCTTTGATCTTCTGTATACATTTTTTAACTCTCTTTTTTTAGAGGGGGGAAGGCAGGGCAATTGGGGTTAAGTGACTTGCCCAAGGTCACACAGCTAGTAAGTGTTAAGTATCTGAGGTCATATTTGAATTCAGGTCCTCCTGACTCCAGGACTGGTGCTATACTCACTGCGCCCCCCCCCCCCCCCAGCTGCCCCTATCTTTTGTATAATTTGTTGGATCATACACTATTGTAGATTAAGGATAATATTTTGTATTTCTTTTTGATCTCCCATAGCTTCCACATGATAGGTGACCAATGTATTTAATGTGAAATGTCAATGCAGAGAGATCAATTTGAGTTTAGCTCCAGAAGAGTATGACAACAATCATCACCAGGTCTACCTGTACCACTTCCTTCCAGTCTCGCTAAGTGAAGCTCTAAAGTAATCTGTAACAATCTAAACTAGTTTCCAGGGCATGCTGGGAGTTGAAAGGAAATTACATATCTGAACCCAAATATCAGGCTTCTCTGAGGGACTTGCTATGAGGAGGAAGCAAAAAGATGAAAAGGAAAGATTTGACTTGAGAGTCTTTCCTTGGCTCTTTCTTTTACTTATATCTTTATCTATATCATCTATCCATTTATCTATATGACATTAGATGTAGAGATGGCTCACCAAAAGAAAAGCATAAAGAGGAAAAGACCTAAAACACTGAGCTGTCTTCCTTAGAAAAGGTCCTATGGCATCTGCAGTTCAGTAGAGAACTAGTTGATGACAATAGCCAGACAATAGCAGAGAACAAGCACTTCCCTAGAACTAGAACTAGCAGCCCTGCAAGATAATAAGAAGAGGCAACTTGGGAGGCAGAGAAGTGCTTGAGTTGGCATGCAGCTGCAGGAGTAAAGGATATCTGAGCTATTTATGTTCCCTTGTCCACAAGTGGTAAGGAAGAGTGGGCTCTGGTATGGAGGTACAGAAAAGGAGGCATGTGGAATTTTCCTTGTTATTTATTTTGCTCTTCTGTTTTACAAAATGTCTTTACTTTGAGTTTATGTGCCCTCTGCTTGTTCTATTTTTTTAAGATGTGCCAGGTTAGAGCTCATGCAAAATGATTTTTAATAGATACTAAACCTCCGTAAAATTTTCAGGGTCCCAGGCAAGATCAATATAGTAATCTATCTATGCAAAGAAAGGGGAACAATGACACAAATAAACTGAAGAGAGTAGGTATTTCAAAGGGAAAATATTCTTGGTTTGGGTATACATGATTTCAATGACTCAAATGACACTACATTATGAATTTTCAATGTGGGGGAACTTAGGAAGCTGCATTTTTTAAAAAATGACTCATCTAAACACTCCTGATTTCCTATTTCCTCCTGAGAATAAACAGCATCACCTTCAGACTCTCCAAGAAAGTGCTATTTTAGTCCTGGCTCTGTCATAGCAAGTAGACAAATAATCTAATATCTCTAGAGTTCAGTTTTTTCTTAAAAAATGGACTAGAATAAATGATCTTTAAAGTTCTTTTCATCTCTGACATTTTTGGTTTCTCAGCTTCTGACCTGTCTTTCTTGACTTAATGCTATAAATAGCAATTATAAATAAAAGGCGTCCATTTAAATTTATAAATTCATTTTTAATATAAAGGAACTACTGTTATTTGTGGGATTATATTTAGTAATAAATCTTGTATGATATTAATGTTTACACAGAGATATTTTTTTTGGAATCTTTAAGACTACTTTGTTGTACTTAGTCAATTTTTTTAAATTATGCATATTTCAGTAATTTTATAGACCTTTGATTTCAATTATGTTATCCACTTTTACAGACTGGAACTTATCTATGATTTATCTTAGATGATTAATCCTTATAATCTTCCATAGGCTGGATAGTGATTTCTATAGATATTTCTGTAGTAATTTTACTCTACATCTTTTCCACATCTTGAGATTCTTAATGGGGTGCTTGGCCTGACCATCTGATATGTCTCCCTTGTAGCACTTGAAAGGTCTACCTCCTTTTCCAATTATATATATTTCCTTACACCAATTCTTGATTATAGTTCATAATTACATAATAGAGCTTATTTATACTTGTAATGTTTCTCCTTTATTATTTGAATTGCCCATGACTTTAATTTCTCAGATATTCTGACATTTACAATCACTGGAAGAACACTTGTATTGGAAAGATGGGATTTGCATTGGGGAAAAGTTCACAATCATTAAAATACTGCATAATTTTCCCAAATGTGATCCCTTCTATCTTTCTCCCATTCATTTCTGGGGCTACCTTACAGATCACCTGTAATGCCTTTCCCAGATATATGTTCTGATGTGCTAAACCAATACACTGACCACCCAACCTCCTGTCATAGTTCAAGGAAACTAGCTGGCATGGTGGATAGAAGTCTGGGACTGGAACAGGAAGATTTAAGCTCAAATCCAGTCTTAGATACTTAGTAGCCATGGAACCCTGGGCAAATCACTCTCTCTGCCTTAGTTTTCTCAAATGTAAGATGGGAATAATGACATTTACTTCCCAGAGTTAGTGTGAGGATATAAGAATAAATATTTATAAAGCTCTTTGCAAACCTTAAAAGGCTATATAAATCCTAGCTATCATTTTTAATCTGCAAAATAAGCATTGTTTATTTATTTCATTTTTTCCTTTGGTTGGTTAAGTCCATCTTATTTAAATAATTATGGGTTTTATTGAGGAGAACTTATAATGTTTTGAAGCTTAATAAAACCAATATAACATCATAAACAGAAGTATCTAGAGAACCTCTTCGTTTATAGGAAATCCTTCTAGACTTTTGGACTCTAGTCTTTGTGTGTGAAATACTCTATGATAGTGATAAATACTCTTGGTACATATATGTTCCTTGTCTCATTTGTATGAGCTTTGTTATTCCTTGTTTACCTTTTCAAAGAATCTCGTATGATCTTAATGTATACATGAGAGACTCCCTGATAGAGTAGATACTTTAGGGCTTTCCTTTTTTTTTTTTTTTACAAAGACATTTTTTCCTCTTTTTAATTGTGTTAATATGAATTTAACAATATAAACAAGTATGAGTTTTTCCCAATAAAAAAGAACAGAAAAAGAGGATTGCATATTAATCTATGAATATCCACTAGGTAGTTTATTGGGCTGCTTTTTTATTTCATTTTTCAAATTTAACATGGTAATTCCCATGCTGCTCTGCTTTGTTTCATTCTGAACTTCTTTCTAATGTCTTCTATGTATTTTCAAAAATTTATTTATAGGGGCAGGGCCAAGATGGCGGAGTAGAAACAGCTCATCCAAGCCTCTCTGGCCCCAGATTCCCCACAAACTATGTAAAAAAGGACTCTGAACAACTTCTGGAGCCCCAGCACCCACAGAACGACACAGAGAAGCTAACCTCCCGCTGAGGACAGCCCAGCAGCCCTGCAGGAAGGACCAGCACACCAGTCTGGGAGCTGGCAACGTGCAGAGCGCAGGAGCCCAGCCGAGCCGAGCCCAGGTCCCCGTGAGCCGAGGTTTTAGCCCCAGGGCGGCAGGGCCAGCAGCCAGCTGGAGGAACCCCAGAACACCAGGAGCTGTGGCAACTCCAGAATTATCAACATAGACATGCCTAGGACAAAGTAAGAGGTTAGTGTCCTCTGGACTTTGGGACCTGTATTTGGGGAATGCGTCAGCTCCCTCCCCTGGGAGCTAGAAGCCACTGAGGAGACACGCCATTTTGTAGTTTTCATAGGCATTTCTGGCTCCCAGCCTACAAATCGTGGGGAGATCCAGCGATCAGTCTTGGGGGGTAATCGCTCTTGCTTTAACCTCCCTGGATCTGGATTGTGATCTAGGGTGGAAGTTGTGGGTGGGTTTACAGCTTGCCAGAAACGGAAGTTGCCCCCCACACGTTCGGGACGAAAATTCCTCTAGCTGGCCTTAAAGCCATAGTGTGGCAACAAGCCCAAAAGTCAAGCAATTAAGTGGCAACATGCCAAGGCAAAGGAAACAGAAAAATGCAACCCTAGACTCCTATTTTGGGGGCATAGAGCGGGAAAAGGACTGTGAGGTCAGAAGTCCTGCTCCAAAAGCCCCAGGGGAAAACATGAGCGGGTTGCAGGCCATAGAGGACCTTAAGAAGGACTTTAAAAATCAAATAAGAGAAGTGGAGGAAAAATTGGAAAGAGAAATGAGAAGGATGCAGGAAAAGTATGAAATGAGGGTCAACAGCCTGACTGAGGAAAACAACACCTTAAAAAATAGACTAGCTCAAATGGCAAAGGAGGCCCAAAGGGCAATGAGGAGAAGAATGCCTTAAAAAGTCGAATTTGCCAGATGGAAAAAGAATCTCAAAAGTCCACTGAGGAGATTCATTCCTTCAGAGTTAGACTGGAGCAAATGGAAGCTAATGACTTTATGAGAAATCAAGATGCTGTTAAGCAGATCCAAACAAATGAAGATTAGAAGGCAATGTGAAATATCTCATGGGAAAAACCACTGACCTGGAAAATAGATCCAGGAGAGACAATTTAAAAATTATTGGACTACCTGAAAGCCATGATCAAAGAAAGAACCTAGAAATCACCCTTCAAGAAATTCTCAAGGAAAACTGCCCTGATGTTTTAGATCCAGAGGGCAAAATAGAGGTTGAAAGAATCCACTGATCACCTCCTGAAAAGATCCCAAAAAGAAAACTCCCAGGAATATTATAGCCAGGTTCCAGAATCCCCAGATCAAGGAGAAAATACTACAAGCAGCCAGGAAGAAACAATTTCAATATTGTGGAAACACAATCAGAATAGCACAGGACCTGGCAGCTGCTACACTGAGGGATCGAAGGGCATGGAATATGATATTCCAGAGGGCAAAAGAACTGGGAATGAACCCAAGGGTCACCTACCCAGCAAAACTGAGTATTTTGTTTCAGGGGAAAATATGGTCATTCAGTGGAATAGAGGACTTTCAAGCATTCTTGAGGAAAAACCAGAGTTGAATAGAAAATTTGACATCCAGACACAAGAAGTAAGAGATGCCTGAGAAGGTAATCAGGGAAAAGAAATCAAAAGGAACTTATCAAAGTTGAACTATTTACATTCCTATATGGAAAAGTAATATCTGTGACTGATGATATCTTTCTCACTATGAAAATAATGGAAGAAGGGGGTGTGGTCATATGAATACATATGTGAATGTGTGTGTATATGGTTACAGTTATATATGGATAGAGGGCATAGGTTGAATTTGTTGGGAAGGGAGAATACTCAAGGGATGAAATTATGAGGTGAGAGAGGAAAGTGGCAAGAGGAGATGGGGAGAGACATGGTAGGGTAAACCATCTCATGTAGGGGAAGTGGTTGCAAAGGAGGGGGAGAATAAGGAAGGCTAAAAAGGCAAAACCACATTCACATTGAATTTGGTTCAGGGAGAAAATGACATACATACTAAATGGGATATCTCAACCTGCAGCAGGATAGGGGGAAGGGGGATGAGAGGAAGGATGATGGAAGGGAGGGCATCCTTGGGGTGAGGGGAGGTTGGAAGTACCCACTATAGAAGAGGGACAGGATCATGTAGGGAATGGACCAGGTGGGGGGTGGGATGAGTGGGAGGGAATTATAAGCAGCCTTGTACAATATATCTACTATGATAATGTTTTGCATAGCTAGACATGTACAACATATACTGAATTACTTATCTCCCAGAAGGAATGGGTGACAAGGGAGGAAGGAAATGGATCTGAAATTCGAGGTCGTAACATTAAATGTTTCAAATATATATAAATACTATTATTAATACTCTTTTGCTTGTAATTGGGAGATAAGATGTGCAGGCATTGGGACACAAAGATTCATCTTCCTCTAATGGAAAAGTCGATGGGGGTATGGGAGAAGGTATGGGAGAGAGCAGATTGGAGGAAGCGATATCTTGTGGGACTGCTATTCAGGGAGGTTGGGTAGGGGAATAATGGGGGGAAAATGATTGTAACTCAAAATCTGGCGGAAATGAATGATGTAAAACAGAAGTTAATAAAGCATTTGTTTAATAAAAAAAAATGAGGCAGAATTGCAAAAAAAAATTATTTATATTTTGGTTATATTTTGAGTTCTAAGTTGTCCTCCTCCCTCCCTCTCAACCCTACATTAGAGAAGGTGTGTGTGTGTGGGGGGGGGGAATCATACAATACATACTTCCATATATCATTTCAGTTCTTTCTGTGGATAGCATTTTTCTTCATAAATCCTTTGCAATTGATTTGAAATGATCATATTACTCAGAATAGCTTAGTCATTCACAGTTACTATTTGAACAATAGTGCTATTACTATATAAAATGTTCTCTTGGTTTTGCTCATTTTTTACTTTGCATTTTTTCATGCAAGTCTTCCCATTTTTTTCTAAAACCAACCTGCTTATCATTTTTTTACCATACAATAGTATTCAATCATAATCATATACTACAACTTATTCCCCAATTGATGGGCACCCGTTTACTTTCTAGTTCTTTACTACCAGAAAGAAAGCTGCTATAAATCTTTTCCTTTCTCCCTGATCACCACGGGAAACAGAACTAATAGTGGTAATGCTGGGTCAAAAGTTATACACAGTTTTAGAGCTCTTTGGGGCATAATTCCAAGTTGCTCTTCAAAATGGTTAAACCAGTTCACAATTCCAACATTGTATCAGTATCCCAATTTTCTTCACATCCCCTCCAACATTTGTCATTTCTCCCTTTTATAATTTTTCACCAATCTGTGAGATGTGAGATGGTACCTCAGGGTTGTTTTAATTTGCATTTCTCTAATCAATAGTGATTTAGTGCATTTTTATATGAATATATATATATAGAGAGATTTGATTTCTTCTTCCAAAACTACCTGTTCATATCCTTTGAACTTTATTCAACTGAACAGTGACTAATATTCCTATAAATTTAACTCAGTTCTCTGTATATTTGAGAGATGAAGCCTTTATCCAAGAAACTGGTCATGAAAAATTTTCCCAATTTTATGGGCTTTTCTTCAAATCTCAGCTACATTGTTTGTATTTGTATAAAACCCCTTTAATTTAATGTAATCAAAGTTATTCATTTTCTATCTAACAATCTCTTGTTTATTCAGAAATTCATTTACTCATAAATCTGATAGCTAACATGTTCCATGCTCTTCTAATTTACTTATAATATCTCCCTTTATGTCTAGATCATATATCCATTTTGACCATATCTTGGTAAGTGGTATAAGAAACTGATCTAGACCTAGTTTCTGATGAACTGCTTTCTAGTTTCCCAGAAATTTTTACCAGATTGTTCTTATACCAAAAGTTCAGATTTTTGTGCTTATCAAACATGAGGTTACTACATTAATTTACTACTGTGAATTATATACCTACTCTGTTCCATGGATCCACCATTCTATTTCTTAACCAGTATCAGATGGTTTTGAAAAGTGTTGCCTTATAATACAGTTTAAGATCTGGTACTGCTAGACTGCCTTCATTTACATTTGTCATTAATTCCTTTGATATTATTGACCTTTTGCTGTTCTAAATGAATTTCATTATTATTTTTTTAGCTCAATAAAACATTTTAATAGTTTAATTGGGATGGCACTGAATAAATAGATTAGTTTAAGTGGAATCATCATTTTTATTATATTGATTCAGCCTACCCATGAACAATTAGTATTTCTCCAATGATTTGAATCTGACTTTATTTGTATAAAAAAGGCTTTATACTCATATAGTTGCTGGATTATCTTGGCAGCTATATTCCCAGGTATTTTATATGGTCTACATTTATTTTATACGAAATATCTCTTACTATCTCTTCTCGCAAAGTTTTGTTGGTGATATATGAAAATTCTAATGATTTATATACATTTATTTTATATTTATATTTTATATCCTGCTACTTTGCTAAAATTATTATTTCAACTAAATATTTAGTTGAAAATCTAGGATTTTCCAAGTATATAATCATATCATCAGCAAAAAGAGAGTTTTATTAACTCATTGCCCATCTAATTCATTCAATTTTCTTTTCTTCTATTATTGCTATTGCTAGTATTTCTAGTACAATGTTGAATAATATTGGTGATAATAGGTATCCTCGTTTCACCCCTGATCTTATTGGGAAGACTTCTAGTTTATCTTTGTTATAGATAATGCTTACCTTTTCCCCATAATCAGTGATATGCACAGTACAATCTTTTATTTTTCATATCTTTCCATTAATTGTATTTAGATGTAGTCTACTGGAAAAAAAATTGTTTGTCTATTCCCTTCCCATATTTCCATTAAAATCACTCTTGATATTCATATAAATCATCTTCATAAAGAGCATGAGAATACAGGCATATTGATCAATAAATTCTGATGTCCCTTCAATTGCCTTTCTTTTAAATAATGTATCTTCTATTTTTTTCTAATTGTTTAGTACCTTCTCATCTTTTCAGACATCTCAAGAGACAATCCCTCAAAACCATCAAAATTATGTCACCCTCCAACATGAATTTTGTATGTGTGTGTTTGTGTGTGTGTCTGATAAAATAGCATTTCTTTCTTTCTTTCTTTCTTTTTTTTTTTTGCTTTTTGGAGGGCAATTGGAGTTAAGTAACTTGCCCAAGGTCACATGGCTAGGTTTTTGTTTGTGTGGGTTAAGTGTCAGAGGCCAGAACTGAACTCAGGTCCTTCTGACTCCAGGGCTGATGCTCTACTCACTGCGCCACCTAGCCACCCCCTAAAATAGCATTTCTGATTTTTATCTACTACAGATAAAATAATCAGGGCTTTATACTTCAGATGCGCTAGTTCCACTGTCATCAGTCATAAAAATAAATTATTATAGAACTGCTGGCAAAGCTGTTCTATTTTGTGTCTGTTTGTTTTCCTCCTACCAGTTCATCTGTAATCTTGGAATGGTTGGGCTTAATTGAATCTCACACTAAATTTTCTGCATTTTGCATTCCACTTTGTTGTTTTGTGAAGCAAAGCTGTTCATAATTTTCTATCATACTTGTCATGACATTATATAGACAAAGGAAATTGTATTCTAAATCATTGCTGCCCTTGACTGCCATGTCTCCCTGAAAGGCAAACAAATCAAATGTTTGCTGGCTCAGGTGGTTTGTGGGCTCCCTTTGGCCTTCTTGTTATTGTGACTGCTTTATTTCAGTTAAATTTCTATATGAAATTATTTTCCCCATTATCCATTTCTCTCTTTTTTTTTTGGCATCAAAATCTTGTTTGAATAGGTTAACATTGTAGCTACTGTAATTACCTGAAGTATCTTCTCATCTTTTTCCTTCTAATTTGTTTTTGAATTATTTGTTTCTAGTACAGTACATTGTACCTAAAAAGTGCTTCACAGATATTTGTTAGATTAAATTGAAATGAACTGGATAGAACTGAACTGAATTTTGGTACAGTCATAATTGAAATGAGATTCATCTGAATATCAGAAAAGGCCCTAACAGCAGTCCTCTTGACTATTTCCTTAGAAGGATCTGGGATGAGTAGCCAGATGAACCTGTGGAATGTAGACAGATAGGATATGGATTATGGGGTAGGTCTGCTGACTGAGATATTTATTGCCTATGAAATCAGCTCTGGTACTCAGGGAGTTATAGCAATCATAGTGAGGTAAGAAATGATCACTGTAATTTATCTTCTTTTTCTCTTCTTTTCCCTCGCCCACTATTCCTCTTGTCATAATGCTAGTTATGCTGAAATATCACTATGGGAGTGTGAAAAGTGGGTTCAGGTTGCACAGATAGATGGTCTAGTGATTAAGGGAAGAGAATGGAGAAAGTCCTGAGAGGCAGTGAAGAAAGAATTCCCAAAACTAACCAATGGGGTATTATTCCTAGATGGCTATTCAGATATAAGCAGCTTTGGGTAAACGTAAGCCAGAGACTACTCATACATACATATGCTCACACTATTATTTTAACATAATCAAGAAATGCCTTCTTGAAATTATTTTCCTTTTTGAAATTATTTATATGGAAGTACATTACTTCTAATGTGGTATAAAACCAAATAAATTTACAAAAAAACATACTTGTACCCACAATACCATGGTACAGTAGGGGGAAAAAAAAACTAAACCACTGGCTTTGGAGTCTGAAGACCTGGGTCCAAACCCCAATCATGAATCTCACATTCTCTGTGATATTGGGCAAGGTACTTTACCATCCTTGGCTTCATTTTCCTCATCTGTATAATGAGGGCATTGTGCCTTTTCAAACTCTATGATCCTACAAAATGCTCCTGAACTTAAAAAAAAATCTATTATGCTTCTAGGGATAATTTGCAAAGTTAATATGAGGAATCTTCAACTTATTTATCACAAGGCTAGCCACTGATAAGACCAAAACTAAAAAAATAAAGTAGACTGTAATTAAATTTAATTATGCTTTCTGAAAAATTACTTTTCTTCAGATATATGATAAAATCATTTCATGTTATAGGATAAACCTATTAAATCTATCATTGATATAAGAAAAAATATCTTCAGACATCTAGGTGGCGCTGTGAATACAGCACTGGTCCTGAAGTTAAGAGGACCTGAGTTCAAATCTGCCCTCAGACACTTAACACAAAAACTAGCCATATGACCTTGGGTGAGTCACTTTTTTTTTTTTAGAGTCAAGTTTCTTTTTATTTTTTAAATTTTTGGTCTTTATGAATTTGTTTGTTTACTTTTAGTTTACAAGATTCAGATCCACAATTCCTTGAGTTTCAATTTTTCTCTCCCTCCCTGCCCTTTCCCCGACCCATGATGTCATTTTGCAAGTCACTTAATCCCAACTGCCCAGCCTTCCGCCCTCCAAAAAGCAAAAAAAAATCTTCAATTTTTTGGTATTGTAAGAAAAATTAATTACTTATCAACTGCAAGGAGGTGGCTATTACCTAATCTTATCAGAGATGTTATATTCCATTTTCTTATAATTATCAAGCCACTTGCAAATGCTACTATTTCACCTTTATGGAAGTTTTTCTTTTTTCTTTTCTTTCTTTTTTTTTTTTTTTGCAAGGGGGAAGGCAGGGCAATTGGGGTTAAGTGACTTGCCCAAGGTTACATGGCTAGTAAGTGTGTCAAGTGACTAAGGCCGAATTTGAACTCAGGTACTTCTGAATACAAAGCCAGTGCTCTATTCACTCTGTCACCTAGCTGCCCCTATGGATGTTTTTCTTTTGAGAAGAATGTGGTTATGATACAGATATCTCAAGGGCATACATGATTCTGTCTATTTAACATTTTATTGTGTACCTTCATCACAGACAGACACCAAACACCAAACCAAAATTCTCTCTCAATATCCTGTAAATTTTTACCCAATATGAAAAATTAACAAGCAATAACTTAATTTAATTCTCCATAATTATAAAATCATTACAAAATACTCAAATATGGAATCTTCATCAATCAATAAATGCTCATTAAGCACTTTATGTGTGTCAGATGCTGTGCTTCATTTTACTTAAGGAGAAATGGAAAACTTAATAGTGCATTTGGGTTGATATCAGTGGGTATTATGAACCTTTTGATTGGTCCCCTGCATCCATTCTCTCCCCACCCTAGTCTATTCTCCACAAAGCAGTCAAAGTGATATTCCTAAAGCACATTTCTGACCATGTCATTTCCCTTATTCAGTGAACTCCAGTGACTCGCTATTACCTCCAAGATTAAATATAAAATATTCTATTTGACTTTCAAAACTGTTCACAACTATTCTATCTTTCCCTTCCAGGTACTAAATGATCCATGGACAGATAAACCTCTGTGCCTTTTCATTGGCTTTTGCGGGTAGCTGAGAAAAATAAAGCAGCCCCATTTTGCCTGTAGCTCCCCAATCTTGTCTCTGACTCTGTATTGTAACCCCCACTCTGTATTGGACCTTTCTGCTGAAACAGCAAGGGTAGTTCTATTTATTAGGGTAGGGTTACAAGAAACAGCTAACTGAAGAATCTTTCCTGTTACTAGCCCCAGCAACAGGCCTTATTCAATCTAGAGGTACCCCATATCCAACTCACCTCTTGCCTAAATTGAACCTATATGAGCTTTGTCCTTTTGTTCCTTCTGGAAGTTTCTGCCCCTGTGAGTGGGGGTCCCTTGCGGTCAAACTCAATAAACTCTTGACAACTGTAGGTAGCAATGTAACCAAAGTGACTGTATTTTGTAAAGGTGTTCTATCTTGTCCTTGCCACACTGGTTCACTGGTACACTGTTCCCATACCTGGAATGCTCTCCCTCTGCACCTCTTGGTTCTCTCACTTCATTCAAGACTCAGTTCAAATCCTATCCAAAGCTTTTACATATCTCCCTACCCCACCTCCCTTCTCCCAAAGACATTCCTCTGGGACTACCTTCCTTTTACACAGTATATATCTTGAACATGGCATTGATGAGGAATGCATGACCCTTGCCCTTTTTCCCAAATGAATTTGGGTGCCTACTTCTTGAGAGGGGAGATGAAGAGATTCAAATAGACTGATCAATGAGAAATCCATTATCTCAAGTACCACTTAAAGTCACTTTAGGAGAAATTGAGATTTGAGGAGGCTGGTCTATGAAATACCAAAGCTAACCGGTGCCCCTCTGTGCCTGGGCTAAACAATGGAATAATGATGTGCCTAGATATCCTTCCTCATTTGCCTATGTGTCCTGAATTACCACATCTCCCTGCCCACAGTAGGTTTTCCTCTATAAGAATCCCTAGCTTCTCCTGGCTAGTGGACATCTCCCTGAAGCAGCTGTCTCTCTTGGTAGGGACTGGGGTGGGGGAATCTTCCATGGGGAAGGCTGCCTCCTCGAGGAGTGTAATGGAAATGCAAATTTAAAGATCTTCCCTGCCCCTAGCTTAAGTGCACCTGGAGCCTGTGGTGGGAGGCTTGTTTTTCAGGAAAGCCCATACCTTGATACTTTGTGATTGGGCAGTGGGTCAAGGAGGTTGTTACAATCTCTGAGCTAGGAGAAGACTATATAAACCCTGATGAGAGGCTTAGCTTTGGGGCTCACTTTGAGAAGTGTTGTGTGATTTGACTAGAGGAGACTCTGGGAAGCCGTTGTTGAGAGCCCCCCGGCTTTGAAAACCCAGATTTTGATGCTTCCCTCTCTGGTAACTGTGATTTGGTATTGATGCATGTAATGTTGGGACAGTTTGGAAGCCTGTCTGATCTGTAAGCTCTGTAACTCTGAAGTTCGGGGTGCTGACCTTTTTCCCCTGAACTAGGTAATGTATGTTTGTTTGATTAAAGTAAGCTCGTTAACCCATTTTGAGTTGCTTTCCTTTTGAAAAGCAGATCTAAGAACCTGTGTTGGCAGTCACCCTGGGGATATTGGGGTGCTTGCCGCTACAAGGTCTGTTTCCCTTGGGGGACCGTCTCTCTTAAAGAACTGCTGTCTCCATTAAGGATAGACTGTCTCTCTTAAAGACCTGCCCACCCCCTTAAGCTGGTGCCTCCCTTAAGGTGCCATCCCCCTTCCCATATAAGCTTTAGCATCACCCCCATTAAGTTGCAAGTTTCCTGAGGTACTTTGCCCACCTTATTGGCATCACAATGACCTTTACCACTTGACTGGGGATGGTTTGAGTGGGTGAATTCATTATAGGCAACACCACCCTCTACTCTGACATTTTAGGGTTCCCAGCACCTCTAAACCTCATCAACATAGTTGCTTTCCTGTTGGAATGTAAGCTCCTTCAGGACAGGAACTGTTTATGCTTTACTTTGTATCTTTGCCACTTAGCACTGTGCCTGGCATGTATAGTAATCACCTAATAAATGCTTACCTGCTTCCTTGTTGGATTAAAATTATGACAATTGCGTATTGCTCTAAGATTGAAATACAAGTCTAATCTGCTAATGCCTAATAATAAACCCTCTTCCCCCAAAACACAGAAGCATACAAACAGATTAATACATGGTGAGAAAACATTTTGCTTTTTTGCCTTACCACAGATCATAGCAGAAAAACAGAAAATTCCTTTAACATCCTATTTATATTTATGCAAATGTACTTCTTGATAAGATGTTGGTGAAAACAAAACATTAGTGTGCTAATAGTTGTTAAAAGGCAGGATTTTTGTTTGCCAAATCCCTGAGAATCAAAAAATCGTATTTGCTAACATCTTGTCTTTGAAAGATTTTAAACCTCTAGATTAGTAAATATTGTCAGAACACAGTATTTACAAGTGTCTTAATTCTTTCTACAAAATCAATCCTGTAAAGTGAATAGTGTCTTTTTGCCAGTCTGACCAGAGTCCTTTTTCACTTTTCAAACCCTGAAGAATCTTTCCTGTTACTAGCCCCGGCAATAGGCCTTGTTCAATGTAAAGTCGCTGGGAGAAATATCAACAATCACAGCTATGCAGATGATACCAGTCTGATGACAGAAAGTGAAGAATTAAGAAGCCTCTTGGTAAAGGTGAAAGAGGAAAGTATAAAAGCTGACTTGTAGTTTAACATCAAATAAACAAACTAAAATGATGGCCACTGGTCCCCTCACTTCCTGGCCAATAGAGGGAGAAGAAATGAAAGCAGTGTCATTTTTATTCTTGGGCTCAAAGATCATTGCAGATGACAACTGCAGTCATGAAATTAAAAGATGCTTATTCCTTGGAAGGAAAGCTATGGCAAATCAGGACAGTATACTAAAAAGCAGAAACATCACTTCTCTTGTTTCTCTAAATCTCTCTGCCTTATTTAGCTTGAGATCTTTGCAGCTTGGTTCATGGAGTCTAGCCTTGCCCATTGTGCAGTATATACTGATCTAGGTGATAAACCAGTGAACTATGTCAAAAGCATTCTCAGTATCACATTTGACAAAAAATTTTGTACTTTTTACATAGCTTGTTGCCCTGTAAAGGGTTAACAGCACTTTTTTTTTTTTTTTTTTTTTGCTTCTTGGAGGGGCAATCAGGGTTAAGTCACATGGCTAGTAAGTGTGTCAAGTGTCTTGAGGCCGGATTTGAACTCAGGTCCTCCTGACTCCAGGGCCAGTACTCTATTCACTGTGCTACCTAACCACCCCTTAAAGTTTTCTTTCTTTCTTTCTTTTTTTTGGAGGGTAATTGGGGTTAAGTAACTTGCCCAAGGTCGCACAGCTAGTTTTTATGTTGAGTATCTGAGGCCGGATTTGACCTCAGGAAGTCCTGATTTCAGGGCAGGTCCTCTATTCACGGTACCACCTAGGTGCCCCTAACAGCACATTAAAAAAAATAAATTAATTAAGAAGTATATAACAAAGGTCTGCAGTAGTCAAAGTTATGTTTTTTCCAGTAGCAAAGTGTGACTGTGAGTGTTGAACTATAGGTAAAGTTGAGTGACACAGAATCACCACTTTTTTGAATTGTGGTGCTGGAAAAGACATTTGAGAGTCCCTTGGACAACAAGGAGATCAAATTAGTCAGTACTTAAATTAATTTTGGCTATTCAGTAGAAGGTCAAATACTGAAGTTGAAGCTTAATGAGAAGACAGGACTCATTGGAAAAGACCCAGATGGTGGGAAAGAATGAAGGCAAAAGGAGAAGGGTACAGTAGAGGATGAGATAGATAGAGTGTCATGAAAACAATGAACATGAATTTTGACAGACTCCCACAAATAGTGCAGGATAGAAGGGCTTGCTATGCCATGGTTGATCGGGTAACAACCAGACAACAAAGCAACAACAAAATATAATTATGTTAGATAAATATCTCTGTCTTTAAAAAAAAAATTGTGTTATGGGGAAAGATAACTGAACTTGAAGTCATAGGACCTGAATTTGAATCCTTGTTCTGCTAATTAACACCTGTGTTACCTAAGGCAAATTTATTATTTAAGCCTCTATTTCTTCATCTCTAAAAAGAGGGGATTGCCTGAGGTGTCCCTAAGATCCATTCCAACTCTATACCTATGATCGCATGACCTGTGATGTCATTGGCCTAGGGGATTCCCAGTGAGCAAGGTCCATCTCTCAGTGTTGTTGTTATTCAGTCCTTTCAGTCAAATCCGACTCTGTGACCACATTTGGAGTTTTCTTGTCAAAAATACTAGAGTAGTTTGTCAGCTATTTCTGACTCCAGAGCACAAACTTTATCCACTGTGCCACCTAGCAGTCCCCATCTACTTGTACCCAAGGGTAATTAATATACAATTTAGAATCTTAGTTGCTGAGGCCATTAAAAGGTTAAATGACCTGCCTGGGGCAACACAGAAAGTATGTGTCAGAGGTGGGTCAGTCAGCCCATAAACCTTTATTAAATCTATGTACTAGGCACTGAGCTAAGTGCTAGGGAGGGATACAAAGAAAGACTTTTTAAAAAAAGACAAAATCTGCTTTCAAAAAGCTCATAGTTTAATGGTCTTGAACCAGGTCTTCCTAATTCTGAGACCAGCTCTTATCATAATGCATATGTTTATATTATCCTTTACCTCAAAGAAGCAGTGGGGCTATTAGCTTAAGTCAGAAAGACAGGGGATCAAGTCTTCTCTCAGACCCTTTAACTAACAGCTTGGCCCAGCAAAAGCCAGGATATTATCTGCACCCCTGGCAATTCCCCACATCAGACAGGAGGTAATTTTGAGCAGATGTATTCTCAAATAGAGATCCCTTTCCCTTTTATCTTACCATCTTCTCCAACATACAACTATTTACCTCAAATCATAGTGTTTTGTTGCTGCTGCCTGGAGACATTATTTTTCATTCCTTTATGTTCTGTTTACATTTTGCAGATTAGATTCCAATATTCTCTCCTAGTTTTGCCTCTGTGTCTTTTCCTTTCCCTTGCCCCATTCACTATAGATTCACTATAACTGGGACTAGAACAAAGAAGGTTGAAGAGTCACTTCAAAGGGCTTGGACTCACTCTTTTTTCTGGAGGCTTTGTTCTGCGAAAGGATAGGTACAATAGTCTTATGAAACTCATTCAGAAAACCCATTCCTTCAGGCAGTTAACTTCTATTGAAATTTCCAGTAAGATATAAAAGCCTTGGCTTTGCTATTGTTTTTTTAGCCTGGAAAAGCTTTTGGAGTGGGGGCTAATGGTCTGGGAGTGAAGAAGTCTCAGGTCCCCTGCTGAGCAATTCTCAGAGAAAACTAATTCTCTAAGAAACCTCACTTCCCTTAGGGGGCATTTATTTACAAACTTGCTAACTACTATTTGGTTTGCTGGCTGATCCCCTTCTAGAGAAAAAGGATAAATTCCATTCATAAAGCAACAGTTTTTCAAGTGTTTTTGGATAGGAAAGAGAGGAGTAAGGAAGATGCTTTTACTTTTGTCCCAGGGTTATTTACAAGTAATCAGCTTTTTGCTATTGTGACTCCTTTTATCAAAAATAGTCAAGATGAAATGGAATTGAAATTTAATTTTTGTTTTCATTCTCAAAGGGAAGATGATGTAACAATATATCATGATACAGTTTTAAAACAGAAATCATTCCCAAGAGGAAAGATGAGTTCAGAAATTATGCAATGGAAAGGACACTGGATTTGGAGCCAGGGTACCCAGGTTCAACTCACCTCTTAGTCACTGATTTCCTCTGTGATCTTATGTAAGTCAGTCAAGCATTAACCTCTTACTAAATTTGATGTACTGTGCTGAGTTGGAGACACCAAGAAAGGTAAATAGAACAGTTCCTACACTCAAAGCTCACATTTTAATGGAGAGATAACTTTGAAATAACATGCAAGATAAACACAGATTAAATGGAAAACTCTAGTGGTTGTGGGACCAACAAAATCTTCCTTCATAATGTGGGATGGCAAAGGCAAAGAAGCCAGGAGGCAGAGGAGGTACAGGGCTATGTCTTTTATGGGAGATAACTGGTAAGGAGATGGGAGATGGAGAGTCCTGTATGAGGAACTGCAAATGGGTCTGTAAGTGGATCATAGACTGTATGGAGGAAAGAAAGGTATAAGAAGCCAGGAAGGTAAGAAGAGGCCAGGTTATGAAACACTTTAAATATCAAACTGGGATCATATTTTTATCCTGGAGGTAATAAGGAGTTACTGAAGTTCATTAAGGAGGTGGGGATGGCAGTGGGGTGTTGATAGTGGTAGTGGTGGTAGTGATATGGTCAACCTGCACTTAGAAAAATTATCTTGGAAGTTGAGTGAGAGATAGATTGGAGTGGGCAGACATTTGAGTCAGGGAGACCAATCACAAGGTCACCTCTTACTAGACTATCTGGATGGCCTGAATTATGGTTTTTGCTTTGTAAGTGGAGAAAAGGCTAGAATATATTGTACTTTTACAATATGTGAAAATTACAATATTTGGCACCAAATTGGATATATAGGGCTGGCAAGAAGTAGTAGTTGATGCTGACTCAAATATTGCAAGTCTTGGTGATGAAGTGGATGGTACTGCCCTCAACAATGAAGATGCCCTGAGGGTTTGGGGGTGGGGGGAGATAGAGTTTAGAATATTTGAGATTCAGATGTGAAAGTTGTAGTAGTTCAAAAGAGAGCAATATATACAGATCTGGGGATCATCTGCATAGAGATTATAATTGAACCCATGTGAGTTTGTGAGATATATGTATATGTATATGCACTTATACATATATGTATTGGTGTGTGTGTGCATATGTATACAGATATCTATGTGTGCGTGTATGTGTGTACATCAATATCAAGTGAGATTACTATAGTACAGGTATTTTTAACACTTTTCATGTATTATGGACCCCTTTGACAATCTGATAAAGCTTACAGACCCCTAAATAAATGAATGCATAATTTTTTCACATGATTCTAAAGGAAACCAATTATATTGAAATATAATTATCAATACATATGTATGTATATGTGTATATATATACACATATATATATATATACATACATATATGTATACACACTCATGGGCTATAAGTAAAAAATTCTTAATATGGAATAAAAAAAGAAAAAGGGTCCAAGACAGAACCTTGGAAGACCCAGTGATTGGGGATATGATAGAGATGAAGAACCAGCAAAGAGAAGGAAAAGTCAAACAGCAGAACCAAGAGAGAACAATGTCACAAAAACCCAGAGAGAAGACGTGATCAATAGTGTTAAAAGGATGGAGAGGGGTTTAAAAAAAAAAGGTTGAAGATTGAGAAAAGCCCATTAGATTTGGCAATTAGGAGATCATTGCCTTCAGTTTCCTCTTCTGTAAAATTGAGAGGATTGGACTAGATGACCCAGAAGTGAATCATGTAGTAAATCCCTTCAGACTCTAAATCTATGAAAGACATCTATTCCAATCTTAAATCTGTGGGACTGTAAATATATCCTAAAAAAAAGCACTGCTATTTTCTATAAAGATATAATATTTAAAATGGTATCCATAATGCCATTGCTCCATGACTAGATGGCAGATGAGATATAGAACTCTCTAACTTCATTGGTCTTTGGTACAAAGCTCTATCTTCACCAACCTTTTTTACTTTAAAAATACTTATAATTTTCTCTGCCATACTAAGCAATTTATTAGGCAGCATGTTTGATGACAGTAATTAAACTGCCATCTTTCCTTGGATGTTCGTATCCCTTGTGGATATGGCATAAACTTCAAACAAAACTACTAAATGAAAAGACTTTGAAAAACGCCAATTTCACAAGTTTTCCCTGAAACTCATTTTTTTCTCTCCCCAGCTGTCAAAATGTTACAGTGGCATGCTTTGTGAGGCCTCTAATTCCATGTGGGAAATAGGCAAATATTAGAAGGGGAGGAGAAATATACTCAATCTTTTGAATTGAAATTTTCCTTTAGAAAAATTCTTAGTGACAGCAGTAATCATGAGGAATTTAAACTGGGAAAAATGAAGCTCTCCCTAAGGCAGATAGTACCTATATTATGGAATATGAGCTAGAGTAGCAATCTAACAGTCTAGTTGTATCTAGGAAATGTAGAAACTTCCAGGGGAAACAAAGTGAAACTTTCTCTAAAATATCCATATATAATTTTTCTGCGGTGTTGCCAAGTTTTCAACTCTTCATCCAGGCAGGTATTGGAGTATTGTATAGATGTAAACTTTTCTCGTGCATCCAAGTATCCAAGGCTTTTTTTCCCCCTTGTTACATTTTCTGTAATCCCTTATGAGAGAACTGTTTTGGAACTGGAATTGAGGGGTAATGGAAACTTTATGAGTATTTTGGATTGTAGGTCTAGAGGATAGGCATAATTTAGTCCAACCTTTTCATTTTATACATGAAAAAAGTGAGGTTCAGAGATTGAGTGATTTACCCAAGGTCACATGCACAACACAGGGCAAAGCTGAGATTTAAATAAGCAGGTCTGACCACACGAAGTTCAACACTCTTTCAATTGATTTGATTTCAGTTGCAAATTTTTTCAGATTGGCTTCACTAATGCCCCACAGTAATGAGTTTTAAATTAAATACTTCAAAATCTTGGATTATAAACAACCCAAGATATTCTCTAGTAGATTTCTATACAAAAAGAACTGAAGGAAAATCCAGCCATTTGAAATTTAACATCCATTCAGAAAGGGATGAATGAAAAAGAAAAAAGTTAGGGTACTATGCCAGCCTTAATCTTTTCCCCCATTTTTAAATCATTGCTTTAAAAAACATATATTACAAATCATTCCCAGCAAACTCCCTCCCTTCCAAATCAATCCTCTCTTAACAAAGTAAAACAGTTGAGCATAGCCAACCAACAATGCCAGCAAATTTGAAAATGGATGCCACTGGGGGTGGCTAAATGGTGGAGTGAATAGAGCAAAAGCCCTGGAGTCAGGAGGACTTGAGTTCAAATCCCACCTCAGATACATAACACAAAAACTAGCCATGTGACCTTAGGCAAGTTACTTAACCCCAACTGTCCTACCTTCCCCGCTCCAAAAAAAGAAAAAGAAAGAAAGAAAGAAAGAAAGAAAGAAAGAAAGAAAGAAAGAAAGAAAGAAAGAAAGAAAGAAAGAAAGAAAGAAAGAAAGAAAGAAAATGTATGCTACATTTTGACCAGCAGTTCCTCATTTTCTATCTAAGGAAGAGATATTATGTTACAGTCTTAGCTTTCTAAAACTGATGGTATTTGTTACATTAATCTCAATTTATTCTATGTATTGTTATTTTGGTTCTTCCTTATTCTCCATTCCTTCTTGTAGTCATCAAAGGAATATTATTTTTTTTAAATCTTCATAGTATTACAAGATGATAGTCTATTTCATGTATGGGCCATAATTTCTTCCATCATTCCCAATCAACAATCACTCTTTTTTTTTCTATTTTGTTATATATGAGACTTTTTATTTGTTTCTGTTATTCACCTCCTTGGCTTATTTTTAGTGATATTTTTCTGTAGTACCTTTCTTTTGCTTTCTTTCTAGCAATGCCTTTGTTAAAATTCATATCTTAGGGGGCGGCTAGGTGGCGCAGTGAGTAGAGCATCAGCCCTGGAGTCAGAAGGACCTGAGTTCAGATCTGGCCTCAGACACTAATGCACACACAAAACAAAAACCTAGCCGTGTGACCTTGGGCAAGTTACTTAACCCCAATTGCCTTCCAAAAAGCAAAACAAAAAACAAACATGAAAAAAAAATTCGTATCTTAGGATCAAAACAAGTATAGCATGAGAGCAAAGGTAGCCTTTATTTGCAAATTACTGTTAACATTATGAGAATTAGTAATGATAAATCATAACAATGAACCAATCTCCTTATTAAAATTGAGAACAGTTCGAACAGCTCCCTTCATTTAAGTATCTTGCCACTGTAACTTCTCTTTCTATCTATACCCCCAAAGAAATTAGAAGAAAATAGGTTCGGCCTTATGGAAAATTGGCCAAAGTGTCTTTTGTGATACTCACCAATTAAGGGGTTCTCTTTGAAAAGGCAGATACAATGAAAGTAGGCATGAAATTCAGGATTTTTCATTTTAACACTGTTAATTGAATGCCTATTGTGTGCTAACATTTTATTAGGAATAGTCCAGGCTACAAAACACATATAATATGGAACTTGTCCTTAACAAAATCCCAATAGAAAAGATAAACATATGTGAAATAATCAGAGAACAATAAAAAATAAGTAATAAAATATAGGGTATGAACAATAAGAGTTTTGTTAAGGTAAGAGAGAGGAGAAATCAGTGTGGGTTAACCACTGTATTCATTTCCTGACCACTTCATCATTCCCTAGCCCCTTATAATCTGACTTCTACCTATACTACTCTACTGTAGTGGCTTTCTAGAAGGGCATGTCTCATCTCCTACATCACATACAATAACCTTTTCCCAGTCATCAACCAGTCACTGAAAAGCTTTTGACACTACTCTCCACTGCCTCTTTCTTGAAACTCTTTCTTTCCTTTCTTGGCTAACTGTCATTGTTTGATTCTCTCTCTCTCTCTCTCCCTTTCTCTCTCTCTCTCTCTCTCTCTCTCTCTCTCTCTCTCTGTCTTACTGTTTTCCCTTTGTACTCTTGGCACTTGATAGTATCTGACACCTAGTAAATGTCTAATAAATGCTTTTTTGATCTAACTTTCTCAGTGTTTCTTCTTTGTATCCTTCATCAACTTTTCTTCCTCTTCCTGGACCTTTTTAAAGTATTGTCCAAAATACTGCTCCTAAATTTTTCTCAAAAGTTTCTCTTCCTTGTCACCCATTTTCAATATTTCAGTTATTATTTCTATTCAGATAACTCCCAAATTTTTTCTCTTCAGCTTCAGCCCTTTTCCCTAGCTCCAGTATTGTATTTCTACCTGCCTGATGAACATTTCTAAACTGATATGCCAGTGGCTTCTCAGAGAGCCCTACGGGGACCAAGAGTCAAAAGACCTAGGTTCTAGTGGTATAATAGTAAGAGTACTGACTGCAGGCTCAGAAGATCTTTGTGCAAAAGTCCTGGTCTGCTGTTTACACTAGTATGATTTTGGGCAAATTGCCTCCATAAGCCTTAGCATTCTCATATGCAAAATAAAGAGATTGAATTAAATTATTGTTAAGTCCTCTTTTGAACTCTAATATTCTATAATTTCTTAAACTCATCATATTCCTGCTGAACCTCCTCTTCTTTTAACATTTTTTGTGGTACCACCGTTCTGCCAGTCACCCCAGTTCAAATCATTTAAGGCATCTCTGACTTTCCACTTTCCTTTAAATACCTAAATTTAGTTTAAAAATTTTTCAACAAACATCTGTTAAATGCCTACTAAACATAAGTCAGATTAATAAGAAGTGTCTATATAAAACACATTAAAATATTAAAAACAACAACAATATAGCCCCTGATCTCAAGGAGTTTATATTCAAATAAGGTGGGTAAGATATGAACATACAAATAACTATGCTACAAAACAAAAATCTAAGCACAGAAAGATCTGGGGGAAAGTCCTGTAAAAAATTTGAAGGGGGATTGATCTTTTATTTTCTTTTCATTTGGGGAGAACAGGGAAGGTTTCAGGAATGATATAAAATATGAGATGGGCCTTAACAGAAAAGAAATATCCCAACAGGTTAAGATGAGACATGCATTCTAAGAAAGCTAAAGCAGAAGAAACAAAGGGCAGGACCAAAGTAGAGAATAGCTTTCTTAAACAATATGATGTGGGAAGGAAATAATATGAAACAACACTGGAAAGGTAGGTTGAAACCTTGTGGAGAGTCCTGATTGCTTCACCATGGAATATTTATCTTACTTCTTAAGCATTAGGGAATCCCTGAAAGTTTCTGAGTAGACTTGTATACTAAGATTATTTTGACAGTATTGTAGAAGATAGATGAAAGAAGCAAAAGTGTATGATTAGGAAGACCAGGTAAAAAGATGTAAGGAGAATATGAACTAATACTGGTTGCATGGAAGTAGAAAGGATAGGATAGATACAAGAGAAAAGGGTAGTTATAGAATTAACAATTGTCAGTAACAGATTTGGACATGAAGAGTAATAGAATGGGGGGAACGATGCTGATGGGGACAGAAATAGAAAATTTGCATAGAAACATTGGCTATAGAATTAAAATGGTATATTTTAAATATATTCAACCATAAATAAATTTTAAAACAAATGAGTGTTTTAGAAAAGTATGAGAGAATGAAGGCATTCTATGTAAGAGGAACATGCCAAAGTAAAAAAAAAAAGGTGCAAAAGTAGTTTCATGACCATTATCTGTACTATGATTAGTGTGCATTTGTGCATAAAATGTATGAAAGCCAATAGCAAAAGCCCCATCAAAATAGTTCAGATCAGACTATATCTAACAGGGAAGGAGATTCCCCATGTCTCTAGAGATAGGGTTTCAATAAGGGAAATGGAAGAGCATAACTTCTTCCTCTTTGTGATTCAGTAGGTTAAGTGGCTTGCTCAGGATCATATAGCTAGTAAGTGTCTGAAAACACACACACACACACACACACACACACACACACACACACACACACACACACACACACTGACAACTAGATGGTACAGTAGATAGAGTGCTCAGCCTCAAGTCAGGAACATTCATCTTTCCAAGTCCAAATCTGGCCTCAGACATTAACTACGTGGCCCTAGGAAAATTGCTGAATCCTATTTGCCTCAGTTTCCTCATTCATAAAATGAGTTGGAGCAGGAAATGGCAAACCACTCCAGCTTCTTTTCCAAGAAAATCACAAGTGGGGTTGGGAAGACTCAAACTCAACTGGAAAATGACTGAACAACAAAAATATGTGTGTGTGTGTGTGTTTGTGTGCCAAAAGAGAGGACTACAGGTAGGATAGAGGCAAAGCTTAGGCACAGGGTATAGTTTTTCTACCTTCATCTTCTCCAGAAATAGGCATAATATAACTTAGGCCACCAGGCAAAGGACCAGTAATTCTCTGGAGCAACCAAGGAAACCTACATCTTGGGAACACACCTCACATACACGCATACACACACACACACACACACACACACACACAACCATAGCCACATACACACACACACACACACACACACACTACAAACACCAGGCCAGTCTGGTTTGATTACAAAAGATAAAAGGGTTTAGAGCTCTGATAATGAAATGGAAACTCAGGTCACAAGATATTTTGATATTTTATGTTCTTTTCATTTATTTTAAAACTATATACTATTATTTCTGGTTTGAATTTATTCCCAGCATTTTGTATATTTTGTAAAGCTTTGGTTTGATTTTTAACTCAAAGAAACTAAAAAAGATATGGGGTCAGTTGAGGACACAGCAAATAATAATTCTGCTCCAATCCCTTGTTCAGCAGGAAGTACAGAAAGAGATATGTTTGCTGTTCTACTGACTTTTAGATGAATTTTCATGATTTAGAATTTAATTTGAGAAGACTTTGATGCTGATAGACATTATTAATAAGTAAGCAACTGCTATAATAATATATTACCACTACTAATACAACCACTTTTATTACATATTGCAGACCTATAAGACTAAGCAAGTTACTTTAATTAAAGCTCTACTTCATACTGCAAAAGACCAATAAATTAGCTTACTTGAGCACCTTAAGAACTCATTGTGTCACAGGCAATGTTATCTTTCCCAGCAGTTGATTTTGTACCCATATTGTAATCAAAGGTAACCTACTTGTCAAGGAGAGAAGAACATGGCTAGTCAACAATAGAATTCTTATTTCCCACAGTATTAGCAGATATTTTGTAGTAGGTATAATGTACTATTACAGAGGTTTCCTAAATAAAGTTGTCAGCTAGTTGGTTCCACATCACAGTTACCTCCAAAGAGTCACAGACAAGGACTTCTGACAATAAAATAAAATTTTTAATTTAGAAATTTATCTTTTAATTTAATACATATCTCTTTTCAGATAACATGAAGCAATCTTTTGAAATGAATATGGGTATGTGACATATAGAAAAATTGCCATATAAACCATGATTTAAGAAGTGGTTGCTCAGTGTGTTCAAATTAAAATACACTGTCTTTTTCTTTTTCTAAATTTTTTTTAAAAATGTTTAATTTATGGGGAGTCAAGGCAGGGATTCACCTGAGTTCTCCCTCAAATCCCTCCAATACCTTTAAATAATCACTAAATGAATTCTAGAGCAGCAGAACCCACAAAAAGACAGAATGAAACAATTTCACAGCCAAAGACAACTTATAAGGTCAGCAGGAAAGGTCTGTTGCACCAGGGTGAGAGAGAAAAACAGTCCAGCATAGGCCACACCAGCACAGACCCAGACCCAGCAAACCAGGAACAAGCCCCAGTATGACTGAATGAGTGGCAGTAGTGCTAGTTTCCAGACCTCTTAACCCACAGATGGTAAGGAGATTAGACAATGGATCAGAAGGAGATGTACTGACACCAGGGGCAGGACTCTGTTGTATTGCCTACACTTGGATCTGGGTAACAGTCCTGGGTCTTAATCCAGTGCAAGGAAGAGTACTAGCACAGTAGAGTTTACTGCTCCAGGGAAGCAGAGACCCTGGTAACACTTTCTTTCTTTTTTTTTTCTTTTTCAAATGCTTTATTAAACTTCTGTTTTACTTCCTTCATTTCTGCCAGTTTTTGTGTTACAAATTTTCTCCCCATTTTTCCCCTACCCACCTCGCCAAAGTAACAGTCCCCCAGGATATCCCCTCCTCTTATTTCCCTATTACATGTAAAGTAGTATTAATAATAGTATATATATTTAAACATTTGGTTTTAAAACTTTGAATTCCAAATTCTTTCCCTTCCTCCCTTGTCACCGACCCTTACCGAGAAGATAAGCAATTCAATATAGGTTGTACATGTGTTGCAAAACATTACTATAGTAGATATATTGTAGAAGACTGATTATATGTCCCTCCCCCCATCCTACATCTCACTTGTTCTATTCTCTACTTTGGTCCTGCCCCTTTTCAAAAGTATGTGCTTCCTACTTCACTCCCACCCAGGCTGCCCTCCCTTCCATCATCCTCCCTCTCATTCCCTTCCTCCCTACTCACCTGTAAGATGAGACACCCTATTTTGTGTGTATGTCATTCCCTCCCTGAGCCAAATTCAGTGATTATAAGGATGACCCATTCCTTTATGCTGTCCTGTTCTCCCCCTCCATTGTACCCATTTTCCCTTGTTACTTCTATATGAGATATTTTGCCCCATTCTGTCTCTCCCCATCTCCTCTCATTATATTCTTGTCTCACCTCTTGATTTCACCTTTTAAGTATCACCCCTTCCTATTAAATTGATCCTGTGCCCTCTATCTATGTATACCTGTAAACATATCTATTCACATTTACATATGTATTCTTATATAACCTCTGATAAAGACTATACACACACACAAATATATATATATATATATATATATATATATATATATATATATTTCTGTTCCCTTCAACTATTTTCATACTGAGAAAAGTTTCCTCAGTTACAACTATCATTTTTCCATGTAGGAATATAAATAGTTCAACTTTGATAATTTCCTTATGATTTCTTTTCCCTGTTTACCTTCTCATGCTTCTCTTGCTTCTTGTAGCTGAATGTCAAATTTTCTGTTCAAGTCTGGTTTTTTCTTCAAGAATGCTTGAAAGTCTTCTAATCAACTAAATGACCATATATTCCCCTGAAACATGATACTCAGTTTTGCTGGGTAGGTGATTCTTGGTTTTAATCCCAGATCCTTTGACCTGCGGAATATCATATTCCATGCCCTTTGATCCCTCAGTGTAGAAGCTGCCAAATCCTGTGTTATCCTGATTGTGTTTCCACAATATTCAAATTGTTTCTTCCTGGCTGCTTGTAATATTCTCTCCTTGATCTGGGAATTCTGGAACCTGGCTATAATATTCCTAGGAGTTTTCTTTTTGGGATCTTTTTCAGGAGGTGATTGATGGATTCCTTCAACCTCTATATTGCCTTCTGGTTCTAAAGCATCAGGGCAGTTTTCCTAGAGAATTTTTTGGTGGATGATTTCTAGGCTCTTTCTTTGATCATGGCTTTCAGGTAGTCCAATAATTTTTAAATTATCTCTCCTGGATCTATTTTCCAGGTCAGTGGTTTTCCCCATGAGATATTTCACATTGCCTTCTATTCTTTCATTTGTTTGGATCTGTTTAACAGCATCTTGATTTCTCAAAAGTCACTAGCTTCCTTTTGGTCCATTCTAAATCTGAAGGAAAGATGCTCCTCAGTGAGCTTTTGAGATTCTTTTACCTTCTGGCAAATTCGGCTTTTTAAGGCATTCCTCTCCTCATTGCCTTTCTCGGCCTCTTTTGCCATTTGAGTTAGTCTATTTTTTAGGGAGGTATTTTCCTCAGTCAGGTGGTTGACTCTCCTTTTAAAATTTTCTTGCATTGTTTTCATTCCTCTCCCCAATTTTGCCTCCACTTCTCTTATCTGCTTCTTAAAGTCCTCTATGGCCTGTAACCATCTCATATTTTCATCTGAAGCTTTTGGTGCAGGAGTTCTGACCTCACGGTCCTCCTCCTGTTCCATGCTTTGATCCTCTTTGCCCCCAATATAGGACTCTAATGTTGAATTTTTCTGTTTATTTTGTTTCCTTTGCCTGGGCATGTTGCCAATCAATTACTTGACTAATGGACTTGTTGCCACAGTAGGACTCTGCCACCAGCCAGGGGAGCTTCCATCCCAAATGCTGGGGTTTTCTCAGCTGCTGGAGGTATTAGTTGGGTGGCCTCTCTGAAACCTCCACACGCTCTGGCAAGCTGGTCACACATCCCAAGACCTCCACTTTAGACCGAAATCCAGATCCAAGCAGATTAAAGCAAGAGTGATTACCCCCCGCCCCAGACTGGCTGTCCTGTCCCTCTACAATTCGCAGGCCATGAGCTGAAGCTGCAATTTGATGCTGGCTATGCCTAAGCATCTCAGTGGCTTCTTGCCCTGGGGGGAAGAGGCCGATATGCTCTCCCAACTAGTAGGTCCCAAAGTCCATAATACACTGACCTCTCACTTTGACCTAGTCAGCCCGCCCTGGGGCTAAAAGCTCTGGTTCACAGGAGGCTGGGGTTGGCTCCCAGAGCACTGTGCTGGCCACTCCCTGACAGGCTGCCAGGCTGTCCTCAAAGGGAGGTTAGCTTCTGTGTCATTTTGTGGGTTCTGTAGCTCCAAAGTTTATTCAGAGTCCCCTTTTACATGGATTGGTGAAAGTGGAAGCTGGAGCCACACAGAAGTCGTGTTTTTATTCTGCCATTTTGACTCCACCCTGATCACACTTTCAGGGTTTAAAAGAGTGCTTGTGGTTGTTCATAAACTATTACACAGTCCAGAAGAGCAGGAAACATACCTCTCCCTAGATCATACCACCTTTGAACAGCCAAAAACTTACAGGTCCCCAGAATTACCTAGGAAAACAGCTGCCCCAAAAAGCTTGAGACAGTGTTCCCTCTACATGGGAAGCAAAGTCCCACTTTAGCAAGAAATAGGCTGAAAAATGAACATCAGAAAAACATTCTGACCATAGAAAGGTACTATGGTGAAAGGAAGATCAAAACACACACTCAGAAAAAGACAAAAAGTCAAAATTCCTGCATCCAAAGCCTCAAAGAAAAAAAAATTAACTTATGGAATGAAACAAGCATTTCCATAATACACTCTCTTTTTCAATGTTTTCTCAGAATTGCTAAGAATATATTAATGACATCTATAAATGCTATCTAATTTGAGTCAGTTCAATTCAGCAAAACATTTATATTTACTATGTGTAAGATGCATGAAGAATATGTTGCTAAACATAGAAAGGTCTAATATATATTTTGAGAGTCATTGGGAATGTAAGGAGGAAACATATATAGTATGTAAAAACCAGCTCTCAAACTTCCACCTAAAATGAAAATGATAATACATTTTCTTGTCTAAGTAACATTGTAAAAGAAAGGAATAGGAATAGGCCTTGAGTTTGTGTTTTTACCCCCAGCTGAGGAAAATTCATCACCTTCTCTGCATCATATAGTTTTAGAGAGTTATGCAGGGCACTGGGCAGTTAAGTAATTTGCTCTGGGTTACTGAGCTAGTATATATCAGAGGAAGGACTTAAACATAGATACTCCTGGCTCCAGAGGACACCGCTTATGCACAGCTGCTGCTAAGAAAAACAAAACAAATAAGAAGAAATAGTAGAGGAGGAACAGAGGAGAGAGAGAGAGAGAGAGAGAGAGAGAGAGAGAGAGAGAGAGCAGAGTTACTCCTCAGAGTTACTCATTCTCCCTGATTCTGTCCTGCCCTTTTCCAACTCTGTTCCCTTGCCCATGCTTTCTCCCATCCCTGGAATGGACACACCAGGCCACCCTATTTCCACCAATTAACATTTTTTCTCCCTTCAAGCTCTAATTCCTATGTTCCTACCTCCACAAAATGTTCTTTGGGTCCCACATTTAATAGTGATTCTTCCCAATTTCTCAGATCTTAAATATGCATTTAATATTTTTAAATATAATTTTTATATATTTGTGTATATGTCATACCACCTTCCTCTACTTTAAACTCCTTAAGGAGGGAGTCACAGAGAGGGAGAATATTGTAGTGGATAAAGTGTTGAATTTGACTCTGGGAGACCTGGGTTCAAATCCTGCCTCTGATACTTTGGACAAGTCACTTAACCTCTAAGAGCCAAGGTCTTAATTTCCCCACCTGCTAAAATGGAGATAAAAGTACTTATACTAACAGTCCCATAGAGTTGTTTTCAGAAAAGTACTTAATTTCTATATAAATGTCACTTATTTTCATCTTTATATTCTCTATACCTAGAACAGTGGTGCTGCACACTATAGACTCAATATATGTTTTCTGAACTTGAATCCCATTTGTCTGAGGTAAAAAAAAATATTCTGGTCCAATTAAAAAACAACAACAACAACAACCTGGAGAATATATTCCTTTTGTTACTTGCATAAATCCTTGGGAGAATAGTGAACTAGTGATTTTAAGACATTTACACAAGAATATTCTGTTGTACAGATGCTACAAATGCTACCATCAATGACCAATGCCTTCTTTTGAATAGTAAAGGTGTCACATAATATCTACAGATGTTAAAACAAGAAGTGTTGCTTGACCATGGAGACTTTTTTTTTACTTTTTGTGACCGTAATGATTACTGCCATCTGTCTAGTAACACTAGGATTTATGGGAGTCCCTCTCTGCTATACTAGTAACCCCTCATGATTATTTGTTCACTATAGCATCTGGCACCTCTGTTAGGTTTGAAGTTTGATATACACAACATCTATACATTTACAGTAGGGGAAGTTATATTAAATATAGTAGTTTTTAGGTATGTCTTCACGTTAGTTATTGAATTACATTAAAATGATATGTGAATTAGTCTTTTCATGACCCTTCTTTTATGTTCTGATCTTTGATTGTTATGGAAGTAATGGGAAGAATCTTTGATCACAAAATCACAGAATTACAGAGTTGGAAGGGACCTCAGCAGTCATCTAGTCTAAGCCACATTTTAAAAACATTTCATTTCAATATATCTAACATATGGTCATCTATACTTTCTCTGTTCTAGGAATTGATTACCTCCTAAATCCATTCTACTTTTTGATGTCATGACTAGAAAATAGGCAGTAAACAAGGATCTATTAAATACTTAGTATCTGCCAGGAACTTAAGTACTTAGGGATACATATATAGTATAAGCAAAGAGAAAGATATAGTTCCTTCCCTTAAGGAGTTTACATTCTAATAGAGGAACATATAAAAGGGAGTAAAAAGGTAAAACTGGCATAGACGAGAGAGAGAGAGAGAGAGAGAGAGAGAGAGAGAGAGGCTGGCCTTCTCAGGGGCATAATGATGAAGTCTAGAGAGTAAGAAGCACAATGGACAAGGGAATATAACAAGGATGACCTGGTTCCATTTCCAAAATGGAGATCCCACAAGAAGGAACTCACCAATGAGAGAAGTGGGGCAGCATACTGGACAGATGATGTTCTGGGAGAGAAGGGAGGTTTTCCTGACATCAAGTCTAAATTTTCCTCTTTATTATTATTATCCATTATTCTTATTTCTGTCCTCTAAGGCCTAAAAGTCTTGTGCCTGTTCCAATAATGTTTCTAATACTTGTTGAAGTGATAAGATAAATGGTATCTTTCCCTTCCTCTTTGCCCCCTTCAATAGTCTTTTCTCTAATTTGAGTATTCCTATATCCTTCAATTAATCTTTAAATGGTATGGACTATTCTGACTGCCCTCCTATGGATGCTCCTTAACATATCCCTAAACTATGGTGACTGGAGCTAGACATAGTACTGTCAGGTACAAGCTAAGACAGGGGAACAGAGAACACTAGGAAAGCACTTATTTTAAATTTCTTTAGCTAATCAATGACTAGGAGGAAATTCCACTTAGAAAACCTCATAACTTGCAGTGGAAGATAATGAAATGAGAACTTCATGTTTTATTCACTTATTTGTTTTATGGATCTGGGCTTTGATTTCATTAGTATAGATTACTCTGGGTGAGAAGAATTCTACCCACATTCTAGCATGATTCTACAACTTAATTTAACAAGATATCTAGGTAGATAATTCATGGTATAGTGGGAATATTCAAACTTTTAATCAAGAAGACATAGATCCTAAAACAGGAAAATGATAAATGTTGGAGAAGATGTGGAAAAATTGGAACACTAATGCATTGTTGGTGGAGTTGTGAATTGATCCAACAATTCTGGAGAGCAATTTGGAACTATACCCAAAGGGCTATAAAACCATGCATACCCTTTGATCCAGAAACACCACTTCTAGGTCTATATCCCAAAGAGATCATAAAAATGGGAAAAGGACCCACATGTACAAAATATTTATAGCAGCTCTTTTTGTGGTGGCCAAGAATTGGAAATTGAGGGAATGTCCATAACTTGGGAAATGGCTGAACAAATTGTGGTATGTGAATGTAATGGAATACTATTGTGCTATAAGAAATGATGAGCAGGTAGACTTCAGAAAAACCTGGAAAAACTTATATGAACTGATTGCAGAGTGAAATGAGCAGAGCCAGGAGAACATTGTACACAGTAAAAGCAACACTGTGTGATGATTGACTTTGGACGACTTAGCTCTTCTCAGCAATTCAAGGATCTAAGACAACCACAAAAAAACTAAAGATGAAAAATGCTATCCACATCTAAAGAAAGAACTTTGGAGTCCAAATGCAGATGGAAGCATCTATATATTCTCCTTTTCTGTTGCTGTGTTTTGTTTCTTCTTTCTTGTGCTTCCTCCCATTAGTTCTAATTCTTCTTTACATCATGACTAATGTGAAAATATGTTTAATATGAATGTATATGTAGAGCCTATTGATTGAAGATATGTATATGTATATATAGAGCCAGATTGAAGCTGTCTTGGGGAGGGGGAAGGAAAGGAAGAGGAAGAAGATTCAAAACTCAAAATCTTATGGAAGTGAATGTTGAAAACTAAAAGTAAACATATTAATTATATTTTTTAAAGAGAAGAAATAGGTCTTGTCTCTGCCATATACTGACTGTATGACTGTCAGTCCATGAATAGTTTCAACAACCAAGGGGAGGGAGACACATGGAAAATCCATTTCCTGAGTCTTATAGAGAGGGCCTTGGAAATATATGCCATTAGAAGAATTAAGGAGAGTGGTGATATTTTTTTTTAATCATTTGGGCTAGCCAGTAAAATCCTTATCCTAATGAAAAAGAAAGGGAGCCTTGAAGCAGCATAATACAATAAAAACAGAGAATATATTGAACTAGTGGTCAGAATATCTGGGGCTTGAGTCAGTTCTGTTATAACAATTAACATTTCCATTGATAAATCAGCTGACTTCTCAGTGCCTCAGTTTCCTTATTTAGCAAATGAACATAAAAAAGTAGTAAAACATATTTCAAGTGGTTATTATAAATACTAAAAATGATAGAGATAAAAGTATTTTGAAAATTATAAAGCCTCATACAAATATAAGGTACTTGTGTTACAACCCATTTTAGAAGTGCTAACTTATTTGGTCTAATGAAAAAATTCATTTCACTCTTGAAACTGAAGTTGAGAATATTGTATGTTTCTTCTATTCTGATTTTGAACAATCCTTTTTTCTCATTCCTTTCATTGCAATCAAAGATCAAAGCACATAAGAAGGATCATGAAAAGACTTATTTACACATCATTTTAATGTAATTCAACAACTAATGTGAAGATATACCTAAAATGATTGTATTCAACATAATTTCCCCTACTGTAAACATGCAAATTATATGCTTCTGCCAAACTCCAAGCCAAACATAGGTACCAGAAGCTATTGCTAACAAGCAATTGTGAAGGGTCATGCAGATGGGAGCTCCCACAGATCCCAGTCTGTCAGTAAACAGGTGGTAGTGATACCTACGGTACCACTAAGAGTCAGAAAACTCTCCATACTCACGCATCACTTCTTGTGTTAACACCCTTAGCTTTTACATGACAACCTGGAGTTAAGAAGACCTGAATTCCAATCTAGCATGGGATACTTACTAGCTGTATGACCTTGGTCTATTCACTTAATCCCTGTCTGCCTCAGTTTCCCCATCTGTAAAATGGAAATAATAACAGCATCTTCATCCCAGAGTTTTTGTGTGGATCAAATGAGATAACATCCGTAAAGCATTATAGCACAAAGTGTGGCACATAGTAGGTGTTTGATAAATATTTCCTTCCTTCATTTAAGTAATTGTTTTTAAATCTCCAAACCAAGATTCAAAACAATCTATATGACCATGGTTATTTATTAAATAGGCTCCCCAGTGCCAATGTGGTACCATGGAAAGAGTACTGAACTAGTCACTAGATGTTCATTTAAGTCTTGCCTCTGATGCTGCAACCTTGGCCCAGTCATTTAACTTCTCTTGGCCTGTTTATATGTTCAGAAATATTTATGGAAATTCTTTTTGTAGTGGCAAAGGAGAAGCCCATCAATTGGACAATGGTTAGATAAATTATGCTGTATGAATGTAATATCAGATTGTTAGGTTAAAGAAATGATGAGATGGTTTCATAGAGATGTGGAAGACTTGTATGAAGTGATATAGAGTGAAGTGAGATGAATCAGGAGAACAATTTACATTATGACACCAGTATTATAGAAATGAAAAATTGTGAAAAACTTAAGAACTCTGATCAATATACTAATCAACTGTGATTCCAGTGACTGATGAAGAATGCCCATCTTATGACAAAGAAATGATGAATTAATATGCAGGATAACAAATTATATTTTAGGCATGGTCAATATGTGAATTCATTTTGCTTGACTATGCATATTTATTACAAGAATCTTGTTTTTCTTCTCTACCTTCCCCCCATAGTAGTAGATGGGAAAGGGAGAAAATAAATGTTTTTTATTTGGGGGGAAAACCAACAAAAACCAAAGAATCGGCTTAGTTCAGGACACCCTGGAATCTTTAATCATCTGCTGGTGTTCTAGGACTAATATTAGTCAGCATTCTCATGTAGATTTCACAAGGGAACAACTTGTGGGTGTTTGGGGGAGGAGGGAAAGGAGGAGAAAGGAGTGGAGAACTCAAGGGCAAAAGAAATCACGGGATAGAGAATTCTAACTAAAACAAGCTATTTTCTACTCAGTCTGGGTTACATAAAAAAATTTCAAACACACTTCTAATTACTTTATACTATATATAATTTCTCCTTTGATATGTTCTGTTCACTTGCAAATAAATATCAGTATGTTACATGGGGTAACAGAAGGGAAAGTAGGTGTTGGAATCAGATATCTGATTTTGATTCTATAATAATTTTAGGGTGATGGAAAAAAGAGGAAAGTTAATTGGGATCAGGTGTGGCATATCTCTGACAGCAGGGAGCCAAGCTAGCTTGGGGATTCAGAAGGTCAGAGCACTCAGTGCCTTGAGCCAAAGGTTTAGTGATAAGTAATATTCAGAAATTAGTAAGGAAAAACCCTGAGAATGTCTTGGACTGGTTCTGAGAAGGAGCAGGTGCTGTGGCAAGTTGATGAGATTAGCAAGGTCTATGGCTCAGGGTCAGATATTTGCTAAGCCTTAATATTTCTCTATTTTAAAATGTTGGAAAATATGAAAGAAAGATGAAGTCTCAGAAACAATCTTAAGTGAGGGAAACTTTACGCTTCACATATGTATATGTAAGTATGTTTATGACAACTTTTCATAAATATAGATTAATAAAATAAAAAAGAACATTTTCCAGAGAAAGAAGTATAGATGCTAAAAATCTGAGTTTGATGAATATTGTAAAATCCTATTAGTATATCTTATCCTATTAGTATATGTTATCTTTTCTTCCTAAAAAGCTTCAACAAATTCGTTGTTTCCTTCAAATGTAATGACATATACTATGTTCAATTGAATGGAACTCTAAGCATGATAAGCTAAATGAACTTTAAAATTTGTTAAATTGCTGGATTATATGTTAAAGTAACAGATTCTGTTGATTATAACATTGCCTAATGCGGGATTACTATTAATACCAAAATTTGTTTTTATCTAAGAGCTCAGGAAAATTTTATTCTTCAGTGTAAGAAAAAATATAGTGTTAAGAATGGCAGTTTAAAAAGTGATAAAATAATTTTAAATTCTCATTTGTATAAAACTGTTTATCAGTATCAGGTGCAATATATTTACATATGAAAGAGTCAACTGGTAATAGCATTTGCATTTGCTTTAACCTAATTTTCCCCATAATATAATAATGAGCAGTGTTTAAAAGGAATTAATATAGGAATTGTTCATTAAAAAAAGGAAGATCTCAAATTATACTTCTATTAGCTTGATGTAAGCTAAATTAATAGTCAAGATCAAAGAAATATTGGATAACATGTCAATTGGGATCTAGTTATTACATCTCTTGGGAAAAGAAATAAAATCCTGTATTCAACTTCTATTTTGGTTTCACACATTTTACCATTTAAATATTTTGCCTCATTTGGGTATGTTATATTGTCACATCATACTGGTGTAATGGGGATAGGCCTCGAATCTTACGGCATAAACAATATCCCCTGACTAGTACCAATAAATGTGAAGGCTTAGTGAGATTACTTCTGCCATGCATAGCTGGAGGTGAGAGGGGCAGCACACCCTGATTCAATCCTGCTTTTTCTGTTGTTTTACTAGGTAATAATGAAAATACGTTTTTTTTGACTGCTGTGTGAGAACTGAATATATACATAAAAGTTTTAAGTAGGAAATCTTTTTTGTAACAAAGTTTAAAATGAGGAGGAAGAACTGTTGTGGCCCTTCAGGGTGGTGAGTGGCATTGGGGCCTCTCTCTCATCTGACTGCCTGTAGCACCAAGCACCCCAATATCCCCAGGGTGGCTGCCAACACAGGTTCCTAGATCTGCTTTTCAAAAGGAAAGCAACTCAAAATCGGTTAACAAGCTCACTTTAATCATTCAAACATATATTACCTAGTTCAGGGGGAAAAGGTCAGCACCCCGAACTTCAGAGGATACAGACAGATCAAACAGACAGGCTTCCAAACTGTCCCAACATTACATCAATACCAAATTACAGTTACCAGAGAGGGAAGCATCAACATCTGGGTTTTCAAAGACGGGGGGCTCTCAACAGCTGCCCAGAGTCTCACCTGGTCAAATCACACAACACTTCTCAAAGTGAGCCCCAAAGCAAAGCCTCCCATCAGAGTTTATATGGCCTTCTCCTGGCTCAGAGAATGTAACAAACTTCTTGACCCATTGCCCAATCACAAAGTATCAATGGGTGGGCTTTCCTGAAAAAACAAGCCTCTCACCACAGGCTCCAAGCGCACTTAAGCTAGGGGCAGGGAAGATCTTTAAATTTGCATTTCCATTACACCGCCAAGTCTCTGTTCCTGTTGTGTTTCTTCTTTCTTTGGTTTGTTTGTTTTTTTTTTTTGCAGGTAATAGGGGTTAAGTAACTTGCCCAAGGTCACACAGCTAGGTTTTTGTTTGTGTGTGTTAAGTGTCTGAGGCTGGATCCAAACTCAGGTCCTTCTGACTCCAGGGCCAGCACTCTACTCACTGCACCGCCTAGCCGCCCCTTGTGTTTCTTCTTTCTTAATATTAGGCAAATGAGAATCCAGAAATAGGAGTACCCAGTTGGCTGATAAAACTAGGAGATTAATCAAAGCCAACTAAGGTCCTATCCTCAATTGAATTCCTGGGGCCAGTAGTAGCAGTCCTTGAATACTGTAAAGAAATTGTAGAGGCCCTGAGGAACTATATGTTTCATTCAACCCAGTTAAAAAAGGGAATTACTTGTCCATGGGCTATGGCACACCCAGAAGTAAACTTATAGTAGGGGTTTTGAGAAAGATGAAAGATTTGAGCACCAGAAAATAACCTCTGCCCTAAGGGTAGGGTGGGGTTAGTATTTAGGAGCAACACCTTTAAATTTAAGTGTTTGAGTTCACTGTCTGGAGGGACTGCGTAGGTATGTAAAGAAGAAAGTACACTGAGGTTGGTGAGGGCAGGAAGGAGGGCTATACTGAATAAACCAAGATATGTTAATTGATTAACTGACATTGAGGATATATCAACTAGTTAATGGATATTGAAGAACACACCAGATGGGTGCTCATGAACTACAATTTTAGCAAATGCCCACAAACCCTTGATGGTACTACTAGATCCTTGACAGAAGTAGTCTTTATGTTCTAGGGACCCAACCAGTCAGTTCAAGTGAAGATTGGAATAATGAACTCAGAAAGGGTACTACATTAAAAATGTATTCTTGGAACTTTTTAATATTATATCAAAGGAGATTAGCAGTATGGTATATTCAAAGTCAAATATCTAAGTTCAAATCCTTGCTCTGATACTCACTGGCTATATGATCATGGATAAGTGACTTAGAAGCCTAGAGACTGGGCTCCAGACTTCTGTTTAGCAAAATGAGGTGGTTGAATTAGCTGATTACCAAATTCTAGTCCATTTTAATTTTTTTTTTCTTTTTGGAGGGCAATTGGGGTTAAGTAACTTGCCCAAGGTCACATGGCTAGGTTTTTGGTTTGTGCATGCATTAAGTGTCTGAGGCTGGATCTGAACTCAGGTCCTTCTGACTCCAGGGCCGGCGCTCTACTCACTGCACCACCTAGCCGCCCCAATCCTGTCTTCCTTTACTACCTATATGACCTTGGGCAAGTCACATCTTTACTGTCTCAGTTTCTTCATTTGTAAAGTAAGGAGATTTCATAAATCTATAAGCCTAATTATAAGCCTAAAAGCATATTTATTTCCCTGCTTCAGAAAATAAATGAGTTAGTCTTGCACTGAAACTTTTCAAAAATGTGCATACTTAGAATAAAAGCTTTTCAACACTACTAGTAATTAGAAAATGAAGTCTTTTTTTAATGTTTTAATGCAATTGGATTTTCCTTTTGTTGAAGAGAGCAAAATGTTAAGACAAATTATAAGGCAAAATACAAATAATTACACTTTACTAAAACAAAAGAATGCCTAAAATACTATTTCCCAAGGTGTTGGTTGGGTGATGAAGCTGGGAATCTGGCTTGGGAAAGGAGATTCCCCTACGAATTTGCCAACAGCAGATAATACAAGTTGCCTAAAGGCATATATTCAAAAGGGAAAATTCTGGAGAAGAGAATACTTACAGAAACAACCTGGGAGATTGGTTAGTTGGAGAAATAGCAGGGGTAGAGCTCAGCCTGACCTAATGATGCAGAAAGTTTAGGCAGTTAAAATAACTTGAAATAAGACATTTATAGAAAGAGACTTAGCTAAGCTAGCTGGTAGGAAGAGGAAAGGTACAAGCAAAAAGTCACACTTAAAATTCAACAAAATAGCTGCAGGGAGATAAAATGTGGCTCATCATTTAGCTAATCAAGGAGTTACATGGAGAGTATAGGTGCTACTATTCATTTTGTTGTCCAGTTATGATATATATATATATATATATATATGTATATTATTTATGATGTTAATGGTGATATTACAGGGAGAAATGGAAATCATTTAAGGATTCAACCTGCTCTTTGGAAAACCAATGAGTAAGAAAGGGTTCATTTTATTAAATTCGACAAATACTTATTAAGCATTTACCATTGTGTGAGGTACTATGCTAGGTTCTGGGGATAGAAAGACAGAAAAATGACAATTCCTACCCTCAAGTAGTTTATTTTCTACCAAAATATTCTTCCTCAGAGGATTTAGGAAGATGATACACTCCCACTCATCAGGTTTAATTATACTTAGAAGAAATGAAGGGATTATGGACTCAGTGCTACTTAGTCAGAAGATTAACATATAATGATCTAATTGCCTCACTGCCTACATACTACCCATCTCAGGGTATCCTCATGTATTAATCAACAACTCAAATGAGGAAATCTATCCTGTTAAAAGAAGAAATATTCATTCATGCTAAGTGTTTGTTGTTTGTCCTTCATTTTTGAAGAGGGTCAAAGACATCATGGGGCAACTCAAGCCTGAATTAGATTTAAGTGAGGCAGTTGTGCAAAGTTGTAAAGCCATACTTTCTGCTCCAGAGTCACCAAATCTAGTGGCAGGACAAAAGTTCTGCCCAGGATACACTGGATGACCTTGGTGGCTTTGAAGTCTGCTCAAAGCTCTCCATGGTATCTGCTTCAGCTATCTTCATGACTATTTGAACAAAGTGGTCTTATTTGCCCATTCCACTAGAGAAAGTCTTCACATGTTTGGGGTAGACATCCCCCTAAATCACTGATGGGTTTGAGGCCTGTCAGTTACCCTCAACCTGGTTTAACCCATCTGCTGAGATGGTTTGACTCCAAGAAGCAGTAGGAGGGTCTATCATGGAGCCTTCTCATGCCAGATATATAACTACTATCTTTGGGTCAGAATTTCCCTGATCTGGGGTGAATTATATAAATCTTGGTGAGCAAATTCCCTTGGAAAATTTCTAGAGTAGGGAATAACTGATAACATTCAGTCTCTTAAACTTCAAAGGACTTTAATTGAGAGTCAGTGAGGTGTATTGAATAGAATGTCAGACATGGAGCTAAGAAGGCCTTGGTTCAAATCACACCTCAGATATAAGCAGTGTCAACATGAATAAGACACTTAACCTCCACTTATTTCAGTATCTTAAATCTGTAAAATGAGGGGGATCAGATTTAGAGACTCCTAAGGTCTCTTCCAGGTCTTTTTTTTTTTTTTGCCTTTTGGAGGGCAATTGGGATTAAGTAATTTGCCCAAGGTCACACGGCTAGGTTTTTGTTTGTGTGGGTTAAGTGTCTGAGGCCAGATCCGAACTCAGGTCCTTCTGACTCCAGGGCTGATGCTCTACTCACTGCGCCACCTAGCCACCCCTCTTCCTGTTCTTTATACACAATCCTATCTATGACCTAATGTGTCTAGCAGCAAGTGGGCTTTTCTTGGGAAATAACCCTTCATGTTTACTTTTGGAAGAGAGAATGAGAACTCTGGATTTGATCTTTTGCCCTTGTCAATCTGACATGTTGACTGAAAGAGCAAAATATCGACTGGTAGCCGGGAGAGAGGTGTGGAACCATATTATCTCATTTCTGCTCTTACAAATTTATTAGTCCAACTCTTTTAAAACTTATAACACTGTGTTCCATTTTGTATGATTTGATGCATTTCTTCAATTTAAGCCAATCATTTCAAAATATGAAAGGTTAAGTTGAAATCTGAAGTATCTAATAAAGAATAAAGTACGTGGAAAATGTTGAGAATGAGTGTTATAGACAATGGAGTTCTTTTTCACAAGGTATTTTAAGTCATTCTTTAAGAAAAATAAAAGTAACACTTCAACTATAAGCAACAGGTAAAAATTGTGGGCAGCTAGGTGGTTCAGTGGATAGAGTACTAGGCCTAGTGTGAGGAGGACTCATCTTCAAGTTGAAATTGAACTTGAACTCAAGTTCAAGTCTGTTCTCAGAGACTTATTACCCATATGAACCTGGGCAAGTCACTTAACCGTATTTGCCTCAGTTTCCTCATCTGCAAAATGATCTGGAGAAGGAAATAGCAAATCATTCCAGTATCTTTTGCCAAAAGAACCTCAAATAGGATCACAAAAAGTCAGACATGACTGAAAACAATAAAAACTGTTTCAAAAATTGGAGTAATAGGGGGCAGCTAGGTGGCGCAGTGAGTAGAGCATCAGCCCTGGAGTCAGAAGGACCTGAGTTCAGATCCAGCCTCAGACACTTAACCCACACAAACAAAAACCTAGCCGTGTGACCTTGGGCAAGTTACTTAACCCCAATTGCCCTAAAAGGGGCGGCTAGGCGGTGCAGTGAGTAAGAGCGCCAGCCTCGGAGTTGGGATGACCTGAGATCAAATCTGGCCTCAGAAAATGAGCACCCACACATAAATAATGATTAGCCATGTAACCTTGAGCAAGTTACTTAACCCCAATTGCTTAAAAAAAAATAAATTAAAAAAAATTGGAGTAATATCTATCTACTTGTTGGCACATGCTTAAATAATTAATTGAAAACATATTCATTCATGTGTGTACCAACTTTCATCCAGTCCTTGCCTGGTAGCAAAGTAAACAGCCCTTCAAGAAATCCTATTTTTAGGTTGGTCTAAAATCTCTATTTTGAAGTAGATTGAATGTGCCTTTGGTACATACCTACAGTTCTTAGATATTCTCCTTCCCAAGTATTTGTCTCCATCCTCATATTGTCCTTTGGTAGCTTAAAGGTAGCTCCTTTCTTCTAACCCTAACATTAGCCAACATTTTTGCATAGACACTGAGAAAGGTAGGTGAAGTGGGTATGATGAAGAAAAAACCTTAAGAGAAAGTCTCTGGGTAATTAATCATCAATTTATTAATTAGGCCAGTCAGCAATCAATAAATTGATGGTCAGTGGTTTCTCTCAGTAACCAAAGAAAAACCATGGGAAGCCTGAAGCCTTAAATACTTCTGTAAAAGGGAATGCTCCTGACAAGTAAAAATCAACCCTGATTGGTGGACATTTAATGAGGAAGTAAGCTAGAAGTCTTCAGTTCCTCCTACTGAGAACTTGGCTTGTCCATGAGATTCAGTCACCTCCAGCAATCTGGACAAGGGAATCAATCTTCATCCAGACTACTCTACTTGGTTTTCTTTTTCATGAGCTTGGTCACCCTAAATTCTAACAAAGGAGTACAAAGACAGGGGTTTTTTTCTGTGGGCTAAGA